>JAPDOI010001174.1:0-213697 GCA_029168955.1 Aplectana chamaeleonis | reverse complement strand
GTAGGCTTTCTTCGATTCTTCTCCTCCCAAGCCTTCCTCGAACTCCTTAGCCTCTACACGTCCGGCTCTGTTCGCGGTCACTTTGAAGCTGCCGACGCAACTTACTCCTCAGACGCTTCTCCTCCACGAAGTTTTCTGCAGTTCGGAGAGCAGCCATACTCTGTTGTAGTAGTAGATGTTGTTTCTTCTGGAAACGTAGGCGAACTTCTTCTTCAGGCTGTACACACACACGGGAGTGCCTCGTTCGAAGCGTCCTGGATGCACGTGGCAAAAGAATCCGCGTCGCAGAGTTTCTTCTTAGACCTGCAATTCGGATTACGTGAATAGAAACGCGTTGTCGGAAATTGCTTCTGCACTCTTCATCTCTGAGACTTGTCATGTCAATCCCTCTGGAGAGGCTGAGCCCTCGCCTTCTCTTATGAATCCTCGCAGTGAAGTTCAACAGGAACAGTGGATTTGGGATTCGAATTGAATGCGAGCATCCCACACAGCTCTAGATCTTCGAATGTTCGATACTGGAATAATCCTCGCTCAGACATAGTCAAGCTTATAATTTCAAAGTTGTCATCCTTCTGCTTCCGCTGCTCTTCTGAGAGGATATTGGGTTGGTCTCCTGCTTACTGTAAGCTGGATGGCGGAAGCGATGATTCTCCTTTGAATCGTCGAGGCAATAATCAGACCACTGCAGTTCACAAAGTCGACAAGGCGGTAGCTATTGTCTCGATGTTCGCTCCAGCAGGGTAGCGAATATTTACCGAGTACTTCGGATTCCTGATCAAGTCCTGTATCTTCTGCATTTGCGTCAATCCTCACGACAACAGCATAAGTTGACAAGGTATCCTGGCTAGCAACGTATTGAGTTCCTCGCAGAAGGCATCCTTGGAATTGTTCTCGGCGGTTTTCAGTGGGCGCATGAGCACTCACTATCCACAGATTGAATCTTCTGTGATCCCGCAAAGCCGTACGAAATGCATTCCGACACGACGTTGAGCCGAACTCCTGACCATACCACATTGAAATCCTTCCTTATGGCAGCTATTGCACAGCCTCCCACTCTCCTATCGTCAGCGTTACCGCAGGAGATGGTGTACTCCCGACGCTGATGACGGGTCTATCCTTGAGGCGCGGGGTTTCCTGCAAAAAGCAGCAAAACGGTGCATGGAAATAGCCTCAGAAGTCTGGATAGCGAAGTTTTTGGATATCACTCGGACAGCGATGGACAGTTCAAGGTGGCGAAACTGTGGCTTGTGGCCAAAGACTCCAGTGCGAAACTCCTTAGATACGGATCCTGAAGTGTTATGGACCAGAGGCCTTAGTGTGTGCCGGACGGCGACACTTTTATGCAGCAATGGCGGGATTACTTTCAAGTGATATAGTTAGGCGCACGCTAAATCGCTCGAACGTTCCCTGTGCACACTCAAACGTCTGCTGGGTTCAGTAGAAGCTTGAGGCACCCAACGAGCAGGTACCAACAGATTCTTGTGGCTACACACCCCCACGGGTTCAAACACATATTAGCTATACGGGAGCTTAGGCTTTAGATGGCGAAATGGGCGAGAAAAACACTAAAAGCCGCTCGATTGTGATACAAATCTGACGCTAGACATTTTTGAACGGTTTCTACTCTGGAAGGGAACGACAAATTTTTTTGGCGTTCAGAGGTCGAAAAATTTTATTTGTTCTGACTCTGTCCAGGGTATTTATTATTCGGGGTGCTGAGCACGAATATGAGACTTGCTTACGGTTTTTAAAGACTTCCTAAGAGTATGGCAGGGTATAATGTCATCCAGCGATAGAAATCTATTGAGACACGCTCGTAACTCCATTCAGGAAAAGGTTCCGCAGCTGCAAAATAAAAATTCTATTTCAACGTAGAAATTGGTTCTGGAAAAGTTTACTTCATTTGAGATGTCCGCTTTGTTTGACTTTAAAAAAGTAGAAATTAGAGCAGTGGGTAAAAAAAGACCTATGCGAGCAAGGTTTCTCAAGCAAAAGCTTTTACTTCGCCCCGCTAGTTGATATTAAAATTGACCGAACTACTTACCGGTACTACATGTAGTATGAATGCTTTCTTTTCTTTTATATTACGATAATATTTCAGGAAAGAATGAGAAGTTAAGCGCACAATTAGTATTCTTCATATTTTTCGATTCTGTTTTTCGATTCTGCAAAGAGGCATAGCTTCCGAAAATTGAGAACAAAAAAATCAGAAAAATAGTAAATTTTTTTCGCAAAATCTCGGATTTACCGCTTGAGAAAATTCTTTTTTTCGAGAAAACTTGCAAACTTTATCATCCATCTCTACAACACTTATCTCCAAGATTGGGTTTAGGGCTTGAATCGACACAGCGACGTGACAACGTGCTTTAGGCCGGGCTTTTCATCGCGGAGTTACGATGCGATATCGACCCATACTAATCCAATGAGATGGCGTAACCGCGCGTCATTCCGGCGATTGGAAGACAAAACTCTTGATAAGCAAAAATTTCATCAGACAACGCTTAGTGCAATGGTTATCACCCTTTAGGGAAGGAATCTGTAGTAGACCAATTTGATTTTCGGGGCTTAATGGAGGTCCTTCTCAATCGATTGGACCTATTTCTACAATCCTTTACTGATTTTTGCGAAAAATCAATAAAAATAAAACATTTCCAGAAAATCGATAAACCATTACGGCGATAATTTCTCGTGATAGAGGATTCTGAAAACCCACTATCTGTCAAGTTTGACCACGGATCGTGAGTTTTCGTTTGTTCTCGTCGGAGTGGCGGGCATTGCGCTTTGGGGTTTTCTCTTGCAGCTCAAAGTGGCAACTTCCGGGCTGTTTCTGGGCTCTTACTTGGCTCGGGTTCCTCATGCAAGTGTTCTTTCGACGTCAATGTTACAGTGTGCCCCTCCACTCACCCATTCATAGTGGAAACTGGAACACATTTTTTATCGTGAACGCTGCCTTTCATGAGAGATTCTGGCTTGGGTTGATGCAATTTCTCCTGCGCCCTAAAAAAGGCAAGTATACCAAGCGTAGGACGGATCTGCCACAAACGACTAGTATCATGTTAGCGGTGATTCTCTTCGGTGGCTCAATGAGTAAAAATCTGCAGCCCTTATCTCGCATCCGGCGCTGCAGGTTCCAAGACGGACGACCTTAGAAAGGGTAGTTTTTGTGCTAGCTTTTGTACCCTTCCAAAAAGCGCATTGGTCTTCAAAAAATTCTGAAACGGGCTCTCATAAATGGGTGTTCAGACAGCCCAAAACTACCATCCCTGAGCAAAATTTGGGTAAATGTGCGCATTTTCCAAACCTTTGTACAGACTGGGACAGCGTTTCGGACTTGTACGGATTTTCGGTTGGGCGTTTATTTATATCGATTTGAGGGCTCTTTGGGAAGCGTTTAAGAAAAATGTTCCAGTATTGACTTGAATTTCCCCAGAAAGTTTTTTAAAGGCGCTGGTCACGAATCTGTGGTTTATTAGTCGGGATTTTCTCCAATGTTTTCGGCTAATTTCTGTTCGAAGCTTCCTCCAACCGGGGAAAATTTCTGAGGGAAAAACGCCACTTTCGAGGTAATCTCGCTTTTTCTACGATGGATATGTCTAAAAATCATTTTGCTAAAATTATTTGGAACCGCTTAATGCGAAACCGGAGTCTCGCTTTATCGGGATTTACTGCAGATTACGGTAGATTATGGTGGGTGATACGGTAGTTTGGTCAAAATTCAGATTTTACTCAAAATTTGAATAGTGGGGTTATTCGGGGTGGAGAATACGAATTGGATGTCCATTTGCTGTATTTCGAGCATTTAATAGAGGTTTTGCCTCCTAAATGACATGTTACCTACCGTGAACTATGTACAGTAAACTTCAAAATTTCGCAAATAGACTCCACATCTTCGTGTTCACCGCCCCAGATTAACCCTTCTAATAATAGCAACTTCTCTTGAGCTGAAACTGAGCAAATTTTTTTGAAACAAAAATTGCCTCATGGGTTACCCTTGCCTTTTTCGCAGAGGCTTGAAGAATGCTCATACCTGTTTTGAACCTGCAGCTCGGGGCGGGATACAGCGCATTTTTACTTTATTGGAGCCAGAAGAGATACTTGAACGATACCAGGTCTTTTTTGGCACATCGGGCCTACGCTTTGTATATTTCCTCCATGTAAGTTGTTGGCTCTATTCGGTTACGGCCTGATTTCAGTTGAACAATAGTCTCCCATGTGACACTACTTTAGTATAAAAGAGCAGTGGAAACAGGAAATTTGTCGCTATCGAAAAGTGCTCTTAAAACAGCAGAAAGTGGCCAGTATCCAATTGGTGGGGATATCAAGAAAAAGTATATGAGCAGCAGGAGTTTCACGCAGAAGAGGGAGGTTAGTCATATTTGAGGAGCAACACAATCCAACTAAGACCCTTTCCACCTGTTTGAGCATTGTGCGTCTCCTGTCTTCAACCCCTACTCTGTTCTGGTTTGGTTTTGGAGCGCGGTTGGAATATTAGTTCTATATGCCCTAAGATGCACCTTTCCGGGCGATCTTACGGCAGTTTTTAGAGGATAGTCTTAGACGGAAATAGTACTTTGATAGAACTCAGGGCTTGCCTTTTTCGAAAGAAATCCTACGTTCAGTCCATTCACGTGCGGAAGGCGCGGAAATGGACAACGGTGTTAAAAGGAACAATGAATGAGAAAATGGGTTTTAGGCGATTTTCTTCGTAAATTTGAGGTAATTGGAGGGATGTTGGGCATCAGTTTGTAGGGAATTTCACGGAGATCTCTGAAACTTATTTGCAGAATTTTTGAAAATCTGAAATTTCCTCTGGGGGTACGTATGTTGTCCACATTCTTGCAGTGAAGCTACCACAGAGGTAATAGTCCCACCCCTTTCCTCACAGATGTACTATTGTGATGCTGTACTATTGTTCTCCTGATCGTTTTGTTGCATATTACAATACGTGAGACAAACCGCAGTATCCGGACCCCTCGTTCCAAAGGACTCTGTTTTCCTCACCGAAAGGAAACGCGACCGAAAACACACCCTGACTCCATTTAGTTTTGGGGCCCTGGAAATCTTTACGTCCCCCTAAGAAAAATCTAAATTTGGAAAAAATGTTTGATAGTCTCCCTGCCGTTCGTCCAGCTGGGACAACGCCCGCCTGGCCCTGGCAGCGATTCCAGGGCGAATATATATCCGAGATGTGGCATAATTCAACGAGAAGGATCATTTTAGACATCAGACGCTATGTTGGACTCATCTTTTTCCTAAGAATCGGTTGCTCCATGTTCAAGGAAGAAAAGTTGTGCAAGCTTTTATGACACCAATGAACCGTTATTCGAGGCAAAATATCCGAAGTCTTCTTTCCGGCTTCCTAAATTCATTAGTCTTTCGAACAAATCGCTCTGAATTCTACTGAGAATCTGCTGGGAACACGCTGCCTTGGTGCCGTGCCGGAGCTGAGGCGACATATTCCCGGCAGGTTCGCGGCTGAATCTAGGCACTGAGTGGATTTTCCTGAAATCCGTGTTCCCTCGACCAGACAAAAGTACGGCTCTGCAGTTCTGCCGTGATTTCCCACGACGTACTAAGATTCGAACCATCAATCCCAACAATCCATCACTTCGTAGTTCGCGCCGCGTCATCGGCTGATCCATTTTTGCTACTGTACTAGGGCACCCTCATTT
The DNA here is from genome assembly GCA_029168955.1 of Aplectana chamaeleonis. Lineage (NCBI taxonomy): Eukaryota > Metazoa > Nematoda > Chromadorea > Rhabditida > Cosmocercidae > Aplectana > Aplectana chamaeleonis. The sequence continues at coordinate 208,025 of JAPDOI010001174.1, read as the reverse complement.
CAATGGCAGCCGTGTTGGCCGTCTCGATATGTTCGCGTCGTTTTTGGTGTTGATACCCATATACGTTCCCGACAGCCACTTCTCGGTAGTGAATTCGCGCTATTTTTCGCTGCTAAAAATTAAATTTGCGTACTTTTTCGTTGATTCGCTATCAATTCCTCTCAATGAATTTGCGTTGCTTCCACGCCATTTTTCCGCCTCGCGTTGTTTTCGCAGTAAATTCTCTGCGAATCTCAGGTTCGCGGTGTGAATTCTTGGCAGATTTCAAGCAGTTTCTTCCAGAGATAGGGAAGGGCCAATGATGAGTTTAAACTCAGCTGACAGTGAGGGTAACGACTAGCTTTTTTTCTTCAGTTTTTTTCTGTTTTCTGGGGAATTGGCAAAACCAGAAAAAAAAATCTACGAAAACCAGCTCTGTGCATCAGTGCAGCTTATTTAGTTGTTTACGAGGTTTCGCTCTTATTTGTGTTCAATGGCGCGATTGCTACTACTCTTAGAATTATTTCCGCGACGCCCCAGGACTCCATGGAGCAGTCGCGGGGGAGATGCGGGGCAGAACTGCGGACAATTCTTCATTGACCACATCGCGGCAAGGTCTCGGAAGAGTCCCAGGGAGTCGCCGTAGAGTTGCGGATGCTTGATCGACGGAGAAGTCGCGGGGGAGTCACGGGAGAATGTGGAATCGCGGGGCAGTAGCGGAAGAGTCACAGCAACATTCTTCAGAGTAAAGGCAGCGTTCGTCATAAAAACGGTTGTTTTGGTCTCCTTATGACAAGGTAGATCTGGTCATCACAAAAGTGGAAACAGGTGAAAACTCAAGGGGAAATACGCTTAAGAACATTATATTGCTAATTGTCAACCCGCCCACGATTACCTAAATCTTTAAGAATATTTGTTTTGTCGTCTTCCGTCTTGCTCTCAAATGGAAAAACAAGCATACATGAGAATCTTGTTGATTGGGGTGGGCGAACGCCCACCAATAAGCCTTTCTAGATTGTTTTTGTGCGTTTCTACCGCAACTTCTCACTTTTCTCACTTCTGTGATGGCAAGATCTGCATTCTCATGAAGAAAATTCAACAATCGATATTATGGCGAACCCTGCTGCCGTACTCAGTACTTCGAGGTTGCATCCCAGGCAGGGATGTGCGGCAAACGATTTTGAAACATCGGCAAACGGAAATCGACAAAATGTGTCCAAAAATGGCCGGCAAACGGGAATCGACAAACGGCAAAATAAAAAAAAATCTTGTAAAAAAACGATAAAAATGTTCTAAAAGTAGCCGTAAATATACTTCTTTCTTATGCACATTTCGTATATCGAGAGCCAGATAAGAAATGGTTTTCTGTAGTGTACGCCCGGCTGTCCTTGAACCTAAGCTTTTTTGTTCTAGATCAATGACATCACAAAGTTTTTCAATAACACCACAAGAAGCTTAACCTCTTACGTTGGTACAATACCTGGTATAAAAAACAGCACCGGAATTAGCATTCTATTGAAACCTGTTGATAGGAACGTTGCGGTGAAAGGATGGTAATTTTTCGAGGTTCTCTAATGTACCCTTTCCGGAATATGTAGTAGTCATTGAATTGCTTTGTGTTTCAAATTCATCGCACAGATTGACGTCGTGACATTGCCGAGGCTCAAGGCACTCCAACAGAATCGTATCGACACATTGATGGTCGCGGGCCGCTGCGGTACTACTGCGGAACTATCGCGGCACAGTTGAGGGTCGTGTTACTTACCCTGCTCTGCCCCGGCAAAGTTTCTCAGAGTTCGCGGCGTACTCGTTGGATTGCTTCACGGTGAGTTTTCAATTTGACCCGAATTTAGATAGAATATCATTAAGTGGAGAAATACAACTAAAACGCACGTTTTCGAACAGTCTTGGAAACGTTCCTAAGAAGCTGCTCCATCTTTGGCATCTCTCCCCCTCCAACCTTTTAAATTTCTTCTGAATTGCGCGCTAACGAGTCAATTACATGGATTTGAGTAGTTTTTCAAGCTTTTCAAAAATACGACTCCTGGAAACCACGTTCGTCTCAAACCACCTCCTTCCCAAACCGAAGGCTACCCCTTATTCCGAACTGATCACCGTCGACTCCGTCAATCCAGTTTATAGTCAAGCAGCGAATTTAATCAAAACGGATGTTTCACACGACGTGTACACGCTCCCCTACCCGTTCAACTCAGAACTCCAACTTTCAACTTGGTAGCATGTTTCTCAGCGTAATTGTGAGCATAATAGAAGATGGCGAAGTCCCTTTGTGCCCTGTCCTGAAAATGTTCAGGGTGTTACCTCTTGTCGCGATGAACCCTACATTAAAGGCAATCAGTGTTAACGATGAAAAAAGTGTTAGAAAATCCACTAGGAATGGGTAGTGGAAGGGCACACTGTGACGTTAACGTCGAAAGAACGCATGAAAACGAGCCAGGAGGAGCCTCAAAAGAGCTCGAAGTTGCCACTTTGAGAGCAAGGCAAATCCCAAAAACCCATTGCCCGCCCACCGACGTGAACGAATTAAAGCTTGAAATCGTGAGATGAGAGATGGTTTCCAATTATTGGCCCCGTTCTTCCCTTCATTCTCGACTTCTCTCTTTACTCAGGTCAGCTCGCATACATCGGCTGCAAAAGACGGAAATTACAAGCCTCGGAAAACTCGTCCACCATGCTTCTTTAGCTCAATTTTTGAGAGACCATAACTCCGTCCCCAGAAGGTCGTGTACGATTTCAGAGACATCGTTGGAATCAGCACAGGACTGTTTTCAAGATAGGTTGAAAAACAGAAAAACGATTTTTATCGTGAACACTGCCTTTAATCGATCAAGCCTCAGCAAGGAGGGGGTGAGTAATTCGGTACTCTTCCAGACAAGATGACACACATGAGCCTGACACTACAATACTATACTTGCTTTGACGTGTCTGCACGGTAGGTTACATCAACTTTCTTGGAGTTTTGAAGTACGTAAGTCTCTCTACTTTCGAGCCGGTCGCTGCAAGGCAAAGCCTAATCGCGGCGTTTGTTATCTATCGCGCACTTTTTGCCGAACTTTGTCGAAAATTAGAGGAAAAACGGCAAACGACAATCGACAAAAATCGTCCAAAAACGGCCGGCAAACGACAAGGCAACCGACAAACGGCAATAGCCGCACATCCCTGATCCCAGGGCATACATCGAACTCAATCCTTCGCTGTCAGCGGCAGCTGCTGCTAACAGCGGTATATGATTCCAACGCATGCTGGGGATAAATCCCTCGATATCGGCAGCTGCTGCTGTCGAAGTTCTCCTCACGCCAATTTCACCTTCTTAACGACGCGCTTCCAGCTGGACAAGGGGAGTATACGACGCACTCCTGAGGCATGATTCGGATGTCAACACCGCCGTCAGTTCGGCTACCCAAGCTTGCAGCACTTGGACCCGCCTAGTACCAGGAGGCCCCTCCCAACCGCTGGAGGCCCAGGTGGCTGCTCGACCAGCTGGGGAAGGCCGCGCCGCGTTCGGTGCTCAGAACTTTTGAAACAGGTTGTTAACACGCTAAAAGCCACTTCGTTCGGTGCAAACACGTTATTCGCGTCTTGGTATGGTGCAAACGAGCTTTCTCAGTGTACACGCCCCAGAAAGCACGGAGCAAGCAGCCTTACTGGGGGTTTTCGAAGCGTTCCAGCAGCTTATTGTACGGTGTTAACCAGCTCACTGACACTTCGTTCCGTGCAAGCCTCCTTATCGTGGATCGGTAGGGTGCGAACCAGCTTCGGTTCCGTGCAATCAGCCTTAGGCACGTAAGGCACCGTGCAAGCAGCCTATGGGAGTTGCCGAACCGTTCCAGCAGCTTTGCACGAAGTTGACACGCTATCTTGCAGGTGCGACTCGGCTCTACAGCAATGCCTGCTCATCGATTCGTCTTTTTTTGCTTCGTTCATTAGCAGTCGTGCGGTTTCCTTTTCATTTCTCCCTCTCTGATGTTGATGTTTTCAGAATGTTTAATGCGCTTTTAGGCCTGATATAGCATAACATATAGCAAAAATGAGCGGAGTTGAACACAAAACTCGGATGCTCAAGCTTTGAAAATTTTAAAACATCAAAATCACATCTTCAAAGGCGCTCAGCTTGAAGGCAGTGCTCACGATAATCACTTCGATTTTGATATTAATCAAGCAAATCGATTGTGTTTTGGTCACCGGGCAGAACTGAAATGAGGAAGAAGTTGAGAAAAAACGTCCCAGAAGCGCACCCAAATCCTTCGCTCTTACCTAAATCTGATTATTTTGAATGCAGGTGAAGACTGAAATGAGAAGAGTTGAGAAAAGAAACGTCTGAAGCCTTTAATCCTTCGCTCTTACCCGCCTTTTTCATTGGAACTGTTCTTTTTTTTGACGATGTGAAATCTTTTGTGGTCACAATCTTTGCAATTATTTGCACCCGTCTTTCTGTTGCTCTTTCGTTCTGCCTTCCCTTCTGGACCCTAAATAATTTTGCTTTGCACACTGAAATATTCTTCCATTTTTCCATTTTGTTTAACCCCTTTTTCACCGGTGACAATCTCACACGTGAACATGTTGTCCATCCAATCGGACAACTGGTCACTCCATAGTGACTATAAAGGAGAAAGTGGTGTTTCTGAACGTCCGTCCGTAATGTCCGTCCTTCCGTCTCGTATCCCGTCCATCCTGCTGGTTTACGGCTGTGCACCTCTGTAATTGAACGCAGACTTGTGGTTTTTAAGCTGTTTACGCTGGCGTCAACGAAACCGAACGGACGTCGAAGAAAGTGAGCGGGACACCAGCGGCAGTGCGCCCATACGCCGAAGAAGTTGTAGCGGGACCTACGGGATGCAAGAGTGCACTGTACGCCATGGAGAAATTGTGCGGGACCCATGTGAGAGTGCGCCGGACGCCATAGAAACTGTACGGAATCCATTCAGGAAGTGCGCCGGACATACGCCATAGAAAGTGTTGCGGGACTCCATGCTAGAGTGCCCCGGACACACCATAGAAAGATGTGCGGAACCCATGTAGTGAGTGCTTACCTGTAGAAAGTGTGCACGACACTCAGGAGGAGATATGCTCTGGACGCCGTAGAAAGTGTGCCGGTACCAACGTATCAATGCGCAGGACGCCGCAGAAAGAAGAATGTCTTCCGAAACGAGCTCGAGAAAAGCGTAACTTACAGGATTTGCCGCACTACGGATTAGGATTTTGTGTGCTTCGGCACAATAAGCTGGAACCAGATTTATTGTGCAGCTTTTCTCGCCATCAATTTGCCGCTGCCCGCCTTTCCATGTGTGTCAACATGTGCGGCGCAGGCAACCTTTATGTCTACAACAAAAAAATATTGGGGCAGAAAATTATTCTGAGCCGATCTTATGTATGCAGAGTGCAGAGATTAACTTCTCTGATACTCTCGCCCGGGGCGAGACAACGATGGGCTACTTGGGCGAAATTCAGGGGGTCTGGGGCGAAGCCCACGCCAGCCGATCAGGCGAGCGGAGCCGCTGGACGGCTGGTCCATGTTAAGAATAAGTGTCATGTGATATGATACACGATTTTGATGCGTTTCTCACCGCTCCGTAATTTCGATAAGACTTGGACGCCAACGTATTGTTTTGAGTGCAACACTCGGAACGAAGGTCATCGCGAACACTGCCTTTAAAGGCAATTCGAACTCAGAACTGTTATTCAGTTTTTCTGCTCAGTTTAGAGAGAATTCCGCGCTGATCACATTATTGTTTCTAGATTCGCTCAGAACCCACTACGAACGGAGTTATGGCCCTCAAAGATTGTAAATTTGAACGGTGAGAATTTCGTGGACGAGTTGTCTCGGTCCTGATTTCCCTCGTCGCTCGCAGCCATCGCACTGGAGCAGACCACACTGTAAAAATAGACCGATAACAAATGGAACAACCTATATTTTGATCAAATCATGGCGCGTCTTGTCCCTATTGAGACCGAAACCCCTGAAGTGGGTGGAGCGGGAATTCCTGATTCTCGGGGGGGGGAGGCGGAAGGAATGGTAGCTCGATTTTGTTCGCCTATTCGGAGGAGTTGAGACTCAGCGTTTTGCAGGGGTGCTACACGCACCGGCTGGACCATAACATCAAATTTTCCCGACGAGCGTGGACTGTGCCTTTAGATGGATTTAATGCCGATTTGTGCTTACCAGATCATACCCATTATCGACTGATTGTTGCTGTGCCTACACAGTTTATGTGTGAATAGCTGAGGACTGCGGACCGTGGTGTCGGTGGTGTGATGGTAACACTACTCGCTCGGAAACGTGCAATACAAGCTCGAGTCAGGCTACGGCGCGAGGTGTGATACAACCCAACATTGGTCCGACCCTCAACCGAATCAAGCGATTTGCTTAGCCCGCCCCTGGGAAAAAGTGATGGCTACGACAGGGGGAGGTCCTCACTTCGTAAATTTTTATAGTGAACGAATTTCTTAGATCAAGGCTACATCAAGACCTAACAATGCAATGAATGAATGTTTTCTCAGAAGCAGAGAAAAACAACTCTCCTGCGACAATGACACCAAATGTTTGTTCAATGGCTAAACATTGATTAGTGCCCTGAGGGCAAATAGGTGCGGTGTCGGGCATGAAAACCACATCAAGTCATTGGCGGTTTAGATTTTTGGTTTAGATAAAAACGCACTCGAAATTTCATGGACGCAGCTTAAAGCCGAACAGCGCTACTTAGAAGGGTCCGCCATGAAAATTCGATAGCTGTGAAATATTTACGAGTATTTAACGAAATTCGAATAACGGAGTTTCGCGTTGCTACAACGTGCGGAAAACCTGGTCACGGATCTGGTAATTTCAATCTTTCAACCGGTTAAAAACGGTCTTTGAATACCCATTTTTAGGTGTGATACAATCGATTGTTTCCACATCCAAAAATTTGTCTTCAAAGAACGTTTTAACCCATTCACGACCACGCCTAATTTTGGGTGGCTGCACGTTCGGACCGCGTGCAATATTGCGTCACCGTATAACGTGTCCCACCGGTGGACACGCTGGTTTGAATAGCGTCCCACGGGTAAATCCTTTTTCTTTATTGTGTCCATAGTGTAGCTGCTAGCAACGTTGATCGAACAGTGTCAGAGTTTGAGCTTCCGAGACGCATTCGTTATCGAGAAACAATTGCTCAAAACCAAAATGGGGTCGACGGAGCTGCAGCGCTTTCAGAAAAGTAAACGAGTTTCAAACGATAGGTTTGTACGAAGCAACGTAAAAGCTAGTAATACAAGGAAAAAGAAATCACTAGGTGCTTCTAAAGCTGCTTTACAGCCGTTTTTTCCTCTACTTCAGCCCACCTGAATTTAGAAAGTTCTAAATATGTTGTTGCATTTGACCTACTGATGGACCACGAGGTTTTTATTTAGGTCTTGGTGGGTCCAGACATTGATCACATGTAGGTTCGAAAGTAGTTTCTTGTGGCCGGAGAAATCGATTTTTTAAAAGGGTGTCCCACCGATGGGACACGCGGTCTGAAGTGGTAGTCAACCCGTGTCCACCGGTGGACACGTGGTCGTCGAATGGGTTAACCGGCTAAAAGAATGCAATTGATTACTCGGGTCCGTGAATAGTTTTTTCGTACGTTGTAGCAACGCGAAACTCCCTAATTCAATTTCGTTAAGGCCTCGAGTCCTGTCTGATATCTGAGTTCTGCGTTCGACTCAGCTACCTTAAAGGCAGTGTCCACGATAAAAACCGTGTTTGATTTTTTGGTGGAGATCGGCAACTGCAGGCCTAAGCGCAACCCTAACGTTGAAAAAGCTAAGAAAATGAGCTCGAACGGTCCCCTACGGCCCCAAAGTTGGACACCCGTTAGCCCGTCACACCCAGATGCACTTTCCACGCCCACCCTCGTGAACAAATGAATGCTCGAGATTGAGAGATGAGCGATGGTTTCCGATCAATAGCCCCGTTCTTCCCTTCATTCTCAACCTCTCTCTTTACTCAGGTCAGCTCGTATACATCGGCTGCGAAGGACGGAAATTACAAGTCTCGGACAACTCGTCCACCATTTTCTAGCTCAATTTTTCAGGGACCATAACTCCGTTCCTAGAAGGTCTTGTACGATTCCAAAAACATCATTGGAATCAGCGTGGGACCGTCTTCAAGATAGGCGGAAAAGCAGAAAAACGATTCTTATCGTAAACACTGTCTTCAAGATATCTCCTTAATTAATTCCCCCAGTAAGACAGTTGTTATTGCGAGTTTTCTGAGATAAACATATGGAAATCGATGTTGTTACATGATTCATAGAGTGGGTAAAGGCGAACTTCATTTATCTTCATTTGACTCATAGACAGTATAAGGTAGCGGTTCCGTGGTATTCGAATTCGAAAAGCATTGGTAGTCGAAATACTAATCATCGTATTTTTATGCGCTGCTAGCACAAGGTATTTCAACTATCCTCTTTTCGATGGACGTACCATGAGGTTTCCCTTGCTACATCTGCATAAGGTGAGATTCCGCTCTCTTCGCTCATGATTCCGCATGCTTTGGCGCGTGGTTCTCATTCAACCCCTCCCGCCTCTCAGAACTTTGCAAACATGTTACGAACACCTTAGCCGACATGTTACGCAAGTCTTAGGTAGCATGTTGCTATAGCTGCGGAAAGCTGTCCCTATGCGTGACCGATAGCTGTCTACAAAGATGAAGGAAAGCTGTTATGCTTGCGTGCTGAACGTGTCGGTAGGAGCCTCGCTATACTTACGTGTTTCGCTGCCTGGCGCTCGAGTCAGATTTGGCGTCCGTTAGATTAGGATACTGACAGATTGCCAACAACGCTGAGGACAATGGCAAGCAAAACACTGAAGCACAACGAGATTCTAACATTTACTCAAGACGTGAACTCTTGCTCTGCTGTTTGGAGTAGGCTTCCTTACCTTGCCATGAAAGGCAGGCCTGCTCATGGACTCGGGTTCAAACAGGCTACGAGTCTGTAGCATTTGATTTTGGTGTGCTCTGTACGTAGTTATCAAAGATTTGGTAATATGTGGCCCTGTCTTATGCCAATAATCCATACTCCCCCGCTTCATTCCTCACAGTACAAAATCATTCATGGTTTTCAAATCCTGGTATACATGAAGTTTTTTAAGTAATGTTTTCGTGCACTGGAATGCATTGTAATTGTTGGATAAAAGGCATGTACAGTGAATCTAGTGGTGAAGATGAACGATTGTGGCGGTTGATTGCGCACTGGCAGAAACGCGACTTCAAGTAAACGTATTTCGGCCACGGTGGCTGTTCTTCCAGCTTTTTGTTATGACCTGACTTCTAAGAGTAGAAAATGTTGGATAAGTAAACGTTGGCAACAGAGATCATGAGCATTCCAAAAAAAATTTGATGGTGTTCTAGAAAGCTAGCTTTTTCGTCTGGATAATTCTCGACGTAAGGCTTTCAAAACATTTGGTAAAATGATTGTGGACGAAACAGTGCTCCATTAAAGGCATGCAGGATTAGCCTGCCGAAAAGTCTTTCTTGACAAGTTTGTAAGAAAAGCGCCTGGACGTAGAAGATAAAAACCGCAATGGCATCAGAAAAACACATGCGGAGTTGGTTTTCACCGTTCAACACTACCCCCACCATTTACTATCATTGCCTTTAGAACCGTTTTCAAAGGCGATGTTTCGATGAGTTTCGCCTGCAAGTTCTTAAGATGGAATCACCACCATGTGTATCCAAAATCGCGAATAGGCAACATAAAAAGGCTAAAAGGACTGGCTCGGATAATTACGGAGTTGAAAAGCCCGCACTCACGTTGCGATTTCGTCTGCTCAAAGGTTTCAACCTTAAGAAAGGGTTAGGAACGTTCGACACGGAGGTCAGCTTCATAAAATACCCGAGTGTCCAATCCATGACGAAAACCGAAGGACGGCGCGCTATATCAGTATCCAATACACTTCCACCTAAAACGCCTGCTTCCACTCGGATAGCCTAGCGACCCTACTTAAAGGCAGCGTTCACGATAATTTTTCGATCCGGAGTGTTCCACTCAAAACAATGCGTTGGCCACTTAGTGTTACCAAAATCACGGGGAAACGGCGAGAAACGCACAAAAACGTCTTATTTCAGTGACATTGTTCTATGACATGGACTAGTTGTCCGATTGGATGAACATGATCACGGTGGTTGTCACCGGTGAAAAATGGTGTTAATCGAAAACGGAGGAATATTTCAGATAAAACAGTATTAGTTAGGGCCCGAAGGAATGAACAGAGCAACAGAGGGTAGCGTATTCCAAAAGACGGGCCCACAAAAGATTTCATCGCCACAGCGAACACTTCCTGTGATACTTAAGAGGCGGGGTGATACTTAGGGATTTCGTGTACTTCTGGGGCGTTTTTCTCGATTTCTTCGCCATTTCAGTTCTACCCGGGGGCCAAACAATCGATCTAGCCATTATTCTCATAATCGAAGATTATCGTGAACTCTGTCTTTAAGGCAGCATCCATTCGTGGCGAAAGCGGACGTTCCCGCTGTTGTCGCCTCTCGACGCTCTCAACGCCGGAGCAGCCCTCGCCCGAAAATCAACCCAGGCAAAGATCCCTACCTCGTGTTGATTCGATTGAAAACGTTTGATCGGGTGATCAATCGCTCGAGTCAGTGCAACGGCTGATGATTTCCGACCGTTTTCGACTTCCGTGGTGGGATTATGGAAAACAAGGACAGTAGTTTTGATACAGGTTCAATGCCACTTGTTTTGGGTGCTGGAGCAGTAAGCTTGAAACTTGCTGCTTGCTTGTGGTGTTGGCGCAAACGCGCGAGAGCGAGCGGGCGAGGAGCTCGAGAAGGAGCGCCTGGGAGCGGCTATCGAATCGTGTGCCCACGATGACCATTGATTCTGCGTAATCGCACGCTCGCCACGTATGGACGGAGCCTCAAGCAGTTTGTAGAATTAGGTTGTGATCTACAAAACTGATGTTGTATCGCAATCGAGTGGCTGAGCATGTTTTGTGAAACCATACTAATCGCTTGAAAACAAGAGACACTGCCAAAAGAAGGTGCAGGAAGAGAACTTCGAAAAAGGTACTTGAAGGCATCGTCCGCGCTGGAAACCACTTTCAATTTTCGTGCTCAAATTCATGAATGAGCCCAATACAACATCACCGGTAAACTACGGCGCGTCAAAAATTAGGTTATGAGGTTGGAAGGGGTCAAAGATGAGGATCCGCCACCAGTTGTCACCAGTCATCTAGCACTTTTTCATGTTGATGCGACCGGGCAAACAAGATGAAAACAGTGACGGCACAAACTCCACATGCAGAAAAACTTCGAAATGACAGTAACGACGTCTATCAGTGCAGAAAAGCTTCAAAAACGGCTTTGGCGCGAAATTCGAACTTAGGTTACGTGTTCAGGAATGACTTTTCTTTAGAAATGGAGGTTTTAATGGCCATTTCGGCAATTCAATAGAGAGGCTGCTTACGCTAAAAATGAAGAATCAGTATGCGGTTTTCTATGCGCACGATGACTTCGAATCATTTTGATTTTTGAACGGACAGTTTGCTATGAGCAAGGTGAGAGTGAGAGTCCAACGCTTGGTGTATATCAGAGCAATTTTTCAATTTCAACATTGTCTCAGATCTTCCTGGGGATAGTTGTCATTTGAGCGTTTTTTTTATCATAATTGAAAATTATCCTGTTTTTGCTCAAACCACAGAATTTTATTTTCTGGCATTCCGATCAAATTAAAAATACTCCAACTAACGGGAACCCCGAACAGGGTTCACGGGATTTTTTCAAATCGAGATTACTTGCTGAAACAACTACTTGCCCTTCAAGTGTAGAGCTGAATATGCAAAACCTGGGAGACGCGCACCAGGAGTACACCAAACACTGAAATCTCACCCCCACCTCAGTATAGAGGGTGAATATAAACATTTTAAAATATTAGATCTACACTGCACAGTATGTTTAAATGTGGAATTAAAAAGTTACTCGTTTTTACGAGAGACGACAATGATCGTGAGATGCGGAAAAATGAGCTGAATGCTAAATGATACTTTGCTATACAATGCTGAAAATAACATTTTTAAAAGGCGCGGGAAATTATTCCTCAGCTTAAGGCCTATTTTAGAGTACCATCGCAGAATTCGCATATGAATCATGGAAATCGCGCCGCGGCGAAACTCTGAAAACCCTAAGGGATCGATTAGAGTCCCGCCGTTGAGATAGCGCGGCAGCATACAATAGGGGAGTATCGATCATGTGGCGCCATGCGATCGATTTCCTTCACTGCATGATGCCGCGCCCTCCAGCGGCGGGACTCTAATCGGCCCCTAATAAATTTAGCTAAAGATTAAAGATCAACGCGCGTCTCGAACCTATTGTGTTCAAAACTTGTAGGTGGGCGTGGTTGCTCTTTTCCGGGACATGATTGACTTTTTCCTCGTGTTTCTTTTCTCACTTACTTGAACGAATTGAGCATTTGCGCTTGCCAGGATTACCATACATGTACATCGGCCAGACTATGGCATAAAAAATTACCACTCAGGTTGGATCCTGCCTTGAACAGAGGCGAAGCTATAGGAAAAACTAGAAAGCGCATATTAGAAGTCATTGCGACTGTGAAAAATGACTGTAAAATTACATTGTACGTTACCTCAGCCACCACTGAGAGATGTTCATGTGACGATTGCTGATTCTCAGCACATAATAACAACATAGGAGAATAATTTCATGAGAATCTTGACAAGGAAAACATGAACCCCAGCAGTTATGGGGAAGGGGCGGGTGGAGGGAAGCAGTGAGAACGTTCGCGCGAAATCGATTGAGCGAGCGGGCGAAAGTTCGAAAATGCCTGCTTGAAGATGCCGTAATAAGTTTGATGCCTGACGGTACCATGTTTGCTCGCTTCCTGACTGCCCTGACTATCGCTCTCCTGGAAAACCCGCGGCGGAAGCATGTTTGTAAGCTGCGCGAAACGAGATAACATGTCGGAAACATGTTGAGGTCATTTTATGCTGCTAGCATGATGTTCCAAAAGTTCTGAGTATCGTATGGTTCCGCTTGCTTGGTATTAACCTCCGCTTGTTTAGCGTTAGCTTCTGCTTGCTTCCCGTTAACTTCCGCTCGCTCAGTGTTAGTTTCAACTTGCTTCGCGTTTGCTTCCGCTCGCTTTGGTGCATGATTCCACTCGTTCCCCTACCTAAGGTAAGGTTCTGCTTGCTTGGCGTTAGCTTCTGCTTGCTCAGCGTTAGCTTCTACTTGCTTCGCGTTTGCTTCCGCTCGCTTCGGTACATGGTTCCACTCGTTCCCCTGCCTAATGTAAGATTCTTCTTGCTCAGCGTTAGCTTCTACTTGCTTCGCGTTTGCTTCCGCTCGCTTTGGTGCATGATTCCACTCGTTCCCCTACCTAAGGTAAGGTTCTGCTTGCTTGGCGTTAGCTTCTGCTTGCTCAGCGTTAGCTTCTACTTGTTTCCGCGTTTGCTTCCGCTCTCGCTTCGGTGCATGGTTCCACTCGTTCCCCTGCCTAATGTAAGATTCTTCTTGCTCAGCGTTAGTTTCTACTTGCTTCGCGTTTGCTTCCGCTCGCTTTGGTGCATGATTCCACTCGTTCCCCTACCTAAGGTAAGGTTCTGCTTGCTTGGCGTTAGCTTCTTCTTGCTCAGCGTTAGCTTCTACTTGCTTCGCGTTTGCTTCCGCTCGCTTTGGTGCATGGTTCCACTCGTTCTCCTACCTAACGTAAAGTTCTGCTTGCTTGGTGTTAGCTTCTGCTTGCTTCGCGTGTTAGCTTCTGCTTGCTTCGCATTCGGTACGGGGACAATCTGTTACTAACGGATTGCGTGTTAACACCTTGTTTCAAAAGTTCTGAGTGTGTCTGTCGCGTCTTGGTTATTTCTCGGTGATTGCTCGGCCATTTCTCGGCTACTTCGCGAACAACAACATGATCTCAGCAGCGTAATATCACAAAATCAATCAGAAAACAGCACAGCAAAAACCGTTGTAGAGCCTGAAGGGCTAATTGTGGGTGAAAAAAACTTCAGAGTGAGTGTCTTCAATGATGATTTACTCTTCAATGCTACTATCAATGTCCCATTGGTCATTTGTGTAGTTTGTTAGATATTATATTACAGGTATAATAAGGGTGTTCAGAATTACACTCTCTTTTCACTTGAAAAAAACTCGAACCCGAAAGAAACATTTTTTCTCAGAAATTTCTTTCACACCGTTTTGACCTTTCTTGTTTTCCAATTTCTGTTTTATGACAAACTCGATTTTCCATCTTCTGAAAATTTTTTGAAAATTTTCTTCACACCCTGATTGGAGGTTCTGAAAGAGTTCGGGAAAAAATGTTTCTAATCTCTCTTAAATCTTCTCCATGGGGATTATTTGGGGTGGTGATCACGAATCTGAGGTACGCTTGTCGATTTTCAAAAATCTTCAACACTCAGCAACGGCTAGATGGGTGGATGTGTTTCAACAGCGTTTCCCATTTCCTTTCCCTTGCCGGTCCGTCTCTTTATCCTGGTTCGCTCTTGCGCAACGGCTGCGGATGAAGACTTTTATAGAGCCTAAGACAACTCGTCCACCAAATTTTCGCCCTTAAAATATAGGCAGTTTTACCGAACCATAACTGCGTTTCTAGGGGCCTTGAGCGATACTAGAGATACCATTGTGATCAGCGTGTGATTCTCCCCAAAATAAGCATAAAATCTGAAAAATAATTTTCTGGGTGTTCTGGGCCTTCAAGAATTTTGACAAACGAATCCTAGATTCGTGTTCAGCACCTCAAATTACCGCTACTTTCAAATTTAGAGCGAAATGCAAACATTTTATTCGGATCACTGCAAAAACTGCCTGATGGGTTTTGCGGTAAAACCTTGCCTTACCGCAAGGCGTAAAAAGACGCCTATAACTTACTTCAGAGTGTTTCCAGGCCCCAGAGAAAGGTATATTAGCAATCCGCATTCGAAAACAGTACCAGAAAAGTACATTTCGTTTGGAATCGTCTCTCTGACCAAAAGGAGTTTCATTGTGAGCGCTGAGAACATGAAGCTAATGAAGAAATTCGCGGTATTTCTGCAAAAAATTCGCTGCGCCATAACATATATGTAGTTAGGCCCGTGGTTTGCTTCTTTAAAAAATATTTAAATCTCACCTGCGGCTGGTGCGGCGGTCGCGTGCGCCTGCTCGCTAGTCGATTCACTCCGAGAGAAGAGGGCAGCTGATCAGCTTAGGTCGTACTCAGGGAGTCGGGGGGTTCTACCCGGCCACGATTGGCTTTCGACTCGACCACAAAGCGGTTGGACGACGATATGGCCACGAATTTCCTTGCGCCACGTGGCCTAATCGTCGTCCGCGAGAAGCACGTGGCGCCAATCATAGCCGTTCCACTCGGCCACGATACGCTTTCGATTCGACTACGATGAGTTTGGACGACGAACGAGCCACAATGCCCATGATTGAATACGTTGATCGATCACTCCACAATTGGCTCAGCCTGGCCCATATCAGCCGCACAGCACGAATAAAAGGGGCACCACCCCATAGAGAGCGCAGTCGACCTTTCGGGGCCGCTCCTGGAAGGTGTAGACGATTTTTGAACCGCTAAGGAGTCTCCCCCACGGTCCCAAAAAAAACCGTATTCTTGTTGGGGGGAGACCCGCTCCCATAAAAGGTGTGGGAGCCCGCCCCCAGCGCCACGTGCTCATATCGAACAGGCCACGTGCTTTAGCGTGGGAAATAGGGTGCGGCAAAAGTTTTGCCTTGCTGCGCCACGTAGTCCTATCGAACAGGCCACGTGCTCTTCGGAGCAGCACGTGCTGCTGAAATGTTCCTTTCAACTCGACTAGGTACCCAAATAGAAAGCCTATCGTGGCCGAATAGGACCCCCCGACTCTCTGAGTAGTTATACCCCAGCGGAACGAAAACCTTCCGCAATGAGATTGTAGCCGCTTGCCGCGTGGGTCAGGGTCTGGTCTGGAATGTTGCGTCTTTGACGTCTTTGACGCAGTAATGCGGACCGAAAATTCCCCGGGCGTTTCAATTGTATTTTATCGATATCTCACGCGTCTGTCACTTGTTCATTGCAGAAGCTCACTATAAAACTATTGCTCCTGTCATAGCAGTGCTCGTTGTCGTTTTGATGGTATTTTGAGGATTTTAGATCCAAGAAATAATCAGCTGATGGAAATTGGCATATTTCTAACGGGGTAGGTCTTGCAAGGATACAAAGTATGCAGTGCCGCGACGTGTATAACTGCTTGGTGCGGGCTTCCAGTGCGTTTTCCTGGGACAACTCCTCCTTTTGGCATGCCTCAGCACAGTTAGGACGCACCAAGTGGTAGTTGTTCTCCGCAGCGTCCGGCTGGTGTATATTTACGGCCTTACGCTGCCGCTAGCCGCCGGTGACATTTAATCCGCCCGCGCCAGCAGCGGGTGAGATTTAGTTTTTTTTTTTGAGGAGGCAGGCTACGGATCTGATTGTAGTCTCCCGGTGATATCGCGTCATTCTTGAGGTGGTTTCGCGTCACTCATGGCAAAATCACGGTTCGCGGCGATTTCTCGGAAGGTTCCAGGCAAATCCTTTCTGTGTCTGCGTGAAATATGGCGTCCGACGACGCTTCTCTTTTCAAAAAAGTATGTGTTCCAGTAATTCTGTCTCGACAATCATGCAGTGTGCAGAACAACAAACACTTCAATTATGCTTTATTCACTGCCCAATTTGTCATAGACAATTATTACCATTTACAGAATTATATTCTATTCTACAGTGATGCACAATGACAAACCGGGATCATACACGGGCTCGTGTGAGCGCACACACAGGGAGACAAAGAAGGAGAGAGACGGCACATGGAAGTAACAAAAATCAGACGCGCATTTTTCAGCAGCGAAACACTCGTACGAAATCTTACAATATTTTTTAATGTCGTTGTCATACGAAAACCTGAAAAAATTAGGTGCTGAAGGTGAAAAAACCGAACTTGACAATTGGAAGAGGGAAAATCGCCACATCAAATCTTCTAGCGGCGCTCAAATGCTATATCACTTCTATTACATCACATACAACATTACATTACACGACAAGACAAAGCTGATGATAATTAATTATAGTTATTATTTTAGCATTCTGCTGTTGCAAATATCACAATGTACAGTTATTAGTTATTGAGGCACTATCCCACTTTGCGAACTCTGGAGGTCGAAAACATTTTTACGCCTAAACGCCGTCCAAGGGGGGTCATTTGGGTTGCTGAATGCGAACATGAGGTTCGTTCTCAGTAGTACGAAAAATTACTGTACAGTTACCTCCGTAGCTTTCGTTCTCGAGAAAAAAATTTAGATGTCGCCCGCAACTGGAGCAGGCGGTTTAAACCTCACCGGCGGCTGACGGTATGATAGGCTGATTAGCTGCGCTCTCCTTTCGGCCTGAATCGATTAGCGGGCCGGCGCACGCAACCACCACACGCCAGTCGCGCGTGAGATTTTGATGTTTTTTCTCGGGGACGCAAGCCACGTACGGACCTAACTATTGGTATACGATAAATTGGTCGAAGTCCGCTATGAGTGAAACCTTGCCCATAGATGTTCTTTGAGGTCCTGATCAATGACCGTTTTTCGAGTTTCGGAAGATTACGGTAGTTTACGGTAGATGACAATAATGACAATGAACCTACCGTAATCTCACCTAAAATCGAAGAAGGTATAGAGGATTCGTGATCAACGCCTTAGACTTGGTTCACACTTCCATCACGGCGCGACGCGCTGAGATGACATTGGTAAGGCCGGGATCATACTTACCGCGACCAGCGACAACGACAATGCGTATCCGTCATATCGATTTTCGATCGATATTGATGGCAAACGTTGCGTCGCGTCGCTCGTCGCTGGGAGTGTGATCCCGGCCTAAATATCGCGTCGCGTGTATCTGTAATCAAAGCCTGCCATCAAGTCGCTCCACGACAAAAGTATGAGGCCGGAATCATACTTCCAGCGACGACCGACGCGAAGCAATGTGCCTGATATGCACTATCGCTGTCGCTTATCGCGCGAAGTATGATCCCAGCCTAAACCCAGTCTTGAGGAACCCCCTTGGCAAAGTCCCAGCCATATATGAAAAAACGATCCGCCTTCCTAAACTTTTCGTGCTCAGCACCCAAAATACCCTCCATAGCCAGAGTTTGGGAGAAAAAAGTTTTTTCGATCACCAAGCTCGAAAAGTAGAGTAGTGCCGTTATATATTCAGGTATATACCACAACATGCTTAACACTTATTCGAGGAAAAAAGAAACAATGCAATTGGAACTGATCTAATTTCACAAACAGACCTATAATAGTAGAGCATAACAAATTGACACATCTAATATTACACATACAATCAGTCTGTTTCCCAGTAGAATTTCCTTCAGAATTCATGATAGAGAGATGAATAAATATGAGATCAGACTTTTCCAAAGGATATTCCGCCACGAAACGAACTGACTGTACGTTTCTTAACATTACATATTACTACAGAACTCTTCATAGAATATGTGTGAGCAAATGTAACGGGAGCAATGTTCTCAAATGAAAGACGCTTACCCGTCAACGAAAGGTAGGGGTAGGGTGAGGGATGTGGGGGCGACGGTTGGGTCCATCCATAAGTCCATGCAAGGTACCCATTCATATGTAGCTAGGCTGACTCTTGTATGATCCCAACCGCAGGGTTTAACATTTTGTTAATAGGGGACAGGGCGGGGCGGGGAACAACCGGGGTGGGGAAGTTAGTTGAACGATTCACCTAACGAATACAATGGTACAAAGAGTCGGCAAGAAAAAGAAGTTCCAAATTCACAACGTGCGAAAAATTCTCGTAGTTTACCAAAGCTCCAGCGTCTTCGCCAGATCCTGAGCGATATGATCGAATCCAACGGTGAGGTTGAACAAGTCAAAGTCACGATCGTCGTCGGTCAAGTTCAGATGCAGCGATGACGAAGACACAGTTGAGAACGGCGACGAACCGGACGGTGTTGAACCGCCAGACACGTAGCCCGAAGAGCTCCGAGCCGGAGTGGACAGCTCGTCCCATGAACCTGAAAATCGTCCATAATGAAAACGATTCACGCAGGTTTTTCTGCCTGATACGGCAATTCACTGAAAAGTGATATTAGATTGTTGTTAATGTTTCTAGCCACTCCATTTCATTTTCAGAACTTTCAATGTTGGCAGTTCGGTAGTCCGAGTGTGATACACATACACAAACTGTTTTCTATTTAACGTGTGTTCAGCGTTCGAGCAGGACATGGTAATTTCCAGATTATATGTATTCTGGAAATTTTAGTGGACATTCCAATACTGACCATGGATAACATTTTAGAGCGTTTCGAATAGAGCAAAATGAAGCACTTTGCGGCTCCTTGCTACTACTTAGTATACTTGGAGAAATATGGCCGAGTTTTCGGAAAAGTCACAAATCAGACTTATTCGAATGATCGCCTTTTTCGGGTAAATAGAAAATCAAACTTTTTCAAATGGTCGACTGTTTGATTAATCTAGATTATCATTTTTCCGAAGAGTAGACTGAATCAATTTAGTCGAAGTCGACTCTTCCTAAATCGAAATGATCATTCAATTCCTGAAAGTTTAGGTTCCTGGCAAAAGTAAAGATTTGGCATGGCCGTTTTTTCGAAATTTTAGAAATATACTCAGTTAAAAGGGGAAGGTGAAGAAAAATGGAAAAAGTTTTGAAATATTCCTGAGAACGATTTGGCGTAGAATAATTTGATTTTTAGGAAATGTAGTGAAATAGTTGAAAGTATGATTTGGCAGTCGAGTTTGAACCAACTATTTACAAGAGTTGTGCGAAACGAGAGATCGCATTCTATGAGCTTATCCGTAGAGCATATCAAAGCAAAATCACGCGTGATATGGAACAAGCACTTGATTTTACTTCACTTAATACGTGAAGATCGCGGCATTCCAGCTCACAAACGAGCTTTTAGTGCTTGCCTTATCACGCGTGATTTTGCTTTGATATGTTCTACGGATAAGCTCATACAATGCGATCTCTCGTTTCGCACAACTCTTGTAAATAGTTGGTTCAAACTCGACTGCCAAATCATACTTTCAACTATTTCATTACATTTCCTAAAAATCAAATTATTCTACGCCAAATCGTTCTCAGGAATATTTCAAACCTTTTTCCATTTTTCTTCACCTTCCCCTTTTAACTGAGTATATTTCTAAAATTTCGAAAAAACGGCCATGCCAAATCTTTACTTTTGCCAGGAACCTAAACTTTCAGGAATTTCATTTATTTTTCCTGAAGGTTTCCTTTCTAACATGGTTTATGCCTGGTGGTGTTAATTCAAAAGCAAACCCACTGATGCCCTGACCTCCCCTTCTATGACGTCCTGCACGCTCGCACTGATGTCCTGCACACGTTCTACGGCGCTCTGCGCACACCCATTTGGGTCACAAGCACGCTCATGCCGATCATTTTTTCCGCAGGGCTACCGTAACCCTCCTTCGGAAGTTTTCCAAGTGTCAGCCTGGATATGAGCACATCGTTATAGCCAACCATCATCTTTGCACAATTTCGACCTCCTCAGCCACTTCCCAGTGGCTTCTCGAAGAGAGCGGTGTGTGAATGACTGCATACCGCTCCTCTCCCCTTTTATATCGTCGATCACTGGTCGAGAGATCGCCGCTTCGAACACACCTGGCACGCACGCAAGCGAGGAGGTAATGATATTTCATTACCTCCTCGCTTGCGTGCGTGCGCACGTGTTCGACGCGGCAATCTCTCGACCAGTGATCTATCATATCCCGCATTTTATGAGCGTGTGTTATCGTTCGTTATCATGTTTTGTTCAAGAATGATTACGGTAGCCCTGCGGAAAAAATTATCGGCATGGGCGTGCTTGTATTTGGATCCCGCAAACTTTCTACGGCGTCTTGCTCACTTCCACTTGGTCACCTCACAGTTTTTATGGCGTCCAACGTACTTTCATTTGGGTCGCGTACACTTTCTACGGCGTCCTACGCACTCTCATTTGGGTCCCACACATTTTCTACGGCGTCCTACGCACTCTCATTTGGGTCCCGCACACTTTCTACGGCGTCCGACGCACTGTGATTTGGGTCCCACACATTTTCTACGGCGTCCTACGCACTGTTATTTGGGTCCCACACATTTTCTACGGCGTCCGAAGCACTGTTATTTGGGTCCCACACACTTTCTACGGCGTTCTGCGCACTCCTACTGGGGTCCCGTACACTTTCTACAGTGTCTTGCGCACCCCTACTGGGGTTCCGCACACTATCTAAGGCGTTCTGTGGATTTCTTCTGATTCACACCATGCGGCGTTCTAAAAAATACATCCAAGATCCCGCCGTATTGATTGAAGCGTTCAATCCTAAACAAATGCCTATCAGTGACGGTGTTTATTTCATTATATCATTTTTACGAATGAGTAAAAGTCGGATGGTTTATAATAACATGTTTACGTGTTTTGTCTCACTTGACCCTCAATTTTGAGGTCCCGCAGAAATTGAGCTACCAACTTCAAATTTTGTCAGGAGCTAACGGCAATCATAACAAACTTTCTGGCCAAAAATCAGCTTTCTAGCTCAACGATAAGTGTTCCAACAAGATCATGTACGCCAACTGAAAAAAGGAGATGAACCCTTTTTCGACCAAAATCACGTGGTTTTGACAATTTTTCTCGAATCTCAGGTAACCATTCCAGACCATTTTTGAACAGTTATTCAACTTTCTAAAGTATATTAAATGCAAAAGAACGGACTTCCTACGTTCACTCTGGACCCTGATACTGAGATCAGGGGGTTGCGCGATGGCGAATCAAAGCCACCGCGCTTCGCGCTCACCACAATTATTCGATTCGGCCCATGTATACTACATAATAGTAGTATAATAAAGAAATTCCAGGCGTGTCCATTGTCCAAACAAATCCCTAAAAGTTTGACTTCGAAATAGTGGGTGGGCTCCAGATGTTAGATATTCTCGCACCCAAATTTGGTATAGAGAGGTTATGTGGGTAGCTGAATGCAAGCATGAGGTTCGTTTTTGGTTTTTCAGGCGACCACGGTAGGTTAATTAAGGAAAACGAAAATATACCTACCGTAACCAACCGTAGTCCTCCTACGATCCGCAAACGAACCTCTTAGTAGCGTTCAGCGCCACAAAATAGCGCCCTGGACAAAACTTTTGGGTACATGTGGAGAAGAGATTACGGGGTGGAGTTATTCTCTACCTCGACTATTCGGCAGCGCCTTAGTGGGTGGAGAGACCTCGGTCGATTGGCAGAATAAACTCCGCCCCATACTCCGATCTCCCCTGTACCGCATGGGATCTGGTGGAGGGGGAAGCACAGGGCAATATTGTTCCCTCCAACGCCAATCGACTTTACCTTGGGGTAGAGAGATACCTGACAAACGGCGGACGGAGGAAATAACTCCACACTGAGCTCCTCACTCCACCAGCACCGAATCAAGTTTTCATGTTTCTTTTCCTCTCTAAAATTCTTCTGAAAATTCTAAAAACCGCTAATCAACCCTCCCGCAAAAGCATATCCAGAGAATCCTTAAAGCATAAATAGGTGAAAAAGTTCGCGACACTTCCGATTCTTCCTGAAAATATAATTCCTCAGGACGGCAAAAAACATATAGTTGACCGCAATGTTAAAAGGACATGGTGCGGTTGAGGACTCGCACTAAAACTAAGGTAGAATCCGGCACTTTGCCAGTTTTCGTCATCGACCGGCCCCACGGCTGATATTCCGGTGAGCAGAGAGACGACGGTTGGCGCCGATCGATGACGAAATCTGGCAATGTGCCAGATTCTACCGTAATTTAGTGCGAGTTCGCAACCGCACCATGTCCTTTAAACATTGCGGTCAACTCTATGGATATCCCATTAGGAGGTTAAGAGCATAGGATGTTAATGCACCAGTAGGTTACTTCGGTGGCCATCTTCTATCCACTAGAACTCATGATCACCACTTTCTTTAATGTTTTATAGCACATCTTTCTTCCAGTCATTTCGAAAAAAAAATCGAAAATGTGTAAAAATTGACCTTTTCCGCCAGTGATGGCAGTGGTAGCCGCATCGACCGGGCTCGGTGTGCGGAACTCGTCCGTCTTCTCTCTGAAGAACGTAGACGGTTCCAGTGGCCAACTGGGGTGTGGGCGAAGTTGTGTCCGGGCCGCATGACCGCTACTGGCACCATAGTTCATGTTCCGACTACATGGTGTCATCACCGTCACTGGGCGCAGTGAAAACGAAGCTGGTGCCGGTGGTGCCGGTGGAGGCGGAAGAATGTGGTGTGCCAGCGGATGTGGCGGCTGTCCGGGCAGCTGACCGAGATTCGGTGGTGTCACTGCACGTGCTGCATCCATAGAGGCCAGAAATTGCATGTCAGCTAGAGCATGACGTCGTGAAACCTGACATAAGAGAAGGTTATTCAAAGGTTTTTCGACAAATTTTCGGATTTTGAAAGGGCTCCTACCTCGACCAACTTATCCGGTCTAATGTAGGCATTTGTCCCGTGATCTGGATGAATGAACAGACAACGATCCCCGTATGGACACAAGCCTGTCGTAGTGTATTTATCGCAAAGCTTTGTCTTGTACTTGTTGATTTGACATGGCACCGACCTAAATTAGGGATTTTAGGACTTTAATCATATTCCACCTCTACACCACAAATCAACCCTGATGTGCAAGTACTATGCGTGACAACATGTTGTGACGGTTGTAACAGGCTAAACCCCGCTGAGGTTTATCCTGGATCAGTCTCTCTAGACAAACATCAAGGGCGTAATAACATCCACACATAATACGTGCACATCTGAAAACACCTAAAACTGGAACACATTCGCATATATGTGTACAGTGAGACCAGAGCTCAAATGTACTTTCCGTACTCATTTACTCTAAAATATCCTCAGGTCCGCTTGAGAATAGGAAAAAAGGATTACTCGAGAATCAAGGAGCCATGAAGGCGATAAACATGTATAGCACAGCAACATTACTCAAACTAGCAGAAGCTGCCTAATGTTCCCGGCGAAGGGATGTATAAACAGGAGTTTACGTCCAATTCACGATACAGAGTGGAGAATCGCAAAGTATGAAAAGCAAGCAAGTTACTCGAAAGCTTCAAGTGACTTAGCAGCCGCGTTGTAATGAGTTGCATGCATATTAATCGCCGATTGCTGTCAAAAGATAACAAGTGATAACATATCTGTTGATAGCTCTCGGGGATCAATACATATTCGACTCGACTGGTAAGTTACTTGAAGCCTTCATGCAACTTACTCCCGCCTTTCTGAGGAAGTCATCAATATGAAGAACCTTGCGGGGAAGTCCCTACTTCTACTAGTAAAACCCGTGACTCGATCCATAAGAGTCATTTATACTGCCGACGCCAAGCGGCGCGGCACAGCGCATTTCTGAAATTTTGATCACGCGGCGCGGCACGATCGATTTTATAGAATTCCACTACGCCGCCGCTCGGCGGCAGGAGTATGAACGACCCTTAAGGGGTCTGCAAAGTTGCAGAAACCGGCGAAGGGTCGCCGAGCGTCAGCCTTGACGCGGCGACAAAAATGGCTCGGAACGGTATCGTCGCGGCGTCGGTTGCCGCTCGCTGGCAGTGATTTATGGCCGTCGCGGCGTCAATACACTCTACGGTGCCCCCTCGTCGCCCTTAACGCCCCCTCGGTCGCCATCGCCTCCGAATGTAATCCATATTACATCACCCAGTGCTGTTCGTCGATGCGAGCAACGCCGCGACTCCAACTCTGCGGGCCCCTTTAACCTACATCCCAAGAAGTGACAAGCTAAAAACAGTGAGTGCTTAGCGAAAATTTGATTATTTTGCCCAAATTCCATCCGGAAAGGTAATTTTGGTGATGAACACGAATATTATGTTCGCTTTCGATTTTTCGGACGACTGCGGTAGGTCACGGTAGAAAAATGGTAATCTACCTACCGTAATCTACCGTACCCGTCAGAAAACCTGAAACGAATCTCATATTCATTTTCAGCACCACAAGTCATCCTCCAAGACAAAATTTGAGCGCAGAAGAATGATTTCAATTTTTGAGCCCCACATACCGTTTTAAGCCAGTACCTTTTTGGAAAATGGGTCTATGCTCGAGTCTCTCACGTCCCTCTAGTTAGGTACGGGATTTTGCTTGGCACTCCTTTCATCAAGATCCTTGAAAAATTTGGAAGGCTTGAATGTACATGTTTAGATGTTGGGATCTCTCGAGATAAAAAGTGTCCAACACTTCGGCAACTGTTTTAATGGACAACTCTTCCATGGAGTGGGCGGCTGACCCAAGCGATTCTAACCCACATCCTTGGCACTTTCCCTCAAACCTTCTTTTGCACTCTCATGGATCAGAAGATTAAAATTCTATGGGAAACTTTTTCACCGTCTACATCAAATTCAGATTTTCACTGAGGAATGAACTCGAGTGCGCTGGAGCAACGGTACTCACGGAGGCCCACTATAGTCAATAGAACTCATTTCCCAAAGACTTAATTGGTAATCGTATTTAAAACGAAGAAAATCCTAAACGGCCGGCTAAACAACCCCCATCCAACCATCCCTGGAAACATGCTACGTCCCCGCAATCACTCCCACCATCACATGAGCACTATTCAGCTGTTTCTCACGTCAGCCCTGCTTTTTTCAAATCTGATTAATCGCTTTAAATTGAACTGTCAACCGAATTACCGCATCAATAGCTCATTGCATTCATGTGACATAACAATCCTGTGGTTTTCTCACGCCTAAAAATTCCCCTAACCAATACTGGCCAAGCAACAGGTGAGCAGTAGACTGGAACCAATCACCGGACGAAAAAGTTTTCCACATGTGAGGAAGGAACATTCACTGACAGCTGCAGCTCCTGATAAACTAATCAGTAGTCAGTCCTGCTGAAGTGCAAGGGACAGCTTGCACTATGCAGACGTTGAAGAACGAATGGCACAACTTTTTTGAACCCGGCCACTAAATCTCATACTCTGGAGATTGAATTATTGCAGTTTTCACGATGTTCACGATAGTAAAATCAATCACACAACTGTCGGCTGAGTAATGTGATAGGCAAGCACTAAAGGTAGGGAGAAGTTTAGCACATGTTCTATTATGAAAAGTTTCCCAAAAGTTTGTGCAATTGAAGGCACAGTTCAACCTCAGGGACGAAATCTGAAATTCCCACGAATTTTTGAGGTAGGCTCACCCTATATAACATTTGCCAAGTGGGAGCTATCCTTTCCTCAGAATAGGCGAGATATAGGAGGAAGCCACTCTGGCGCGCCTACACTAAGAAGCCACTTTGCCACGCCCTCTAATACAACCTTCCGAGTTCAACAGTGGTGAGATGAGCGATGGTTTCCGACCAATGGCCCCGCCCTTCCCTTTTATCAGCCTCTCTCACTCAAGTCCGCTCGCAGAAATCGGTTGCGAATGGCGGAAATTACAAGGCCCAAACACCCCGTCCACCATGCTTCCAGCGCTCAATTTTAGACTGTTTTTGAGTGGCCATAAATCCGTTCCTTAGAGCTTCTGTACAGTTCTAGACACATAACTGGAATCTTCCTCAAGAGAGGCGGAAAAACAGAAAGGTGATTCCGAGTTTGGACTGTGTTTTCAAAGACAGCGCTTCAATTTTCGCAGAAAATACCACTCAAAAGAACCCTAAAATCTTAATTAAGTCAACCTTGTGTGTATGGCGCGGTTCGGAAATTCAAAATCCGAAACGTCGGATATGGTTTTGCGCTTAAAACATTTCAGGCACAGTGTAGCCCACCAAATTTTACACATCTACTTATCAATTAGAACCGGCCGGCAGGAGATCAACATGCATGCAATCCTAGGCAACTATCCTTGAAATGTTTTCTCCCCCCCCCTCTGTACTACCTTCTAGGGCTTTCTATTCATTTATGGCAGTGCACGACCTTATCAACACCCAAAACACGGGTGAAAAAAAAGGATTGGTAAATGCCATAACAAGGCAGTTATCAGTAGCTTTCATGAAACCCTTGATTTGCCTTTTTTCATGAGCCCAACTCCAAGACGGGAGCTTTCGGATTATTGGAGAAAAGAAAGAACCAACGGCAGCGGTTGCGTTCAAATTGAAATTCAGGTATCGGACAACTGTGCCTTTAAGGAAATAAGAAAAACGGTTAGAAAATAGGATATTATCCCTAGAAAACCTTTCGCCAGACGTGATAAAAATTCGCGAACACTCCCCGCCACTGCCCGCAGGAAGGAGCCTAGCGAACTTTCGAGATTACGTCTCGCAGTAAGGTTGTCGTCACACCTTTTCCAGCTACTCCATAAGGACATTGGTTCTCGTATGTTCACAAGAAGCCATGCATCAGAGTGCGCCCACCCGTCTCGACATCAGCAAACACCCATAAGCTCAGTATATAGATTAGATTAGACTACTGTGACGCAATGCAGTAATCAACACGCGTCTAAGGTGCACTAAGGAACCTACAGTGTTAAGGTGATGATATTTCCCTGCAATTAATAGAATTCCACGGCACACTACATACACGCCTACACACACACGAATGTCAATATGCTATGCATTCGTAATAGGACTTGCCCGGAGAAGCTTCCATGTAACTCACTAATTCAGGCAAAAAAAGCCCATTTGAATGCCAACGAGAGCTTCAACAAAGGCAAAAAACCGATTTCGCAGTATATCAAATGAACGACAATGTTAGATAGAGCTCTATTGAACAAGGATGAGAATGGATGAAAAGCTTCATAATTCGTTATGAAACTCAGTAACTATTCCAGCCCCGAAGTTCTGATGGACCAAATAACTTCAATGGACCTTTACTTTGAGGAGGATCGGCAATTTTTACACAGCTCATCAGAAACAAATCCTATATCGAATTCAAAGTGGGATAAGGGCTGTGTTCACGAGAAAAACCGGCTTTCGAACCCAGTACACGAAAATGAGAGTCCGTAGACGAGGTTGGCCACGTAGACGCAACGCGAGCGGAGAAAATCCGCTGCGCTCTCGTCGTTCGCCTCTTCCGAAGGCCTGAGGTGAACGCGCGCTAGCGTCGACGTGAAAAAAGTCAAACCGCCCGTGCCTGCCTTTTTTTCTGTACTGGAACACGATAACCGCACCTTAATTTGCAATTGTTTTGAGCAGGTATGTAAGCCCAATAAGCGCGGCTCGGACAGCAATTTTGTGTGTTTGGGGCTGGGCTAAGCGTACGCTATGACAATAACAGAAGGGGCCGCAGCTCTCGGCGCCCAGAGAGAGGCGGCCGCAGACCTCGTCGGCCACAAAGCAAAAGTAGTTGGTATTCAGCGGTAGAAAAAAATTGAGAAGATAGATAGAAGAAAATCATATTCGAAAATTTACCCGAAAAATCAGCTTTGTTTTCTAGTTACCCTAACAATTTTTTAAAAAGTCGTCTAAATTCGCTATTTTTTATCAGTAAAAGGTAAGACTCGTGAGCCACGCTGGTGGGCCGCACTAATTTCCCAGCTGGAGGTTGGAGGATCTCTCACGGATGGATCACAGCGCCATGATTGACCTTGGTTTGGGGCAGTGGAATTCGCAACGAAAAAAACTGTTTTTTCGCTTTAAAGTATCTAGCTGATTGACTAGCTTCTGTGTTTCCACAAGCATAAATTTTTCACGAGAAAGGAGTCAAGGTGCTCGTCTGGATGTCAGGAACTCGAGAAAAGTAGTAGCCAGCACACCGACATCTATTCCTTTAAAATGACAACTCATTTGCATTGTGGGCGGTCTGATCCGATGGGCGGGTTGATCCACGCCTGTTCTGCCCACTTCATTAGCCGTTTTTCGTCGTTCCTTCTCCCTTCCTTCCCCTTAGAGGTTCCAGAGCTCACATTTTTTTGCAGAGAATGGAAATTTTTAATAGTGAGCACTACCTTTGGTTGAAAAAAAAACCCTAGAAGCCATATAAAAACGTACAAATTGTTTTTGCAAAAAACCGAAAACAATACTGGGAAAGTTGAATAGCTTTCCTTTCAATTTCTGACAGCGGTGAGAAACAAAAGTACTTACCAAGAAATTCGCATACAAAATCAACGGCAAAACGTTTTGTTCCCATGGTTTTTGAATACTCATTAACAGCTTTGAATAACATCTAACCAGAACTATGTATATGAAACCAAACATGACACCTTCGCCTTTCCCAGACTTATCCATCAGTACTGAGAAAACTCTTCAACAAATGGAATTTAGGAATCAAAACACAACAAATATTCCTACAAACTAGCCGGGTGGCCATAGGGGGGATACAGTGAGAACTCATCTCACAAACTTCAGTGCCACAAAATGGCAGGTAGGTCTCAAACATATCAGGCACTCTCTGTCAAGTTTCCATGATCATACCTCCGAGCTTTTAGGTTCATGCACCCCAAAAAAAGTCCTAAGATCAAGGTTTACAGCACTTATTGCATGGTAACCCTGTCAATCGCAAAGCTTGGAAGAATTTCATTAAAACTTAAGCATGATCCCTGCATGAGTGCGGAAAACCGCGACAGTTAAAATGAAGATATCAATATTTAGGTTTAAGTCCAATTTGAGCCAATACAATAGCATACTAACAGAAAAATATGAATCATGATGCCATATAAGAAGAACTCGTAGCAGATATTGCCAACGTTTGCAAATGCGTCATATACCGAAGACGGAAAGGTTCGAAAACGCACCTCACAGGTCGAAGTTCGGCTTCACCGTGCGCGAATCGGCAGTTCTCCCCGAAAGCGCACATTTTCGATTCGAGCCACGCCTGACACATCACTGTCTTGTACGAATCTGGATTCGCCACTTTTTTACCAGTCGCTGGGCGACCATTATGCCTGAAATAATTAAGTCCTCTTAATAATCAACGTATATATAATTGACAACATCTCTTCAAATTCTTTAGTTTTCGTTACAAATTGCATAGGCGGCTCCGCGATAGCGCCGCTCCGGCGCGTTTAGGCACCGCCACGGCACTGTCACGACCAGGGCTGTGCGGAACTCTTTTTCAATATTTTCGGAAACGGAAACGGAAGAAAAATGGTCAAAAAACCCCGGAAACGGAAATCCGGAAACGGAAACGGAACAGACCAAAATTTTTTTGGGTTGTCTCATTCTCACCCTTCGCTGCACCTCATTTCCCGCAGCTCTCGTTCAATAAACAATTATTTCAGTCAATAAACTAATACTTATTCGAAATAAAGTTACTACGAGGCATTTAGCGATTTTGAAGTCTCGCTTCTAGAAATCCGAAAAGGCAACCTTCAAAAATACTCTTTATATGTAGCCGCCTTTCGAAATATTGTACAGCAGGGGTGAGCGGTAATTGCCGTTCGCCAATTGTAGTTTGCTGGCCGCCTTGGGGTTTACCGTTGCCGTTTGCCGAAATTTTATTTTTCATTGTCGCACACTTCTGGTGTACAGCCTCTTTCCAGAAAGTAGTCCAAGCGACACCAGGTGTCCTTCAAGGCTGATCAGAGGTCAATTTCAGATAATCAGCGACTACTTTTTCTTGTTTCAAACCATATTTACCAATTGGAGTGGATATCAAACAATTGGAATTGAAAAATGAAAAAAAACTCTTCGGCGAGATGCGAAAATTCTCTTATTATCTGCCTTGATCGAGCCTCGCCGCTGCCCGTCCTCACCTCCACTCTGAAGTTTTCGATAATGTTACGAGCAGGTTAAAATGATAGAATCATGTTTCGATGGGCCTTATGAGTGTGGAAAAACTTGCAGTTCAGTTATTGTTAATTACAAATAGCGCTATTCGGCAGGCAGCCTAGTAGACGTCGGAAGCGTGACAAATATTTGCAGAAACAACTAACTGAAAGGTTTTTGCAACCTCTTCATTCATTGATCAGTTTCATCGTTTTTCACCCTTCATTGTCTCGTGCGTTACACGTCCTTTCTCAAATCTTTTTTCTTCGTTTACAAATCGGATGTTCTGTTGAAACCTGTTATTGTTTACATTAATTTCAAAACGAGGAAGCAAACACGAGTGAAAAAATAAAACAGCATGTTCAGAAGCCAGGTTTTGACGGCTTTGTGGCATTTGAATAACAGGAATCTTGAATACTTCAAAACTATTAGCAATACAGTCTTATTGGACTGCCTCGTTGGACTTGTGGCCACATTATGTATGCAAGATCCCGTTTAAGCTTCTTCCGTTCAGGTGAACGTGAAAACTGAAAGAAACCCAGGACAAAAAAAAGATAGCAAAATAAGAATCACTTCTGGAACCCATTTTAAGTACCTAAGTAACACCAATGTGTTAAATTTCTTCTTTTTGAAGCACTAACTTCATATGTAGCTGAGTAATACAAGCAATTGTGGTGCGCCCGAAGCGCGCACCAGATTTAGTTTTGAATCGGATCCACGCGCAACCTCTTTTTTTGAGAGCTCAGTTCAGAGTGAATGAAGAAAATAGAGCTTAATTGCATTGAAAAAAGCGCGAAAAGTTGGTTTCACCACTAGAAATGGTTTGGAATTGTGGTGCGCCCGAAGCGCGCACCAGATTTGGTTTTGAATCGGCCACGCGCGCACCCCGTTTTTCGAAATCTAAGTTTTGGCTGAAGGTAGAAATTAGCTCTAAATTTCATTGACAAGAGCGCAAAAAGTTGTGTATAATGTCCAAAAATGGTTCAGAATGGTTTCCTAGAATTTGAGCAAATTTTGAAAAACCGCAAGTTTTCTCTGTTAACCTCCTTTTTTTCAGACGGCGTTCACGATCTTGTGCTACCAGATAAAATTGAGCTAGGGAGCTCATTTTTGGACAGGAGGCTGGAAATGGATGCAGGTCGCTCCTATTCCATTTTGAACTCGATACCTTTACTTTGAAGGGTACCTCAAAATCGTGGGTTTACATACTAAATTAGCCGTGGAGCACGAAAACTCCTTTTTTCTGCTACCGCTTTGGAGACCGGGGTGTGTGGGTGAATTCGCAGCCAATCAACACAGTTCGTCGAAGGTAAGTATTGAACTTGTCAGAATTCGTACTCAAGAGACGTCATCGATCGATAATCAATATTATCGATTTTGGCGCTTTTTGCACAAAATGCGGCAAGTGGTGATTGCTGGTGGGATTAGTTTGCTTGGTTGGGGAATTTTGCTCATCAGTCATTATCGACAAATACCAATCAATAATATTGATTTTTTCGCCTGTTCCACAAAATGCCGCAATGGTTTTTGATTGTTGACGGCGCTAAGTCACTTGTTTGGGAAATTGTTCTCATCATGCAAGATCAAATATTAATGATCAATAATATCGAGTTCTCACATGTTGCAGAAAATGCGACATGAGAGGTATTTTTATGGTTTTGGGTAAGAAATTTCGAAAATTGTACTATATCGTCTGTTAGATGTTTCATCATTCCGAAATGGAAGTCGTTGAACAAAATTGAAGTCAGGGAACCTCCGTGAAAAAATATGTGAAATTTCTGAAATTTTAGCTCTCTGACAGAAGTAACGATTTGGATAAAAAAAATTATCAAAAAAAAGTTTCAAAAATGTCTTGAAATATCTGAAAAAATGATTTGGCATAAATTAACCTGGAGTAATAAAAAAGCTAGGAAATTAAGTTAAATAACCTGTTATGCGATTTGGGGGTCGATCATTTCACAAGCTTTTCCGTTAAACTTATCAAAACGAAATCAAGCGCGCAACGGAGACATTAAGTCATTTTTGAAAGCTGTAATAAGCTTAGGTCAAGCTAGGTGAACACAACGCTCTATTCCATATCGTGCTTGATTTCATTTTGATGAGTTTAACGGAGAAGCTTGTGAACTGATCGACCCTCAAATCGCATTTAAGGTTATTTCACTTAATTTTGTAACTTTTTTATAACTCCAGCCAATTCACGCCAAATCATTTTTTAAAAATATTTCAAGACATTTTTGAAACTTTTTTTGACCATTACCAAATCGTTACTTTTGCGAGGAAGCTAAATTTTCAGAAATTCCCCATTCAAACCTGTTTATTATTTATTACTTTATCAAACAACCGTTTCTAAGCTTATTTCAATTTTGAAAACAAAATCGATACTTTGCAAAATAAATATTGCTGATTAGTGGCTTGCTTGAACTTTTCAACTAGCAAAATTGGCGTCTCAAATTTATCGCACGAATAAGAAATTTTGTGAAGTAAAGTTTTCGAAAAAAATGCTAAAGTCGCTCTCATGAAGGGATCCCGTGAGTCCTTGTGGGTTAAGTGCTCACTGTGCTCACCTTAGGTGGTGGTTCAGTCAGGTTACAACACTTTTATTCTCCTATGAACGGTTCAACCGCTCCCAATACATAGAGGCACATGCAAGTAACCAACACACGGGCTTAGCCCAACGCCCCGATCGCCCGTCGTCGCAATGCGAATCCCGCGGCGTCGCGACCTAATGGCAGCGGCGCGGTGTCCGCGTCGCGATCAGGCGATCGCGGCGCGACACTAATAGTTGGAGTCGACATTTCAGAGTGTTACAGAACAGCTCCGAAAATGTTGCGAACACATTAGGGTATGAGGCTGCGCAACTTACGATCACGATTTCAACAACTGACGGAGGACTTCGGTAAGTTGTTGAAATTAGTGTTCGCAACATTTCTGTCTCCGCCGAGACTCCTTCCTGGAAGACAGGCTACATATGCAAAAATCTATCTCGAATTTTGTTGCAGTCTTGGCGGGAAACAAGCGAAGAAGTTGAATCTAGAAGAAAAGCTTCACGAAATCAATGAATCTAGCTCAAAAGAAAAATCTACATATTTTCAAAAATTACCCTCAGAAGGCGTTCAGATTCCTGCCACGCCCATCTCGTGTCATCATTTTATAGGGTTTCAATCGCAGGCCCCCAAACTTCGTGAATGATCTCAGCCAAGCTCAGATATTCGCTTGAACACAAGAGGTCGGATGTAATTTTCAGCGTCTCATGAAACCTTCAAAAATCCTTGCATAGACCCACTATCATAGATCGTGTTGCACTAATTTATTCCGTTTCCGGGCCCTAAAACTCGGAAACGGAAGCGGAACGGAACAGCCCAAAAACACCGGAAATACGGAAACGGAATCGGAAACGGAACAGTTCCGCAAAGCCCTGGTCACGACTGTTCATTCCGGAAGCCTAGCTTTCCCGCGGAGCAGGTGAAAGTGGGCATCCAATAAACTGTTCGACGCAGAATTTCATGTAGATTTTTTGAAGGGCCTTCACAAAATGTTACAAGCGAGAAACATCTATTGTATCAACCAAAACAAGCCGCGAGACAAGGGAGGTATGTATATTGCAACCGGAAAACATTGTTGGAAGCTGGAATTTCCAGGGATTCCGATGGAAAACCTCCACGATAAATCCATCTCTGGAGATGAAAAAAAATGAAAGGAAAGACAAAGGCGATTAGTTAGTCAATTTTGATCTATCTCAAACATGATTATAGGACTCCTGCAGATTGATCGGTATAGAAAAAATATACTCGCAGGTCTTCAATACCTTGAACATGTAAGAAAATTTTCACTACCAATCAAAACTTCAGAAATAGATAAAAAACTATGAAAAAACTCTCTTTTTGAAATGAGAGATTAGAAGGTACCTTCATCTTTCTGTTCTTCAACATCTCCATCAAACTTCACATCTCGGACAGTAGTCCAAAAGACCGACGGCGTGCATGACGCACTCTCTAAGGGGTCGTTTAAACAACCGCCACCGAGCGGCGCGGCCCAGTGCATTCCTGTAATATTGACCACGCGGCGCGGCACGATCGATATTGTAGGATTTCACTCCGCCGCGCCGTTCGGCGGCAGAAGTATAAACGACGCCTAATTCGGAGCGAAATTCGCTTTGCCGCTTCGTGTAAGTGTGCGGAGCGAAGCGATAGATAGGGGGAATTTGTGGGATAGGGAGAAGCAGCATACGTCCGCACATGCACACGTTGGACACGCGTGAATTCGGCTCCAGAACTGAGAGCATATCAATGTAGGAGCGCGGCCATCTTGTACGCTTTAGAAATGACATGCACTCTACTATGAAGGAAAGCTGCCAAAATATGCATCAAAACTAGCAAAGCCTCTCAAGTAAAATCTTCAAAGGCATCGTTCCGCCGTTCTCCCCCGGCCCCATATATTTTTCTCTCAGGCGCGAGCTTCTAGTCTCCTGGGTCATCCCAACCTCCTTGTTCCCAGCCTCCATCCATACTTCATCCTACAGATCATCCAGAATTCAATTCATAGGCGTAGCGCACATCTCATGCACCCTGGCCCCATGACATTGCTCACCCGCGAGTGTACGCGTCCCGGTCCGGTAAGTGACCGCGAAAAAATCATTATCGTGTGAACGAGTCTTCAGCCCCCTACACAAAGAAACGGTTATCACTAGCAGCGTAAAATAAACGCAGGAAAGCAGATGATGTCTCAAGATATGCTAATTCACTTCATTTAACCCAAGTGTGGGGATGCCGCGTCGTAGCCCATTTCGCTGTGCGCGACGCTCGCCGACCTCGACGCAACATAAGCGGGTGAACAATTTCCGCTCCCCATATGAATGAGCGGGGTTCAGCGTTTAGGCGCTATTCATACTACTCAACGCCAGCGCGGTACGCGCGTGCCGCGCTGGCGTGGCGTTTGCGTATGAATGGCCCGACGCCTCGCCCGCGCGGCACGCGCGTGACGCCCGCTCCGCCATGGCGGCGATGGCCGTAACGACTTTCTAACCATTTTCACTACTAAATCATCATCAAATTTACTTCGTTTCTTGATAATTGATTCCATTACTATCCTCTGCTATCGTGGTGGTGAACGCAGAATTTGGTTGTTTGGAAAAGTTGGGCCCGCTTTTTTCCGCTCCGCCTAGGCGTCGCCGCTGGAGTATTCATTGTCTCCGCAAGCGCGGCACGCGCGTCACGTGCTTGGAAAGCTTTCATACTCTAAGGCCTCTTTCAGAGTTCGATCGCCGCGCGACGCGATGGGATGATAAACATGAGCATCGATCGAGATCGCGTCGCACGTCGATCTGTATTCGAAACATGTCATCGCGGCGATCAGCGATTGCACTCTAAAAGAGGTCTAACGCCACGCCAGGGCGGCACGCGCGCGCCGCGCTGGCATTGAGTAGTATGAACAGCGCCTTAGTGTTACGAAACTCGTAGTTTCGCGCGTTCTTGGCCTTCGCGTTCCGCTTTGCGAAAACTGCACATAGTGCAGTGAATCGGGGAAATATCAGTTCTATTGAGACGGAGGCAGCTAATCAATAATTTCAACGAATTTCCGTGCATTTTTAGGGGTTTCCCACCCGATTTCCGAAAACCAAGAAAATCATTTCTGTTTTGGAATCTGAAACCAGATTTGAGAAATTTCAAAATTTTGTTCCGCTCGTCCCTGCTCCCCATGCACCCTCCATTCCTCAAAAGAAACACACACAAGCAATCAAAAGAAAGATAGAAAAAACACCTGCAAAATAGAGAGCCTGAACCAGCACTTCTCATAGTTCTAACAACAGCCGAATGGAATCAACCTTTCAAACAAACCATCGCCGACCTTCAAACCAGTTAACAAAACAAATGTTGCTGTGTGGTGTCACATCTCATCCTCCAAAGTACACAGTGTAAACTGCAACCACCATCTCTCACTTCTGCTCTTCATTCAAAGATAACAGTTTCTTACTAATATCGCCACAATCACGAGGCACCAATGGTCCTCTTCGGTGTAAACCACATCGAAGTGCACTGTTAGGACACACCTTGGTTACTGCTAGCAATTTTTGATCCCAAAGTCACAGGGTGGACAGTCTTAATCCACGTTGGCATGACCGTTACTCAAAATCTGCACTCCCTCAGACCCACTTGATTATAACACCGAGTGTATCATAGAGTTACACAACGGTAAACAACCGGTTTTTCAACACTTTTACACTACACTGCACGTTTCTACACGTTGACACCACATTTCAAAGCAGTTATGGGTGGTGGAAACCTGTCGAAGAACAAGTAAAAACGTATGGACCGTGTCATCCAATTAGAAAGCCGCGACGCTGCTCAGCAGTCGAAGCGGTGCGCGCGAAAACAGAAGGATCATAGTTACCAATGGAATGATTTCCCTCCCCTCAGATGAATGACGTTTCGTGATTAGAACGACTCAGTGTAAAACGAGCGTGATAAGACGCTTGTTTCCAATATGGTGTATCCCCTAAAAAATCGATACTCCCGTGAATCATCGCGCGCGCGTGTGCGCGATGCTGCGCCCTCCGTCTACCCTCTGATCTCTCGCTGTCTCTAAGCTCCGCACCTACACGCGAAAGGACTACGGGAATTTCGCTAACAGCCTTTAACTCTGCCAAAAGGCCCGAACCGATATTTTCAGAAAAACGACATGAAGAAAAAAACGAGCAAGAAATGGTAAATTCCTCAAAAAAAAACTGACTGATTATTATTGTAGTGATGTGAATCGTGGCCGTATGGCATCTCGTAATCCAATGATGATCCACCGCCAATCGTGGAGACAAATGGTGGAAATGAATGTTGTTGTATGGATGAAAGCGGGGGTGGTGGTGGAGGTAGTGGTAGTGCTCCGCCTGCTCCTATTGTAGTTGATGGTGGTGCTACTCCTCCAGTCGTGGACGACGCACCAATCGACGTTAAACTCCCGGATGCACCAGAGCGAACTCTGAAATGACGCCAACTATAGACGGTGGGAAAGACGCAAGAAAATAGAGCATGAAGAGAGGTCAAAGTGGATGGAAGAAAACCAAAGAGATTTTGATTTGGAAAACATCAGACCCCGGGATGGGCACAAGGGCATACAAGACCAGTTGATCAGGAGTCTGTGAAATGTCGGGTCAGATATAATTTACCGAAAATCCACCGCGAACTTCACCATTCTACCATGAATTTGGAGAACCGCGAAAAAGACGCCGATTTACCAAGAGTTTCCTGCCGCGAATTTACCGCAGGAACATCGTGATTGCGCCGAAAAAAAAAACGGTAAAATACCACAAAAAATTACGCCAATTATTAGTTTTTTCCTTTTTTCTCAATTTTTTACTATTAGAGGCAGTAAGATCTTGGCAGAATCCAGCAATGCCTTGATTCTGCCGGGAATCTGTCGCTTCGGATCCTATCCGGCAACGAAGTGGTAGGTTTCCTGTAAATACAAGGCGATTCCTTCTAAAGCCTGGGTGACCAAATTAAATTGTAGGAAAATCACACAAAATCAAGGACAGAATCTCTTAATGAATCTATCAACAATGGTCTGATATCATCTTTGCTCGGCATGCCAGTCAAGCTACGTGCTGAAGGAGGCGCATGGTCGGGTGAATCATGTATGAAAATAAATTGCGGACCACTTTTTGAGCCTCTGAAGAAGACGTGAAGCCGAAACGTCAGACACTAAATGAAGGCGTCACTAGCTGGCCTTGTTTTGTTTTCACAGAACATCCATTCAAATCTAAGAAAGGAATCCTAGAAGAAGAGAAAATCAGCGGACTTATCAATGAACATTCTTGAGATCTTCTCAAACAAGGGTGAAAATGCTCGGAAAATAGGAAACAATTAAGGTCGTTCCGGCATCACACAAGAGCAAGGGTAAAACTGAATATTTAACTTTTTCTAGTTTATTCAACAACAGCAACAAAAAAAATAATAAGGTTTAGCCTTGCTTTTAGTAGTGGTCCCAAATTTAAAATAATGATATGCATATATCACGAGGAATAAAAACGATTTCAAAGTTAAAATAGGTACAACGGCAGAAAACTTACCCTTCATCATTCTTTAACCACCTATCTTCTATTTCGGAGGCAGATTTAGTTTGTAACCCCGCGTGCGTATCCGGAGCGGGGAGAAGCAACCAGAAATTGTGGGGTACCAGGAGACGCAGCGTACGCGCGCACACGCACGCAAGCGACAGAAATAAATTTCACTCCGAAATAGAGTATACATGCTTGGTTTGGGTTTATTTAAGGTTCGGAGCTGCTGGTACGGGAACTACCAGAAAAATACGAAAACTAGATGAAAACGGAGAAATGACGGGCTGTTTTTGTTATGGAGCAAAGAAGGGCGAGTGCCTGCTCGGTTGAAATAGTGGAGTTAGCAATGAAAAGGTTGCGAAATCAAAGTTTATAGACCTTCAAGGCCTGTACCAAAACGCATGCGTCGTTGGAAGTTTCAAAAACTACCCAAAAAGACCATATTTGAACAATCAATCTGGACGAATTTGTATTGCGGATGAAGTCTGCGAAACTTGTGGCCGGAGTCCACGAAACTTTTTGACAATATAATGCTCAAATTTGGTAGTTTTGATTCATTTTTTACGATTCCAACGGCTTAAGCGTTCTTACTGATGCCATACAACCCCTGTAACATCCTTATCTTAACAACTTTTTCGAGCGTGTATGCTGCTTTTAAGGTTCGACATAGGGCCTTGAGCGATTCCAAGCATGGCGTGCACCGTGGACGTGTCCTGTGATGGCAATTTCCTATCAACTGGCCTTTTCATAAGCTCTGTGGCAATTAAAGTGAGCTCTCGATTTCGATTATCCCAGCAGCAAGCGGTGGCCATCGTTTTCTAGACATCGATATCAGCGGCTATATTTCTTCAAGACGCATCCGTCCGCTGCTGGTGATAATCCATATCGAAGGCTCACTATAAATGCCCCAGTATTTACGAACCACATGACAAAGGTTTCTATGGTGAACCCTGCTTTCGAAACTCGTCATTCAATTTATTCGGCTATTCGAAGAGTTTTAAATATGTCCCATATCTCGTGACTACATTATGTAAATACAGGCAGGCAACTGGGAATATGTACACATAAAATCGAATGTAATATGCCAAGTGTGGGGGTTGAGCGAGTGCGATTATGTGACGATTTGGAGAGGGCATAACGCAGGATGAACTCTACCACAAGACCTGTTGTTTATCGCTCTCGATTGGAACATAAAACACTGAGAGTCGAAGGACAGAATCTAACTCCAATGATCACCTAATCGAGCCCACAGACCAATCAATTCCTCAATTATAGGTATGTATGCAGACCACAGATAAGCTGAAAATTCCAATTAGAGGGAACTTTAGACAGAAGCTGACTCCTCGTGCTAGACTAGGAATCTGAACAAACACTATACATCCCTCGCCGTCACAAATTCGTACTTTGGGAATGAAGCGGAAGTGGCTTCGAAAAATATTTTTCAAAAATTGGGGATCAATCGCAATGGTTAGACAGCACTTCTGGGGCAACCACATAGATTGTCGCTGTCCTCCGCATTATGTACTCAAACACAAAAGAAACCTTCACTATGAAGCACTAAAAATACGGACTAAACCCTCACTATGAAGCACTAAAAACACAGAACAAGAACAGGAGGAGGGGTCATTAGACCACGGAAACATCGAGGGTTGCTGAAGGGCCAGATTTTTGATCACTCAAAGTGAACTATTCCAGCAGTATTTCGACATTCACAAAGTGCTAAACACGCCGCCCTTTCCAACACTCAAACAGTCTAAAATTGCACGAAGGGTCAGATTTTTGATCACTAAGGGAGCGCACTCTGTGTTCAGTCATGCAGTACCGTTCAACCTACGTTTAACAATCCAGGTTGGGATCCTAAAATAACACACCTGAAGTTATGGCCACGTAAAAACAGCTAAAAGATCAGAAAAGGCGGGGTCGTAAGTTGGAGCAGAATCATATGCGTCAGCTAAAAATCTTCGGAAACGAACGCGGTCCAAACTTGAAACGCACTTTTATGTAAATTGAGACGGTTTTTCTTTCCAAAAAAAAGGTTCAGTGGTACACTAGTGTCCTGACACTGGAAGGCGCGGCAGCATGCAATAGAGGAGTATCGATCACGCCGCGCGGCACGATCGACTCACCTCCACCGCGTGTTGTCGCGCCATCAGCGGCAGGAGTCCATTAGGGCTTTGAGCATCGTTTATGCTTCCGCCACCCGCCCGCGCGATGAAGTGCAAACCTATAAGGAGTCGTTTATAGTTCAGCAGCCGAGCGGCGCGGCGGAGTGCAATCCTGCACAAGCGATCGTGCCGCGCGATCAATATTAGAGATCGTTTATACTTCCGCCGCCGGGCGGCGCGGCGCAGTGCAATTCTGTAATATTGATCGTGCCGCGCCGCGTGATCAGTATCATATAATTGCACTTCGCCGCACCGCTCGGCGTCGGGAGTATAAACGACCCCTGTTATTGACCACGCGGCGCCGCGGGATCGATGTTGGAGGATTGCAACCCGCCGCGCCGCTCGGCGCAGTTAGTATAAAAGATCTTTTATTGGAGCACATTCGCAATCTTCGTTCAGAGAAAAACTTAACCATTACAAAGCATGAAAATCAGCATAAACTTTCCCAGTCCTCAACCATTCAGTGAAATATTCATGTTACTGGGGGTGTCGCGGATGAGTACAATAAAGGCCTGAGGAATTCGTACACATATAATGGGGGGGGGGGTGCATCACCTTCCTTTTAGTGAAAAGAATCTCAATCTGCAATCCCAATGAATTGTCTGAGTAACGTAAGAAAAGTGTTTGAGAAAGGATTCGCGTATGATCAAGGGAAACGAAGGGGTCGTTTGTAAGAGAGGGGTCGCGTGCGATGAGGGGGTCCTTATGTGATTATTGGGTCCAAATCGTGTAAGATGAAATGGTAATGTGTGACGAAGGAAAGTCATGCATGTGATGAAGGCGTCGCACGTGAAGAACAGCTCGTCTGTGAGGAAGGACCATGTGTAAGGAGAGTGTCATACGTATGAGTTGAGGGAGTCGTCAATAATGACAGGGCCAATATGCTCACAATTTCACTTTTTCGTTGAGCAGCATTCCCACAGATACCCTGGTCATGACGAGTCCTGGGGCCGGACTCATCAATGAGTGCCGTTTGGTAGGGGTAAAGGCGTCCTCACTTCTGATGATTACCCTGTGCCCACGGTATCCTACCAGAGCGGCGTCTCAGCTGCCCCAGCCTATTAGCTGGGTAGGCCAAGGACGCTGTCGGTTAGCGATCTTCCGCTTTTGCAGGGTAACCATAAAACGTGCCGACGCCTTTACCCCTACCCAGCACTGCCACATTGATGGATTCGGTGCAAAAGACATTGTGAAAAAGGTTGGGGAAGGTCGTAAATAATAGAGGGGTAGCATTAGTTCACAGTTTTTTCGCTTGAGTTAAAATTTTTACAAGAAAATACGCTGTTATGACTAAAATAACTGTCTGGCAAAGGCTTCAGCAGAATCTTTAAAATCATGTGAGGGTCGTAGATGTCGGGAAAGTCCAGTTTTCGATGCAACTAAATAATTTTTCATAGCCAAATGAAGTAAAAAACACATATCTTCAGGCGGTCACGCAACAGGAGCGGAAAGTTTGGAGTGCGAAAGCAGCATAAATAAAGGGGAATGGAATGAAATGGAATTGAAAGAGACGGAAGCAGACTAACTTCATATCAGCACTAGACTATTCAACGCCCCTCCCTCTATCCTTTCAGCCAATGTAAATTATACTCGCCAGTATGTACTTGCACTACGCATACGCACAATCACATGCGATGCTGTACTCATGTTGCGCTTTAAGAATGAAGTTGCTCGGCTCAAGAAAGACACCTTAAGGGCATATCGTGAGGAATTCAAAGTGCATTCTTCAAGATCGAAGTGAACGTAGTTCAATTCATCCGGGCCTGACGCAAAAACCTCACTCGACACAAAGTGCTCTGGGGAACAGAGCTAGAAGAAGGGAGTCGATTGAAGACTCACGCGTCCCCTAGTAATAGCCCATTTTCTACTTTCTCCAATCAGAGACTACTTCACGTTCAGATCACCCTGTACAAGATTAAATTCCCCGTAAAGTCTCCTATAAATTATTCTCAGAGAAACATCACCTTTGGAAGCCAACAGCGGCGGCAGCGGTTAATTATGGGTTATCTAGCGGCAAAGGTTATCAAAACAAGAAAAGCTTTAATTAGTCTGGTTTTCGCCTAGACCCCATCAGTATCGCCGTCCCAAGCGAATTAGTCACAGCGCGGCTAGTGGGCGGATATAGAAAAAGGCACCGCTTCTGCACTTCACATGACAACTTCAGGATGGGAAGCTTCTCGAGGATAGAGCAATCTATGCGATAGAACGCTCGGTGACTTCCTTCATATGTACACGTGAGGGGTGATATGGTTTAGTACAGGAATGCCGACAAGCTTTGTGTGTGGGCACATAACAGACTTCGGTGGTCG
This sequence comes from Aplectana chamaeleonis, assembly GCA_029168955.1. Taxonomy (NCBI): domain Eukaryota; kingdom Metazoa; phylum Nematoda; class Chromadorea; order Rhabditida; family Cosmocercidae; genus Aplectana; species Aplectana chamaeleonis. The sequence continues at coordinate 164,847 of JAPDOI010001174.1, read as the reverse complement.
AGTGTCGCAAAGCGCTTCCCAGATAGGTATAATGTAGGTTCTACCTCGGTGCGCAGCGAGTAATGCATTTTTTAGAAGGAAGAAAACGCACTCTACGAGCAGTCGTTTAAAGTTGCGCCAAGTTAAGTCTCGTGCATACCTCGTCGCGGGTGCGATGGTGTCGCGGCGACACAGAAAGCCCGACGACGTGACGGGGCGGGAGCCGGTCGCACGCAAATGGGAATGACGGAATATATTACGCCCGCTATTCAATTTCTTTAACCTAGTGTGTTGCATTCACCTTTTCCTTCTATTATTGATTTGTAATGCGTGTTCACCTTTTAAGCTCCAGCTTTTTCGTCATGGAAAACCTTTAGTACCCAACTTTGGCTGAAACTGTTCACGATGAGGAATCCTTCAAGCCTTTCATCGCGCTGCCAAAATCTGTTTTCATTATCTACCCATTCCAAAGATTCCACGGTTTGTATGGTAGTTTTGTACAAAATCTTACACGGGAGATGGGTAGAGCGTTAAACGCGTTTGAGAGCTCGAATTCCTTCGTTGACCGCTATTCATACTCCCCAACGCCAGCGCGTAACGCGCGGGATCAGCGTTTGGGTTAATGATACTTTCTACGCGGGTCACGCTCGTGACGTGCTGGTGATGACTACGAATTTTCCAGCCGCGACGTCTTGGCGGAGCGGAATAAATTGGGCCTCAACTTTTCCAAACAAACAAAGTCTGATGCCAGATTCTCCATTGCATCAACTGTGGGTTTGGGGATTTGGGTTGGATTTCGCGCCAGCATTAGCGCGCGTGTGCACGAGCTAAACCCAATCCAAATCGACAAACCCAGGCCTATGGCAATGATAATTTCGACCTCTGTACGCGCGTTTATAATCATGGTAGCAGAGGTTAATACTGGAATTGATTATTATGAAACGGAATGAAATCGATGATGGATCAATAACGAAAATGATGAAGAAGTGGTTACGGCCGGGGCCACCATGACGGAGCAGGCGTCACGCGCGGGCGTGGCCTAAGGCCATTCCTACTCCAACGGCACGCACGCGCGTCGCACGCGTGACGCGCTGGCTCGAGTAGTATGAATAGCGCCTTTATATCTCTTGAGCATCTATAGCAAAACTGTGCAGTATCCCACCCCGAGCTGTTGGTTCCAAGAACTCACAAGCGTTTTTGGAGCTTCGCGGAAAGACAAGGGTAGGGTAGGTAAGGAGGGCATCATGCCATTTTTAAAGTGTTACGAAAGAATTCTGAGGGGAACTGTAGATCACTGTAGGTATCCCCCCAATTAGGAGGCGAAGCCTATCTTCACATTTCGAAACTCAACAAGCGGACATCGAGTTCGCATACGCTATCCCTAATAACCCACGCCTAGAAATTTTGAGTTGAATGCGAGACTTTGTCCAAACAACCGGATGGATACCCACGGTAATCCACGGTAAGCTGTCAATAAAACGACAAACGGACCCTGGGGCCGTATTCTTCAATGATTTACGCGCGAGGTAAGTGTGAATTCCCCTGAATTTGGCTTTTACCCGGTATTCACACGCTTACTTACTCGGGATTTTCGGGTAAAAAGCCAGGTAAATTTTACCCGACATATGGACTCGGGTAAATTTTACTCCCAAACAGCTGCAGCTGCTGAGTTCCGACACTCATAGCAGAATTAGCAATGTAGCGCAACATAATCACCGAAAAATTGTACTACTCCCTTCCTTCAAAGTTTAGTTTGTCTTTTTATGACTCATTCAAGGCGTTGCTTTCCATAGATCAATCGCAATGAAACACATTTAATAAGGAAATTCCAGTATATTTCAGAGTAACAGCTGCTTATCGGACTCTATGTTTACATATTTACTACTAAATAAAATATTAGAGAGAACATTTTTCAAAATTAGGTCAGCACGATTCGACACAAAGAAAGATTCTTTAGTTTTTTTGTCGTTTCGTCGCATTATTTCGCAGAAGATGGTAAAGGTATTTTCGTTGGCTGATCAGTGGACATTTCCAGAAAATTTCCCAAAACTCAAGCTAACATTCGTCTGCCACCACAAGTAGTTGAGAGGTCAAAAAAAACCTTGGATAGCGCTTTTGAACGATATATCAAACTCGCTTGAAAAACTGCGCCGAAGAAAAGATAAAAAAGAATGGTAGGAAGCTTTGGCTTAAAGCTAATACTCATAGGAGAAAAATTCTACCATACAGTGGAATACCGATCAAGAAAAACAAACGAGTACCTTTGAAAAAATCTCTGCAGAAGAAATGAAAAATAAGTAATGGAAAATGATGGTATTCTCTATTTATGAAATGTCTCCTATGATGTGCTCTGAAGTTTTTTTTATTCACGCAACCCATGGACTTCTCCCTAGCCTCCTTAAAGGCAGTGTTCACGATGATCTTCAATTTTGAGATTATTCTCCATAATGATTAAGTGACCCACGGGTAGAACTAAAATGGCGTAGAAATTGAGAAAAACGCACCAGAAGTACACAAAATCCTCAAGTATCACCCCGGATCTTAAGTATCACACGAAGTGTTTGTTGTGACGGTGCAATTCTTTTCTGAACCCGTCCTTTGCAATTCTCTACTCTCTATTGCTCCCGTTCTTTCCTTAGGGCCCTGACTAAACCTGTTTTGCATATAATATTCATCTATTTTCTACCGACCCAATTCTCCACCGGTGACAACCACCATGAGCATGTTCATCCAACCGGACAACTAGTCCATGTTTTAGGATAATGTTACTGAAATACGACGTTTTAATGCGTTTCTCACCGTTTCTTCGTAAGCTTTGGAACACTTGGAGGCCAACACATTGTTTTATGTGAAAAACTCGGGGACTAAAATCATCGTGAACACTGCCTTTAATTAAACAAAGAGTGAATCGGTGAAAAAGTTGTAAATTGACGACGCCTATTGAGTGTTTCGGTGGGTGCACACGGTACACATTTTGCGCGGGATCTTACCCGGGTAAGTAAGTGTTGATGAATGCCGTTTCACGGTGAGTAAGTAATCGGCTCCGGGTAAGGTAAAAGTAAAGTAAGATTAACCCGGCACTTCAATGATGAATACGGCCCCTGGATTCGTATTGAGCACTCCACATAACCCCCCAGAGTAACAATTCGAGCCACATCTCTCGTAGGCTTCCGGAAATCGTCAACAGTCTCGTTTTGTGCTCGAATTCCCCTCCCCCATGGGAAGCTTTGAACGAATTGAGCCGAAAACTTCCGAAAACCGACACGTAAACCTCAGATTCGTAATAAGCACCCCTTAATGACCCTCTGGAGAGTAATCAGGACAGAACTAGCAGCTTAGGGCGGGATACTACGCAAATTTAGTACAAAAGCCAAAGCTGTAAAATGCCACAAAATGCAGAAATGGCTTCCTTATTCACACAGCTGTTCTATTTGGTCGAGACATCTGACTAAAAGTGAAATGTCATCGTCAGCTTCAGCGAACAAGCCGCAAATTAAAAATTGGAAAAAACGAGAAAATGACAATTCCAGGCGGATTGAACACCCTGCGGTGGTGGCATCGATCATCTGCAGCTGACGATGAAAAGTGCATATGGAGGACATGATAATGTGATGTGAGGTGGGAAAGGTGGGAGATGAATATGATTCAACTCGCCCCTACACAACTGTTTCTATACAGACTTTTGCTGAAATTCAAACAAGTTCGAAAGGGTATTATCATATGCAAATACAAATAGAGTACACGTATAGTACAGCTCTAAGGTCAGATACTCAACAATGTATGATTTGGTGCCTAAGGTCATCCTGGGATTATATTTATTCTCGTAAAAAAATAAGTTCGGTGCTATGGAGATTGTTGAAGAGATGAACCGAGCGAAATTTTTAATAATTCAGTAAAGAATAGAAATCGCCACATCAAAATACTAGTTCCCTCAACAGCTGTTAATTAAAAATGTGCTTTTTTACCTTTCCGAGGATCCTACCCTAAATGCAAAATAATCGTCAAAGTCTCAGAAACCTTCATAGATGGTTCAAAGGGGTGGAAGCGAGGGAGTGAAAAACATCACGTGAATTATTGTTTTCAGAAAAGGATCTACGCATTCAGCGTTATTCACAAAACAATCTGTGGGTGTGAGAGTTTAATTCAAAAGGAAGACGTGAGTGTACTTCTGAGCTGTTCACAGTTAAGATCGTACGATGCGCTTCTCCAAAATCTGAATCAGTCTGCGCAGATGTCAAAGATGTACGTTCTTCGTTTCAAGTATTAAAACAACGTCTGTCCCTTATAGTTAGGTGTTGAAGGCAATGTAGTGTTCACGATAAAAAACCGTATTAGAATTTCCGATGTTTTGGGAAGGAAAGCTCACTAAGAAGATGGTAATAGGGAAAAGTCCCCACAGAAAACTCAAACTAAAGAAAAACTGTTTCAAAAAATCTCTGAAAAAATCAGTTATGCCTGCGGACAACGCATCGAACCCGACGTCGGGGAAATGGTTTGGCGCATCAAAATTCTTAGGTAAAAGGCTTTGCTTTCTGTTTCCTGCACCAAAAATTCTTTGAAAATAAGAGGGTCAATGTACATGCTGGCATGTTAGAACCTTTCGCGATGAAGATTATTCGAAAATTTAGCGCCTGGTCCCCCTTCTTGCCTGTTTTCGCCGTTCCTTGTTCATAGCCTTGCTTAGATAGACCCAAAGCTTACGTTACTGCAGATATGTAAATGGGAAGTTTTTTGTTTCTTTGTGAACCCTGCCTTTAAAAGGCGTTTAAAGTATGCCGCTGGGCGCGAAAACCCATTTAGCAAGACCTCTGATGGAGACTTAAGGTCACATTCTATCGTTTGATTGCTTTGCCTTTCTGTTCCCGTACATTCTATCATTTTATTGTCAATGGCTCACATGTTAATAATCGTTTATTTTTTATTATTGTCTGTCTGCCCCATGCTTCTCGCCAAATATTCGTTTCCCGATCTTTTAGGCCAAATCCCTTCCTCTTCCCTTTCCGAGATTCCTGAACAGGATTTTTGCCTAGCCTTCGTTAAACGCCTGAAATTTCTATGAATTTCACAATTCTATTGTCTGTAAAGGTGAAAGTAGGGCAGTGGCAAGAGGTGCCATTGTCACGCACACGGCCAAGTGATCGATCCTCGCCCAAAGCCAACCAAACCTTCAATGACTCTAGAGAAGATAAATTGGTACCAGACTTATCTGACAGGATAAGAACACTGGCTTCAACATCGGCTGGCCCCCGCAAATCATTCCATAGGCTCAACACACATTCAGAAGTCTCTAAGATTCTGAATAGGAGTCGAATGTGTGGCGCATCCCCAGAGGAATTGATATACGCCGAGAACTTCAGCCTTTTTTATTGACTGTAATTTGCCATCATGACTAGTAAGCTCACACGGGTAATGATCTCGCTCACTACTGAGTAGTTCACCTCTGTATGTTACTGAGGTGGACTTCTCAGTACTGAGCGAAAATAGCACCCTCAATAGCACCTTTAGCCCCCTCATTCACTTCCTTGTTGTTGCCTTCATCTTCCTATCCTTCCCACGTTGAGTTCTGCATAAATAGAATATATGTATCGCCTCCACACTGTCGTCCCCCAGCCAAAGTGCACATGTCAGTGTCTCGACATTCAAAACAAACCGTGCGTTATCGCGCTGTGGGGACGAAAACGGCATTCGCTTGCACTCGGAGCGGCACTTTCACACACAGAACGACCACACGAGCGCTGACAGCGAACGCGAGCGAAGGACGCTTCTCACCAACGACTCCCGTTGGGGACTGATAAATCACGTTTTCTTTCTGCCAGCTGCCCCTGCAAGTGGGGCCAACCACAGGCGCGCATTTGCAAAGAGAGAGTGGTCAGGAAAAGCAGAAATAGCTCACGGAACGAAATTTCGCGTTATTATTAGAAATGACTTTCTGCGAATTTTGGCATGGCTAGTCGTTAGCATGCGTTAAATGTTAGAGCGATCGATTAAAACTACAGCCCACGGCGACGGAAAAAGGCGCATGTGCGGTTGCGTATTACCACTAAGCATACTGTAGATTGCCACATATTCGACGGCAGTCGTATTTTTTTCTGAATTTTTTTTTGAAAATAAACACTGAAAATGTTGAGAAACAGTGGTGTCCCTCCCACCGCATATTATCAATATACCCAAAGTCTTTATCACAGATACAGGCAGGAATAGCACGAAAAAGTGAAAAAACACAATAAGAATCGAAATAACACAGAGAAAGTCATTTTTTCTTCTTATTCCTGTGTGTATTCTTGGCAAAGACTTAGGTAAGGTATTCGTTTTCATTTTATTCTGACGCATGAACCAGGCGGCTAGCCGTGCGGGGTTGGCGGCCTCAATGGAGGATGGGGTTTCGATTCGCGCGGGGTGATCTACCGTCGCAGCCCGTCCATTCATCAGACTAGAATGATTGCGTGAACTCTATATTGATGTCCTCACCAGCGCCCTTTTCCGTTGACGTGGACAGTATTTGTTTACTATAAAATAGAGACACAAAGTTGTGCCGGATTGGATATCGGATATTGCCTAATTCACTAAACCGAACGAATAAATCGAAGGTATCAAATAATCGATTAGATGAATGGGATTAAAATCAAATATGGGTGCTAGCGCAGCGAGGGGGGGGGCACTTGACCATTTCACTTGGCCACGCCCACTTTTCGGCGCCGCAACTACCCTCCTGGGTCTGAAATGGGGAGAAACCCTACAGTTGGTTCTCCTAGGCGGAGCGGAAAAAATGGGCGGGCCCGAGGCCAAGTGCCCCCCCCCTCGCTTCGATAGCACCAAAAAATGCCCTCCAAAGGCACAGTAAGCCATCATAGATAAAATTTTAAATTCTTATATACACAATATCTCCTAGACTCTTCCAGCAAGACACCGGCCAGCTGTTAGACCCCATCTTCAAATAAGCGACACACAGAAGGAAAGCAACTCGCAACGCCCGTAAAAGGAAGCCATTCTGCGACGCCCCTTCGGGCAGGTTTTCGAACCGAATCGATTCTAAACGAACTTAGAAGCTCGAATTCTCCCATTCTCGCCTCTAGCGAAAAGGCAAGCCTGTGACAAGTCCTCTACATATCAGGAATAGAGGTACACAGCGGGAGTAGTCCCGTTTTTGCAGTTCGACACGCCACGCTACTCAATTCAAGCGAAGTGGTCCAGAGTGGAATGAGAGCCGCGGAGGGCGAGACAACTCCTTCCTCGACATGTATAGGGCCCCCATCCCCCTTAACTGGGCTTTCACCGTTGAAGTTTCGCCCAAGTTTGAAGGGGAGGGAGGCTATAGCCTCTTCTGTAGAAAGTTGGGCGATCCTCCATACATAGGTCAGGGTTAAAGGCAGCAGACATGCTCGAAAAGTTGTTGGGATAACTACGTTTCTGTAGTCGCATGGTTCCTAGTAGACTGCCCAAGCCGTTGGAAGCGTCAAAAACTAGTCAAAACTACTAAATTTCAGCAATGCAAATCGTAAAAATTTCTGCAACCCCGCCCCTGAGCTTCTGCAACCCCGCCCTAAATTACAAACTCGTCCAGATTAATAAGACTAATACGGTCCCTTCGGCTGGATTTTGATGCTTCCAACGAGATGAACGTTCCAGTACAAGCTGTAAGAGTATATCGACTCTTCCATCTCAACCGTTTTGTTTCTAATATTCGCTGCTTCAACTGCGCGCCGTAAGGCCGGGATCATACCTCCCGCGACGAGCGACGCGACGCAATGTTTACCATCTGTATCGACCAAAAATCGATATGCCTGATGTGTACTGTCGCCGTCGTCGGTCGCGAGAAGTATGATCCCGGCCTAAAACTCGTTCACTTTCACGTGATGACAAAATAACCGTTATTCCTCTATTTGCAAACAGTTTTCGTTCGTTTTTTCGTCAGTTCCCAATACAACCAGCTCCAAACCTTTGATTTATGTCATAAAATCGATACCATTTCTGAGCGTGTCTGCTGGCGACTTGCCGCAGAGTGAACTATCGGTGCTTCAACACATTCGCTCAAGATTTCCTGTTTTTGAATGTTGATACGAAATTGCAAGGCAGATCAATCCGTAGTCCAAAGGTTTCCGAAAACCGTGTCAAAAACATGTAAGAAACGAGTTGAAATTCAGGTAGTTCGCTGCGGTGACAATTCGCTAACCTCTTAAACCTATTATCTAGTCTATTTAAAACCCGCGATATTTTTTCCGACTGATCAACAATTTAAAAGTCTGACCCAGGCCTAACTTATGAAAACATTTGCTTATAGTGATTCTTTGAATAATTTTTTGAATAGAGTGATTTATTATATTAATAAAGATTTATTACATTATCAAGTTAAAGTAATTTCAAGATGCAGCATACGAATTTCAAGACCTACAAAATCCAAAATCTATGAGAACATGTGTCCGAGTGGAGTCTACCTCCAATCGGCAAATTAGTAGATTTTTTTGACAGATGTTCAAACAGGTCATAGAACCATAACGGCAAAATGGAGAATCATGCGAGTTCCAAGTAAAAAAGCAATACCATTCGAAATAGTTGAGGTTAAATGTTAATCACAACGCTATAAAAACTGTCCCAGGCCACGCCTTTACCTGAGGCTAGAACTGCCCAGACCACGCCCCTAATCCAAGGTAAAAAACCCATCAGCTGCGCAACCTGCTAGAAAAGTGTGTAAAACCGGTGACCGTTGGACATGAGAATATCTCTACATGTTTTTGCGCGCTAATTAAGTGATTAATACACGTAGCAGCTCACCTAAAACGTAGGGGGTGTGGCCTATTCGTGCCAAATGGTCTCCACTCATTAGTAGCGGACAGCACGACTAGGAACTGAGCAAAAAATTTAAACCATCATTTCACATCCGGATGCAACCTGTAGGTGTGGACTGGTGAAAATAAAACCCTACGACTGCACTTGGCCATAATGATACGAAAAACGGAACGCCACGAGGAAATTTTGGAACAAAAAAACCGCACATGCTCTGAACAAACATTTGTCGGCGATTTCGCTCTTGTGAGGCATTTTAATGAAAAACTCCGCGACGACAAATGCGAGTACTGCTGAACAAACACGTAAGAAATCAACACATTATCTATTAATAGCATAGGAACCAATAGAAGCGCCAAGGACAATGCAATAAAGGAAGACTGGAATTTCCGGCATTTCTTGGACCCAGAATTTTCCGCATGGTAGTATGGCGCCTGAGCCCACATCTGCCAGACATTGATGAGGGAGGAAGGCTTGAAAGGTGAACAGTAGTCCTCCAGAAAAGAAAATAGCAGGTGAGCGGTAGATGGACCCCACAGATTAGAATTTTTCTTCTTGACCCAAATTCCGTTCAATGGGATATTTGAAGGTGCTGAACTAATATGAGATCGGATCATACTGCTATCCTTGAGCCTCATGAACGTCCTAAAATGTGCGTGAACCTACATGTAGAGCAAGTTTGAAACCTTTTTCCCTGGCTACATAGCTTTCGGCTCCTAGAGCCTTTCTCAGGACTCGTTTGCAATCAGTTTGTCCTTTAAAAAGCTAGCCCAAGAAGAATGTTTCGAAATTTTGGACTGATTTCGAATTCGTTAGAAATTTTAATGCACATCTCCAGCCTCTTTCTGTGTACGCACATTGTGAGACAAATATGAGAATCGCTTCCAAGTTCTAGTCGGTTATGTAGGTTAGATTCAGCCTATCTCCCTCTTTCCGAACCAGGTGAAGTAAGGCCAATCATCTCTACATCTCCTTATTACTGTTATATTTTGCCAAGACCGACGGCTCCACTGCTTGCTCCGCCCGGACCCAAATGAGCGAGAAACTCTTTATGAAAAATTTCTACCGTAATTAACAGTAGTCGTCCGAAAACCCATAAATGATCTTTCGTAATCCCCTGGACGCATTTAGGGTGTAAACGAAATTTAAGTTCTAGGATCCATCGTATTTTCTGAGGTGTTCTGAGCTTACAACTTTTTGAGCCTTATGTTAGGGCAAAAAAGCGCCCACAACTTCTTCTATTAAAAGCGACGGCTTTTCCGCAAACTGCTTGATTTCGCTCACTTCAGATAAGGCTAAAATACTGTACTTATCTGGGTCAAATTCCGGCCCGCAATTGCGTCTCGACACGCTTTGCGGCCGCACGCTCCCGAGTCGGAAGAGCGTCCAGCTCCGCAGCCGCCGATCTGCTGACTCTAAATTGGTTTTGGGAACTGGAAACTAAAAAAAATTGGAGAAAATTGTATAAAAAAGCCACATCGAGTCGGCTTTGGCGTTGGAAATTCGACTGACTCGAGCGCGTGCGACCGCAGAGCGTGTCGAGACGCAATTGCGGACCGGAATTCGGCCCAGAGAAGCACAATAGCTTCCCTTGTAAAAAGTAAGCCCGGTGACTTCAACGTTTATTAAGCATTAAATAATCTTTAAATGAAAGGACGCGAATTCGAATAGAAAAAAAAACTTATGAAAACACTCGAAATTATCCAGGAAAAATCACTGAATTGAAAATGCATAACAAAAAATCAAAGAAAAATTATCGAACTTTAATTGAAGGGAATCATTAAAAAATACAGTTCTTGCGCGATGAAAAGACTGAAAACCTCAACAGTCCACGCGCCAAGTTCAAGAATGGAATCAAAAATTGGACTGTGAAATAGAAAGGAAGGTAATTTATGTCAGGTAAAATAATAAAAAGAACTGAAGTAAGAACAAAAGCATAACAAAATTCCATTAGATATTATGGAAAATTACATGGCGAATGAAAATTTAAAAACTGTCAAAACTTTGGGACACAACAAATTTTCAATGGAAATGTTAGCAGAACAAAAGCAAAACCCTCAAAAAAATCTGTTGAAGAAGAAATTCTCCATGAGAAATTTTTTGATAGATATATTGATCGGTTTCCAACTAGGAAAAGACGGAAAACACAAGTATTTTACACAAACATAAAAATGAACTCGGAAATTTGGGTGAAAAAAATGACGGAGACCCACGCAGAGTTGCTTGGCTTTAATACGTAAAGTTATCACAAATTGAAAGTATAATAAACTTATAATGAAAATGTTTACAGATTTAAATATTTAAGGAAAGCAAAATTTTTGCAAACTATGTTCACCAAAAAAATCTCATGATTACATGAAAATTGTCTCGAAGAAATATTGAAAAGCTGTCAAAAGTAAAAGATGACAATGTGACAATACTCGGAACATAGGCTTGGCCTGAACAAAAAGACCGCGAAGCCGTTGTTCAAATTCTGGAGAGGCTGAACAAAGAAAAAGGGCAAAAGAGAAAACGCACGGCGAGGAGAAAACAGAAAGTAGCAAAAAGTTACTGAAAAAAACGTGAACAGCCCAGGGGAAGGCCTTGCTAGCAAAGAACAGTTTTTTCTTCCACTTGAGGAACCCATAGAACGCCATCCATTAACCTGAGGTAGGACGATAATGATGACACATTCTGCTCGATAAGGGAAAACGTTCAGAGGCCCAGAGAAAGGTTATCGTAATGACCTCGAACAAACTGGAAAGTGGAAAGAGTAAAAACGACTTTCAGAGATGACCTTTGGCGGCTATGACGAGCATAGACCATACTGGTGGCGAGAAAGAAATGGCCTGCCTGAAAACTTGCTCTCCAACGGCGGCGTGTATCCACCACCATCTCTAATCCGTCGACGAGCTAGGATAACCCCTCGGATTAGATCTGGTGAAGAAGCTTCGCTTTCGCGCAACAACCAGTTCTCTGGTCACACACATTTCTTTATTTATGCACCAGAAGGACGTCATGGTTGGGGAAAAATATCACACCGCTAATAACGAGTCCTGGCCAGGTTGAAGATAAGCATCACACACTAGTGCAAAGGTTTGGGTATAGTCAAGGCTAATGTAGAGATCTTAAGGAGACCTCTTCTGACCTGGTGCTGGGATTTATCAGTACCGCGTCGGCAGGCCAGCCGCCATACAGCGCCACTGGCAGCCCCAGAGAATGACTGACGAACGAATGGACGGGCAGCTAGCGCTAACAAGCGCCCGTTTTGCACTCTCAGTACACCATTCTCTGAGCGCGTAGCGAGCGCAGGGGGCGAGAGCGTCAGAATCACTGCGAGAGACACAGGCGGCTCCAGACGCATGGCATCAAAAGTACAAAAATGTGTGTTGTGTGCGTGTGGGTGAACTCGGATATTACGCGCCGTCGGCTAGCGTTGACGGCGACGACGACGAAAACAACAGCGCCATATGACGCCAGGGGTTCCTGAGCGCCAGTGGTCGTTAGCGATCAAAGAGCGCCCAGGATATTCACGCGTCGCGAGCCGGAAGTAAGTGACGTCTCACGCGAATGATCTTTAGACCACGACGTATTGTACTGCTCTTAGTTACTGAGGGAAGCCCTAACATGCAAGAGCTTTCCTAGGTTGGATGACCTGAGAAGAAGTTTTTCTCTCTATTCAGAATTTGTTTATTCTATTGGTCAAACATGTGTCGAGCGGGATCGAAGAAATCCGTCACTGATTGCTTCACGATTATGACTGCGGGCACAACAGACCTCCAATCACGTTGAGTGATTCGTTCTGAATCGGATACTGCGTGCATAAGTACAGGACAAGATTTAGAGCCGGGGATAAGCGGCTTGTCTGTTAGCAGTTACCACTTATTCAGGCGGACTTGACCCATTCGTCTTACTATATATTATCCGGATATCTTAGGACCGCATGTTGGATAAAAACAGACTCTAATCTATCGTGAATTCTCTTACAATTGAGGGCTCATTCATCGCAAAACCTATTGGCCGTCGTTCTAGGAGAGCCACTGTATTTATGTCCCCAAACAAGCCTGACGTGACATTCTACTCGTATTTCGAAATTCTCGCAAAAAAAAACAGAAATCGAAAACGATAATGACCTCAAATTAGTAATTTGGGAAGTTTGGGAAAACGCGTGTTTCATTTTCTAGAATGCCTCTTGATCTATTAGTCCACTTACTTCCTTAAAAAAGAATGTTGACCATAAGTATACATTATGTCAAAGATGAGGGTGGTGGTCGTTAGGTGCCGAGTGGGCGGGACGGCCAGGCAAACGAGACGATGTGATTAGGGCGACCATAGTAGAGGCGTGGAGTTGTGTCCAATCATGTGACACCTCCGCGCCCTATCAACCTTCCAGCCCTGTGGCAGTGCCGGGAAAGTACCGCGACTTTCAATTGTGCCGCGATAGTACCGCGGCGGATCCGCGATCATCACTATGAACGCCATTCAGTTGCAGTGCTTTGAGCCTCAACAACACCGCAACATTACCGCGATAGTACCGCAAGGGTCCAGTGTTAGAACCGCGTCGGCCTCGCGAGTATTCACCAGCAAACCCGCGTCGACAACGATGCGCTGCGTGGTAAACGAGATTGTCGCTGGTTCAATTATCCAAGTTGAGTTATATCTCTTATACCCTTGGTCGAGTTCGCAGGAATATCCTCTGTCCCTATCGGACAGAAGGCAACAACCTCAGGTGTGTAATTTTGCTCGTAAGCACCGCCTAACTGTATTGTTACCTATAATTAATCTTATTCGAGCTACTTGCAGTCGGTCCTATTTTTGTAAAGGCGCAACGACCGATCGCGAAGCCGCTACGCATAGCCGCTGCGAATCCGCTCACATACCGCTTCGGTGCCTCTAGGAGCCGATTAGGCTCTACCCCGGCACAGTCGCGGTTATTTCTAAAAGATGAGAGCTGGAATACTTCAAATGTGCTTGACCCTGTCATGCCCAGTCATTGGAATTCGTTGTACATTGTAAGTACCCTAACTGCAACAAAACGATATTATGGAAAGTTCGCTCAAGCCTGCTGTAGGTTTGGCGGCTTCAACCGTGTGTCGCAGAAGTTTGCGTGAAATTCGTTCTTCACGACTCACATTCAGTAGGGCTTTATGGTAAAGGAAATATAAAGGTTTCTCAGAGACACACTGCATTTTTTGATGGTACCAGATACCGGATTCATCATTGTTATAACCCTGAGTTTGTCGATTTGGGTTGAGTTCATCTCGGAAATTAACGTGGTTGGCTTCGCGCTGAACCCAACCCCAATCGGCAAACAAAGGTTAGCGCAGTGATGAATCCTACCCGTTTCAGAGCACACCCCAAAGTGGATTCGGGTTTCACGCTTAGCAAAGAGTAGCTCCCAAATGTTGCGGGTAGGTTCCCATGTCGCCATCTATGAGAGAGCCACTTTAAAGACACAGTCCAACCTCAGAATCGATTTTTCGTTTTTCTGCCTATCTTGAATAAATTTCTCGCTGATCACAATGGTGTTTTCAGAATCGCTCAGAACTCACTACAAACGGGGTTACGGCTCCTCAAAGATTTCGATTTTGAACGGCTAGAAGTTCTTGGACGAGTTGTCTCGAGCCTGTATTTTCTCGTTATTCGCAGCCATCGCTCTGTAGCAGGCGACACTATAAAGCCAGACGGAAAACAAATTGAAGAACATAGGTTTTGAACTAGATCATTCGCGCGCCTCTCCCCTATTGAGGACGGAAACCTGGCGGTGGGCGTTACCCACTTTTTCTTTCAAGGGGGCGTGGCCGACTTTTTCCTAGCTTTTTCTCGCTTATTTGAGCGAATTGAGATTTCGCGCTTGGCAGGGTTGCTATAGGCGGCGACCGGACCACAATATCAAAAATTACCTCTGACGTTGGACTGTGCCTTCAACCAAAGACATTTCCAACTCCTATTTTGTAGCTGTATACAGGAATTCCGTGCTATACAGATATGCGCAGAAAGTAACGATCAGTCGAGGTTATTCGGTTCTTATCGATTTTGCTTGATGGTTGTATCGTTTATACGCGAGTTTACTTAAATTAGTTACTTATTGTTAGAAGGGTTTTTTTTGTTGAACTTCAAAAGACTTGCCCTACTCGAATCAGCCCAGTCTAGTGCGCTCAAATGAATAATTAACAACAAGCCAAGTGAAAGCAGCCATGTAGCAGGGTAGGGCCGGGATAATGCTCTCGGCAACGAGTGACATGGCGCTGTCTTTACCACCAATATTGACCGAAAACCGATGTGCCTGCTGTGCACTGTTGCTCTCAATGGTCGCGAGAAGTATGGTCCCGGCCTAAGACATGTCGTTGTAATCGGTCTGTGGGACTTACGGTCCCCAGCTTGGAAATTTGTGCGGCCCTACCTCTATACGAGTGGTTTATGTGGTGCCTAGATAGGTCCCGCGGTAGGTCCACAACCGTTTTCAGACAAGCCAGACTCTTACAGTCTCTCGAGACTCATGTTTATTCTGTTTATATGATTTTTGATCGACCTGACTGTGAAGAGAGTGCCGACTAACAAATGCGACATGTAAATCCAGAAAATAAATAATTTTTAAGTCGGAAGGACTAGACAGAAACGGTATTTGAAATAATTGTGTATTCACAAAAAACATAAGTACGTTGTCTGAAACAGGCCAGTTTCAGAAACGGAATTTATAATGAATTAGAGTAACAAGTATGACCACAACGGACTCTTTCCATTGAATAGGGAGAAGTTCAATTATCCGTTTTCTGATTAACTCGAAGGATACCAAAAGCTACCACGAGTTGCTCAAAAACGCACTGGAGCTGATTTTGGAGCAGGCCGCAGAATGAAAAGAAGTTGAGGCTCTGGTTTAGATGACCATGGATGGCGCTACACATACTGCTCCATGTAAAGTCAGTCCGACTGTGATTGTACGCCCACGCGGTCGGCTTGCGTGCCCAACGGCACTCGCAAAGGCATTTTCGAACATGTAAATCGAACAGCAGAAATATTAGACAAATAGAGAATGATGTCCCGGTCAGATGTCTGCAGCCGTGGAAAATTTCGTCCAAAAAAAATGTCTACGCGACGCTCGCACAACACGCAAGCCGACCGCGTGGGCGGACAGTCTCATTCGGAGAGACCTTACATCAAGCATTTATGACAGAAGCTGCGCTGTGCAATCAAGATGGCATTACAAATGGAGATGAGCCAAATTTTTCCGAGATTTCAGGAAACGGGACAACGAGTTCCACTCCGAAACACCAAAAAATCTACGAAAATTAAGAACCGGAAACAAGAAAGAGAAAAGTTTTAGCTTAATAGGCATTTACGGTTTTTTTCTGCATGTGCAGGCATTTTTGGAGAAATCCGAACAAAAATCATCGAAAACGGGAAGTTGGAGTGAGCTAGAATCTATTTCCTCTCAAATACCAGAGAAAATCTAAGAATGCATAAAATTCCCAGACAACAGTCATATGATAGCAACAGCTCAGTGGATCAGCTGAGAGGATGAGGAGGCGGATGGATGATCTCATGATGACGTTTCCTGAATAACAAAGTTAGACTTATTCCCAGCATGAAAGTTCGCGTGAACCTTCTCTATAGCACGTCCATTGAATCATTTGCAAATCTAGTATTCCGTGCGATTCACAAAAGCAATTATTCGTCGGTATGGCGGAATCAATAATACATGGTTGGAATATAAAGGGGTGGAAATTATCTATTCAGGGTATTTAAAGTATTCCATTTTACGAGAAGGAATGAAGGGCATGGGAATAAAACCGACTGACGTCTGAAGAAAATCCAAGAAATAGAGGAAAATTCAAGTTTCACATTAAAACCCAGAACGAAACATTCTCCAAACTCTTCTAAAGACAGAAAAAAAGTAAAAGAACCATAGTATAACGCCTTAAAGGCAGTGTTCACGATGAATATCATATTCGAGTTAGACTCAAAAATGGGGTTGTTTGGCCATGAGCTATTGAATAGCTGGACCTGGCGGAGTTACTCGGCAATTTACCATCGAAAACGTCCGCGGCGCCACAAACTCGTCAGAACGGGGGGGGGCGGAGCGGGCTAAGAAGGTGTACTAGGCTAAAGAAATCTTCACTTCGCGGCCCTTATCATCGATTTCTGACCCGTTTTCTTTGCTTTCTTCGACCCTTTCCCTGCCTGCATCTGCAAGCGTAGTGCTTCCCACTGAAAACTCGAAAACAAGGTTTATTGTGAACATTGCCTTTAAAGGCAGCGTTCACGATGATCATCCTCGTTGACTTTCCACAGTGAAATGATAGGCGAGAAGGATCCTAGGCTCCCAGTGTCGAAAGAACGGTACAAAACGAGCCAGGAGCGGCAAAATAACGGCTGCAAACAAGCGTTTTGGTGTACCATAACCGCCTGGTGCCCCAGACCCGCCCCCTCGTAATGTACAAAAGAAGACTCGGATTACAGGAATGATCAAGTCAAGAAGGTGCTGATAAGTGAGCTGATCGCTTCATTGCACTGATAGATACCATCCTTCTAGCGCTCAATTCCTCCACGCTCAAAAATCAACTTAAACAAGAGAGGGCCTATTTTTGCTCAAAAACGCGTATTTCGTGTCCTTTTTAAGCAAGCCTTGCTATATAGGGCACAAGACCTTCCGTAAGCCGTGGAGATATCGGAAGTGAAATTTATCGTGAACACTGCCTTTAAATAGGGTAGTTGAAGTCGTAGCGCGCCCCGTTGAAACATAACTGCGGTGCATCGTACATTCACTCACTCACTCACTCTTTCTCTCACAGACATATTGTGGTGCCTAGATTTTTGCGGTGTTTCCGGATATCACGGCATGTTTTTGGTAGCTTCCGGGAGCACGCAAGATTTACGGTATCATCCAGTCCAGCGCTCCCAAGGTCTCACACGGCCGTGACGAGGCACCTGTTTTCAAGGCTCACGAATTATGGACTCACTCTGCAATTCAGACAGAAGACTTCGTAATTTTTCTAACAAGTCAATCCTATATTTTTCTCTCAACTGTGCGAAAAGCCGTGAATGCACGGAACGTTCAGGTGAAATGCTACTTGGGTCGAAAAGTTTCATCAGACGCCAGCCAACATGGGTCTCATTCAGTGAGCTGGTAACAGTTACCTTTGGTGCATTAAAGGCAGTGTCCACGATAAATCTCGTTCTCGAGGTTTCAGTGTGAAACACCAAGTTGGCAGATGCTGGAGAGGATAGGGTCGAAGAAAGCAACGAAAACGGTCCAGCAATTAATAAAAACGGCTTTGAAAGTTATCCCGACGCGCCTACCTATCCCGGTTCGCCCCCCCCCGTTCGGACGAGCTTGTGGCGCCGCACATGTTTTGATGGCGAATTTCCAAGCAACTCTGCAGCGTCCAGCCTGATAGATTCGCGCAGATTTCGCGATTAGCACGCGCTTGCGGAAATCTGCAGGGCTCGTGATTCTCGTCCACGACCTGAACGCTAAAAACCGTTATTTTAGCGTATTCTGGACGTTTTTCTCTGCTGTTTCTTCACAATTAGTTACCGCACAACCAAGCAATCCCATTTTTGGGGCTAACTCGAGTGCGATAATAATTCTGAACACTGTTTTAACGTCCCTACTGTCTTTGCAATATTTCCATTAACAAGTTAAAGGCAGTGTTCACGATAATCTTCAATTTATAGATTATTCGCTATATCGATTAAGTGGCGCCCGGGTAGAACTAAAATGACGTGGAAATGTAGAGAAACGCACCAGAAATGCGTGTATTTTCGCGCGTACGATGCCTTTAAAGGCAGTGTTCACATGATTTTCGTCTCCTAGTTTTTTTTACATAAAACAGTGCGTTGACCTCTAAGTGTTACCAAAATTACGGAGAAACGGCGAGACGCGAAAAAACGCATTAAAACGTCGTATTTCAGTGACATTATTCTATAAAATAGACTAGTTGTCCAGTTGGATGAACATGTTCATGGTGGTTGTCACCGGTGGAAAATTGGGTCAATCGAAAATAGAAGAATATTTTATGCAAAGCAGGATCAGTTAGGGCCCTAAGGAAAGAACGGAGCAATAGAGAGTAAAGAATTTCAAAGGACGGGTTCACAAAAGATTTCATTGTCACAACAAACAGTGAGATACTTGAGAGATGCCCGCTGCAATACGTTGGAAGAATCTCCCCAAACGTGAAGTGGTTGTTTGAACTTTTTGGGTGAGCGAGTTTCTTTTGCCTTTCTTCTATCAAAAAGTACTAAAAATAAGAAGCTTCAACTGTGCAAGTTTGCATAATAGGATTTTTCGAGAGAAGAGTTTCAGCACTGAATCGTTTGCGCCTGACATGGCGCTTCTGTTCCCCGTGCTAGATGACTGGTGAAAACTGGTAGCGGATCCTCATTTTCAACCACTCCAACTTCACATCCATTCGCTTTTGACACGCAAAACTTCACTTGTGTGGTCTACCGGGCTCATTCTTAAAACTGAGCGTGAGAAATGGAAATTGGTTTTCAGCGCGAACAACGCCTTTGAGTATCAGTCAAATTTCGACCATTTCGAGCGTATGATGAGTATAACTCTTGTCTTGAGAGTTATGTACATTTTGTCCGCCTCTTCGCTATTTCGGGTGACTTTTTTTCGGAACTTTCCAGCCTCCCCTTTTGCAATGAGCGCTGGAGGGGGACATTTTCGACGACATGAGCATAGCTACACTACCGCTCGTAGGATTTGGTCAGAAAGTGAGCGAAGTCGGCTTTCCGCGTCTTTTTCGTCTTTTTTGTATAATTCGCTTCAAAGTCAACTTTCAGCGAAACTAGAAAGATATTAATCATCCTGGCGTTGAGGGCTATCCATTGGTTAAGCCATTGTCAGGGGTTCTTCGAAAACCTTGGAAGTATCGCAATTAACCTGCTCTCTATATACCGTAGACAAAGGGAAACCCATACAGAAACGGTAGCGTCCCACCCGCCACGGTACCGTAGTTACAAACCTGGCTGATTGTGAAACTTCTATAGTTCTTAAAGGCTCGCAAACATGGTCAAGATAGCAGCATGAATAGGCCCGCACGGCCCCTACCATGTCGTCAACGACGTTTGAAGCGCTGAAAACCATCCAGGATGACAGTATTTGGCCATCCCTGTCACGCACGCCCGTATTTTCACACCCCTTCGAGTAACAGAATGAAAAGTTGAACTTGAGAAAACATGTTATAATTGAGAGTGATAGCTTTATCAAAAGGGGGTGCACGAGAGAAACAGCTCGATTTACCTGGATATTACATGTTTGTGCACCGATGAAACCCTCCATCTTCAAAAGCCATCCAGAGTAGAGCGGCATTCTCGAAAGTGGATGAGAGTTTGAGGGTGTTTAGACAGGTAATATCCAGGTAAATCGAGCTGTTTCTCTCGTGCACTCCCATTTGATAGTGCTATCAGTCCCAATTATCACATGTTTTCTCAAGTTTAACTTTTCATTCTGTTACTCGAAGGGGCGTGAAAATACGGGCGTGCGTGACAGGGATGGTCAAATATGGTCATCCTGGAAGGTTTCCAGCGCTTCAAACGTCGTTGACGACATGACAGAGGCCGTGCGGGCCTATTTATGCTGATATCTTGGCCATGTTTGCGAGCGTGTATGCTGCCTTTAATGTAACTGCCACAAATGCTTAACCATTGGGTAGCCCTTGAGCCAAGGATCATGAAAGTCACCTTAGTTTCGCTCAAAGTTGAGTTCAAAGCGGGTTATCCAAAAAAGACGCGAAAACTCGACCTCCCTCGCTTTCTGATCAAATCCTACGAGCAGTATCGTAGATGGTCCTAATAAATTGTTTGTCCTGCTTGGTTTTCCCACTCCTGTGAATGACCAAGGCAGCATGTGTTTTTCTCTTCGTGGTCACTCAAGGACGGGAGGAAAGCGAGAGCGAGACGATCGCGAGTCGTCGACATTCAACGGCAACAGCGAATATTAACTGCTGAGTGGTGGCGACGGTCGTGCACTTTCTGAACCGGATTCCGCTAGTGTTCTCTGGACAGATATTACTGGTCGCGTGTCATCGCGTCGCACATGCGGTAAGGAAAATCGAGAGTGTTCACAGGAAATCGCTCATCGTGCGGCGGACGAGAGAACCTTGGAAACTCGAGTACAACGAACAAAGTGCGATCGGAACAACATCGACAATTCATCAACGACTTCTGTGACGTCGCACACGGGCGAAAGTTGCCGCTCTTTGAATGCAAGAAATTCAATGACAGGGTTTTTGGGGGATTGGGAAGGAACTCGCTCCCACTCCCAAAGTGAAGCAGTAAAGGAGTAAAAATGATGTAGTGATTTTGGTTGTTAGAACGAATGAAAACAATCTTTTTTCAGAACAAAACATGAGCAGAGCCCTTAATACCAGCTAGATTTTCTCAGCCTAATCCCCTACTCTTTTGAAAAGTATTTTGCCTGCTCCGGACAAAACTTTTTTTTCAGTGTTGGCTTACAGAGCTTACGACTACACCGCGTGGCTTCGTGAACGCTTATGAAGAGGGCTAAGGGGCCACCTCGCGTCCTATGCGCGGAGTGTCGGAACAGGGCTATCTCGAAGCACATCCTGTGCTTGGCGCGTATTAGACGCAAGCGCGCAATCCAACGTTAACTCCCCGCCTAGACGCACTTCTTCAATCAAGTTAAAAAGTTGCATTTGTGCAAATACAATGTATTGAGGCAGACGATAATGCAGCCTTGGCCTCACAACTAGTGCCGCAAGAATCAATGGAACTCAGACAGTAGGTGCGAGCGGATCGCTGGCTTTTGGGGGGCGGATCGACATCCCCCGCCATCAGCCCGCCAGTAGCCAGCGATCCGCCCCCCAGTAGCCAGCAATCCGCCCGTCAGTAGCCAGCGATTCGCCCACCAGTAGCCAACAATCCGCTTGCCAGTAGCCAGCGATCCTCCCGCCAGTAGCCAGCGATTCGCCTGCCACTAGCCAGCGATCCGCCCTCGATGCCCCGTGTTGGTTTCCGGTGGTTCCCCCCACGGCCTCCGTGTGCGGGACCACCCCCCCCCCTAGCCGTGCGGTGGGGGCCATCCCCTCAGCTGCCAAAAATTATCCTTCGGCCTATGAGTGGTCTTTCAGAGGTGACTTCAAGTCACCATTCAGGATTGGCCTCGAAATGCCGAGTGAGCAGTCAGTGCGATGGAGCGCCTTTTATACCCTCCGGGTTGTTTACTCTCAGCATGATAATGATAACAGAAAGGAACTCGTCAATGATTGACAAGTTTCACCGTGTAAGATTTGAGCGAGCGGATCGCCGCTTCAGAGCTTGCCGGCGATCTGCGCGCTAGCAAGATCAACTTTCCCAGGTGCCGCTATCCGCCCGCCAAAACGCAGCGATCGGCCAGCTGAGACGACTAGAGGCAGCGATCCGCCCGCCGATGTCACGATGAGCAGCGATCCGCCCGCAAATTGCCGGCGTACCACCCGGAGAGGCCTTGATTGCTAGCGGTCAGTCCGCACCTACTGTCTGAGGAAGCTACATAGTACGATTCAAATAAAAAATTCGATTATCGGAGAGCTCACAGTGCATTACAGGTCTGCGTACTTTACGCCCTAGGCAAGACGTGTGCTCTGGAATCGCCCTTGGCTCGACGCTACGGCCTAGGACGAACGGCGGCTTGCTAGCCCTTTCCGCAAGCGGGCCGCTAATTGAAAATTGACGACCATCCACGATCGAAGCCCAGGTGATACTTAGCAGAATAGTCTAAACAAAACGGTCGGCGGCGCTTTTTCAAGTGCAGGGCGAGCCAGCCGTTGAATCGAGACGCCAGTAATAGGAAGAATTTCGGCTGCGCAATGCGCAATGCGGTGGAGTTTCGCTATCAGCCTCGGCTTCTGATTCGGGCGCTTCAGCGGCTCACTACCGGTTTCAGTGCAACGTCGCCCGGCAGCTTGCACGGATGGGTTATGAGCTTTATCCAAATAGATATGCCCACAACCGCAAGCCTCTGACGAAATTCGTTTCTATCGCAATTTTTAATAATGCGCCAGACTTCATTCTCAGACATTGGGAGCAGCGGACCGCCGGCGGAAATTCGCCAGTTGCTCAACAGCTGAAGGACAGCTGGCATTTTGCTGGCGAAAGGCAATTACGAGGCCAACAGTTGGCATACACTCGCCATGTCATTTAATGCCAGCGACGGACGGCTGGCGAATATGTGCCAGTTGTCTAACAGCTGGGTGATAACTGGCATTCAGCTGGCAATTGGTAATTACGAGGCCGACAGCTGGCTCATCCTTGGCATCTCAATTAGAGCTAGCGGCGGACCGCTGGCGAAAATGTGCCAGCTGCCTGAAAGCTGCGTGATAACTTGCATTCAGCTGGCAAGGGCAGTCAAACCTCGAAATCACCGAGCGCATAAAAACGCAGTTATCCACCAATCGGCACTTGGCTGGCGCATAACCGCCCAGTGGCCTTGGCTTGGCACTTAGTCGTCACATGGCTGGCAGTCGAGAGAGTTGACGACTTCTCTCGTTTTAACACGTTATAGTTTGATCTCTGATTTTACCGATAAGCCGAGCTGGTATATAAGGCGATTCGGTCCAACGAGTGTTCACTCGGCACTTTGATGCCGGCCCTGGGAGGTGACCTCAAGTCACCCTACAGAGGCTAGCATATTTTTGGCAGCTGAGGGGCAAGTCCCCACGGCTAGGAGGGAAAGAAGGGGTGGGTCCTCCACCTCAGACCGTTGCGTAGGCGATCTTCTAATCAACTATCTGCGGTGAGGGACCCACGGTTAGAGGGAAAGTTGGGGTGGGTCCTCCACCTCAGACCGTTGCGTAGGCGATCTCCTAATCAACTATCTGCGGTGAGGGACCCACCTCAACTCATCGGTCTGCCAAGAGACTGGCGGACCGCTGGCAAATGATTGCTCAACAGCGGACTGCCAGGTATTAGCCAAGAGACTGCCAGCGGTCGGCAACGTCCTGGCTGACCGCTGGCAGGGTTTTGGCGGACCGCCGGCTAATGGCTGTCCGACACCGGAAATGGTTTTCGCTCGCCAAGCAAATGCCGGCGGTGCGCCAATCTCAATGTCTGAGTTGTCATCGTAACACTTGCAAACTTTGGCATGCCAGAGGATCACACGGCTGTCCCCGTTTGGACAGATGGAACAAAATCAACAACCACCGAATATGGCACCTCTTCTGTAGCTGCACACTCCAGGAACAATCTTGGCAAATTCTAGAGTTCTGCGAGCTGCGACACTTACCACGGGAACTCATCTTACGCGTATTTTTTTCGTGAAATGGGCCCTAGTAAAGTGTAGAGAAGCGTAAAATCCAGCTGTGCACGACACATCATATTTGACGGTTGTGCACATTGTTCAGCCTCGACCGGATCACCCACATGGCCTTTTGGCCAAGTCTAGATAAAGATCAAGATAATCCATGTCACACTCATCGAAGAGCCTAAACGGGATTATTCGTAGTGCTTGTTGAAAGGCAAACGGTGCCTTGGCTATCACCTTCTGTTTTCCCGTCCATTCAAATAATTCTATTAAGACCCTTTCACAGAGTGAATGGGGCTTTAGACAGAGATCATTTACGATGCTTGGGTACCTATGATAGCGTCCTCATAAAGTTATTACCATCTCAAATGGTCTTTAGGGTAGATCATCTAGCCCTTCGCAATAAAATGTATGTACAGTGAGGCTGGTGGTCGTAACGTGTCCAATCTGCGAAAAGGAAGGGGGAGGAGCTAAGGCCTGTGATTGGAGTATACACCTGCTACCGGCAATCACAACATTCAGATATCGATGGGCAAGTGGTTTCCAGGATTACCTTATCAGGATGATCAATCAAGATGCGAGCTAAAACTACTATGCGGTGTTTTTGAGATCGTCCAATTTGATGCCTTTGATCTGATTTT
Organism: Aplectana chamaeleonis; assembly: GCA_029168955.1. Lineage (NCBI taxonomy): Eukaryota > Metazoa > Nematoda > Chromadorea > Rhabditida > Cosmocercidae > Aplectana > Aplectana chamaeleonis. Next base: position 140,217 of record JAPDOI010001174.1, on the reverse strand, counting down.
GATTCAAATTTTTTTGTGTGTGATCGTATGATTTAGATTGCTGTTTGAATGAGTTTTTTTGCGTATACATGATCAAAAGCCGTTTTTTTATCAACAGCAAAGATTATGGATGTTCCGTGTTCTTGGGTTTTTGTCTTTTTTTCGACCTAATTCCCACATATTTTTCTTTACATGGTTTTGTACGTCATCAAAAACTGTCTGGTTCGAGACTAGCTGTTCGCAGATTCTTTTTCGTTTTCCTCAGAGCGGATCGGCCCAAACATTCGCCTGGGGTTCGTATTAAGATCAAAGAGGCTTAGATAGGCCCGCCCCGGTATGGCTCGGCCAGTTGCGTGATTGGTGCGAGAATATTCACTCTGCGGCTCAACTCGTACGCTCCAGTAGATATCGGCGCAAGCAATCGCCCGGGGTTCGTGTTTAGATCAAAGAGGTCCCTATGGGCCCGCCCCGGTATGGCCACCGCCAGTTGCGTGCTTGAGCGAGAATATATCTCAGACTGTGTACGGTTGTTTCCATCCAAAACCGAACAGTTTGCATCCCGGAACTAAACGGAAAATTCACTCAGAGTATCATCTTAACCCGAATTCTTAGATCTATTCAGTCAACTGCAAGTACATGGAACGTCCTCAGCTCACATGTGAGCACTTTGTCCGTCTAAGAGTAGAAGGTTATACCAGTAGATTTTTCCACCTCTTGTATTTCAGTCAGGTTTCCTCCCAACCAGTTCCTAATTTTTAAAAGATTTTTTTTGACTGAATAAATTTTGAATGAATGAACCCTTCGTCCCTCTGCGCCTTTTTAGCGGCATGGACATACTACGACCACTACCCGGTAATTGCAAATACAGACTAACCTCCGACGCGTTCGCTCGTTGCAGCTGATTGTGCACAGCTGTAATCGCTAAATGTCAGCGTCTAAGGTTGTACTCTGCCGCCTAATGCCACAAACATGTCAATCCTCTGTAGGTGCACTGGAAACGCAGCAGTTGTCGATGCTGCTGCAGCCGATTTTGCAAGACGATGATAATTTTCAACAAATAGCAGAGTAACACTGCGATAAACAACCGGCTTCACACCTTCGCATTGGACTTCACGTTTCGACACGTTGACATCACAGTTCAAAGCAGTTAAAGGTGTTGGAAATCTGTCAGAAAATGTCAGTGTAAGTAAGACATCAGGAAGTGGAGGGTATGGTGAACGTGGTGTAATGTATTTAAAGGCACAGTCCACGCTCAGAATTGATTTTTTGTTTTTCTGCCTATCTCGGAGAAACTTTCACGCTGATCACAGTGGTGTCTCCAGAATCGCTCAAAGCTCACTACGAACTGAGTGACGGCTCCTCAAATATTTTCAATTTGAACTGATAGAAGTTCGCGAACGAAATGTCTCGAGTCTGTATTTTCTAGTTATCCGCGACCATCATTCTGAAGCAGGTCACAATATAAAGCCAGGCCGAAAACAAAATAAAGAACATAGATTTTGAATAAAATGATTCGCGTGCCTCTTCCCTATTGAGGTCGGAAACCTGCCAGTGGGCGTAATCATTTTTTCTTTCAAGTAGGCGTGGTCGATTTTTTCCTAGCTTTTTCTCGCTTATTTGAGCGAATTGAGATTTCGCGCTTGGCAGGGTTGCCGCGCTATAATGGCGAAATGTGCGCGAATCGATCAGGCTGAACGCAGTGGAGTCGCTTGGCAATTTGCCATCGAAAACGTCCGCGGCGCCACAATCCCGTCTGAACGAGGGGCGGGCTAAGTAGGCGTACTGGGCTAACGAAATCTGCACTTGTAGCCGTTTTTATCGACTTCTTTTCGCTACTTTCATCGATCCTATCAATCCCAGCATCTGCCAGCTTAGTTTTTCACGCTGAAATCTCAGAAACGAGATTTATAGTGAACAATGCCTTTATGGCTCATTAAACTTCAAAGATATGCGCTGACTTCGCCAACCACAAAGCAACCCTCCACTAAACTTGAGCATGTCAAAGTTCTGATTCCAGTCCAAACCATAGCTCCTCGTGTCCTCAACAATGGTGGTATTCCCCAAACGCACGTTTGCACTTGTACCTCGTGCGACGCGCGTTATCTCCCACTTCACTCTGACATCTTCCTACGCTATCAATCGGCTACTACTTTGCCATCACACACAGCTAGGTAAACAACTCGTGTAAAGGTCACACGAACTTAGATGCACCGCCCCTCTTATCGCCCCCCTTAACCAGCTCCCGAAACATTGACAAAACACGAGGTCTGAACGCTAGAATAACAGCAAGCTGGCGGGGACTGCAAGACGCCAGCTGTTCAGAAAAGAAGGAAGTTGGGAGAGGAGAAGCTAAGAAACAAGAACACGAAAATTATGTTAAAGTACCCTTAACACCAAGACTTAAACGACTTACTGCTCGATCTCCTTTCGAAGTTGAGCATTCACCGCCAGAAGACTCGCCGTCTGATGCAGCAGCTGCGAGATCTGCAAACACTTCATTTTCGTATTATCCTATCCCTCAAAGTAATAAAGATAAACACAACATCCTTAAAGGCAGCATACACGCTCGCAAACATAGTCGAGATAACAGCATAGATAGGTCCGCACGGCCCGTACTATGTCGTCAACGACTTTTGAAGCGCTGAAAACTGTCCAGGATGACAATATTTGACAATGTTTGAGCAATCTTGCCTTCCACGCCCGTATTTTCACACCCCTTCGAGTAACAGAATGAGAATCGATACTTGTGAAAACGTGTGATAATTGAGAGTGATAGCACTATCAAATGGGAGTGCACGAGAGAAATAGCTTGGTTTACTTGAGTATAACATGTCTGCATACCTATTGACTCTCGTCCACTTTCGAGAATGCCTCTCTACTTTGGCTGACCTCTTGGAATGGAGGATTTTATCAGTGCACAAACATGTTATATTGAGGTAAATCGAGTTTTTCTCTACTGCACTCCCTTTTTATAGTGCTATCATTCTAAGTTATCACATGTTTTCTCAAGTATCGGTTCTCGTTCTGTTACTCGAAGGGGTGTGAAAATACGGGCGTGGAAGGCAAGATTGCTCAAACATTGTCAAATATTGTCATCCTGGACAGTTTTCAGCGCTTCAAACGTCGTTGACGACATAGTACGGGCCGTGCGGACCTATCTATGCTGTTATCTCGACTATGCTTGCGAGCGTGTACGCTGCCTTTAAAGACAGTGTTCACGATAAAGAACCGTATTCTAGTTTTCGATATTTTTGAGTAGGTACTCAGACGTTCGCCGTTGTCTACAGGACACGGATGAGATGTCACCTCACGCAATTTCCCCTGTACACATCCGAAAAGGGCAGAGATCGCTCCTCGAGAACTGCCCGTCGCCCCCCTCCATGGTGCCGTAGACAACCTATCCGCGGAAACGCTTTTGCTGTAAACATTCCATCGGAGGAGGGTCTCCATCCCCGATTTCGCGTTCACATCCTAACAACATCCCGTAGACCTGATATTACCATCCCAGTGAAGCATCAGCAGCCTTATGACGTCAACAATCGAAATTCGAATACTTCGTAAAAAGCGGTTTCAAATATTATTCGAAATTCGAATATTTCGAAAACAGACTTTCGAATAGTATTCGAATTTCGAATATTTCAAAAACAGACTCTCGAATAATATTCGAAATTCGAATATTTTAAGAGCATATTCGAAATTTTGAAATTCGAATAATCGAAATGCACAATCATCATTCCATTGGAAGTTCTTTTTTTTTGTTTGATCAACCTTTGAAAGCGCACTCTATCAAAGCACCATCTTGGCCTATTCACCCACGCCCGATTTGGGGTTCTCACACGATTGGATCGTGGGAAATATTGCGTCACAGTACAAGGTGCTCCATCGGTGGGATAGGCTGGCTTCAACGGCCAGCCAACGCAAACTTTTTTCTCTCGTTTTGCATTTATTATGTTGCTGTCAGGCAGATATGGACAGTGCCAGGGTTTTAGTTTGCAAACCCCTCCCGTTCCAAAGAAACAGTTCCTTGAAATACGGACGGGAGCGATTGAGCTCACTATTCTACAATGACTACTCTAGAAACATTAGCTTGGAGTGGTCTTCGGGGCTGAGAAGGTTTGGTTTCGCTCAGGCCTTGTGAATTACGATTTGCGAATTACGAGGAATTTGAAAACTTACGATTTACGATCTACGAAATTACAAAATTCGGTTACGCGCAGCCCCTGCGCGGCGCGATCGATATTGCAGGATTGCACTTCGCCAAGCCGCTTGGCGGCGGAAGTATAAACGTCGCCTAAGGTCAATGGTCGTTTATACTTTCGCCGCTCAGCAGCGCGGCGAGCTGAAATGCTATATTATCGATCGTGACGCGTCGCGTGATCAATACTACAGTAATGCACTTGGCCGCGCGGTTATAAACGACCCCTAATATTGATCACGCGGCGAGGCACGATCGATATTGTAATATTGCATTTAGCCGCGCCGCTTTGCGGCGGAAGTATAAACTACATCTTAGAGGATCGCACTACGCCGAGCTTCTCGGAGGCGGGAGTATACACGTCGCATAGGGTCAGTGGCTGCCATGAGCGACAGTCATGGCATTTAGCACAAATACGGGACCAGCATCGGAGCAATGGCCCTGGCCGTCGTACGAACAGTTGTCGGGTGTCCGTCGCAGCGACGTGTCGTGGAGGGCTTACATACTGCAAATGTGCCTATTCCTGTCGTTGCCAGTGTCACTGTGCAGCGCACTGCGACAGCGACAGATTTAAAGGGCGTGAGACGATCGCTGTCGCTGAGCAGAGCGACGCGACCTCGTGTCGCAAAACTACTCCGACAATAGGTGCGGACTGACCGCTGGCAATCAAGGTCCCTGCGGGCGGTACGCCAGCAAGTTGCGGGCGGATCGCTGCCAATCGTAGCCTCGCCGGGCGGATCGCTGCCTCTCCTTGTCTCCGTGGGCGGATCACTGCGTTTTGGCGGGTGGATAGGGGCACCTGGGAAAGTTGACCATGCTAGGGGGCGGGTCGCCGGCACGCTGGAGAGCGGCGATCCGCCCGCAACCTGCCAGCGATCCGCTCACGAGGGGCTCTGATCGCCAGCGCTCCGCCCGCTGAGCTATGAAAAAAAGCCATCCACCCGCAACCTGCCAGCGATCCGCCCGCCAGGGCTTTGATAGCCAGCGATCCGCCCGCCACTGCTCTGATAGCCAGCGATCCGCCCGCTCAATATTTACACGGTGAAACTTGTCAATCATTGACGAGTTCTTCTCTGGTATCAGTATCATGCGCAGAGTAAGCAAACCATAGGGTATAAAAGGCGCTCCATCGCACTGAGTGCTCACTCGGCATTTTGAGAACGATCCAGGAAGGCGACTCCAAGTCGCCTTTGAAGGATCACTTAGAAGCCGGAGAATAATTTTTGGCATCTGAGGGGATAGTTCCCATGGCTAGGGGGGAGGGGTGGTCCCGCACACGGAGACCGTGGTGGGGACCATCGGAATAACCTACATGTGGCATCGAGAGCAAATAGCTGGCTCGCTGGCCAGCAGCGGGCGGATCGCTGGCTACTGGTAGGAGGATCGCTGGCTACTGGCGGGCGGATCGCTGGCTAGTGGCGGTAGTTAAAGCTGTGAGTGACTCTGGCCTAATCGCAGATCATAAAACCTTTCTATCTCAGAAAGGTAGGTGGACCATCAAGACTAAAATGTTTCTTCGCGTCCAAATTTGCTCCAGGTTGGCTATTTGGTACACATCGGACAGAATTTTTTTACGAAAATTATTCGAATACTTTTTGGAATTTCGAATCATTCAAAATTCAAAATTCGAGAATTTTGGTTTTCAAATATTAATCGAATATTTCGAAAACGGACTTCCGAATGATATTCGAAATCCGAATACTTCGTAAAAAACTAACTACGCTTTTTTTAATCTTCATTTTTTTCTTCTAGCTACATTTACCTCTCCTCGAGCATTGACAACATGGATGGGAATCAGGGTAAATAAAAACCATCGAATGATCAGAGATTCCTCTCAAACATCTTAAAACGAGGACGCAAATGACACACATAAACGGAAGGAAAAAACCGAAATCTACCTACGAAGGCGGTGGCTTAAAGCTTTGTAAAATACGGAATCCTTCGGGTCCACCACGGGGAACTCCGCGAGGTCCACCTCTGGGCAGGACACCAAACACCCCTTCCACGGAAAGACGTTATTGAAAAACGAATCGCAGATCTCACATATTCAAGAAATAAGAAAAATTATTATAGAAGTCTACAGCATCATTTAAAAAAACGAATTGAGAATCTAACATAACCAAAAATGAGAACTCGGACGGCACAATCGTCGTGATACATTGATTGATGGACACTACCAACACCCCTCCTCGCGAATGTTCAGTGGAACAGCCCATCGACCTACACCGCCGTAGACATCCCGAATCGACGTCCTGTGGACAACAACTCGGTCTAAGTCGATTTGTGGCACTCGGCGGGATTGCTGGTCGATAGGCTGTTTAACAGCCCGTCGCCCCCTGCTCAACAGCTCACCGGGACGGCCCCGCGTAGTGCTGCCTGTTCGCCAGCGGTGACTCGTTCTGGGCGGATCGACGTCCTGTAGACAACGGCGAACGTCTGAGTAAGTTCACGAAGTAGAGGTTGATAGGAAAAAGTTCCAACAAAAATCCCAAACACCGGAGAAAAAATGTTTGTTGGAGCCTCTGAAACACTATTTGTTGTGTTTCCGGGGACTACGGACTACGCGTCAAACCTAACGCCGGAAATGGTTTTACGCTTGAAAATTCTTCGGCTAACAACTTCATTCTCTGGGTCTCACACCGAAAACTCTTTTGAAAATATGACGAGCAAATGCACGTGCTTGGATGTTAGAATCTTCCGCGATAAAGAATTTCCGAAAAATCGGCAACTGATCCTCTGGCGAAACGCACGGAGGACAACTGTTATATGACGTGGGCGGCGTAATCCAATGGGTCGGCCGATCCACGAGATTTTCACTCAGTTCCTGGCCGTTTTTCGTCGTACTTCAGTTCTTACATTTGCAAGAGAAAACCATAGCTCACGTTTCTGTGAGAAAACGGGCAACATTTCCGTCGCGAACACGATAAAAATAGCCTCCGAGTATTTTCAGGAAATCAAAAGGTTCGATTGCCGTCGTAACAACAGTGTCGAAAAACGACTAAAAATGAGCCATGAATAGCCTTATACGACATCAAAACTTGAATGTGGCATGCCCGCCACGCCCGCTCCCTCAACGGCCATCGAATTTGAAAAAGTGGGCGTGTCGTTCATGCCACATTCAAGTTTAGGGGCCGTATGCTACCAATGGCTCGTTTTAGCCATTTTCCGACACTGTTGTTCCACTAGGTCTCGAACCCTTCAATTCTCGCTGAAAATTCGAAGGCTATTCTCATCGTAAACACTGCTTTCAATGGAAAAGGTAGTAAGATTCAAATTTTCTCTAGGTTATTCGGTTAAAAAGAGTCTGGAATTTTCTCCTGCGTTTTCACAATAAAAATCTGATTGTTCAATGAGGTCGGAAGCACTTCGTGGCAGCCTTTGCTTACACTCAAATAGTTATGTAGGCATGCACGCACAACGTTCACTCGTCGCACTTTGCACTTTTTTCTACAGAAATTGGATTCCCAGTTAGCTAAGTAGATTAGGTACCTACTTTCACGAAAACCACGTACCACCCCCCCCCCCCGAGGTAATTGCATTTCTTCGCGGACGGAAACGCTACCTAAAAAAGTAAGCGACTGAAAAAAAAGCCACCTAATCACATAGCTGAATGATGTCTAATGCTCAGTTAGCGAAGAGTCCATTAAAGGCAGTGTTCCCGATGATTTTCGTTCCCGAGTTTTCCACTCAAAACAATGCGTTGGTCACCAAGTGTTACCAAAATTACGAAGAAACGGTGAGAAACGCCCTAAACGCCTTGTTTCAGTGACACTAGTTCCTCAGCCTGGACTAGTCGTCCGGTTGGTGGAACATGTTTACGATGGTTGTCACCAGTGAGAAGAGGGCCTAATCGGGAATGGAAGAATATTTCAGGCAAAACAGTATAATTAGGGTCCCAAGAAAAGAACGGAACAACAGACAGTAGAGAATTGCAGAAGACCGGTCCACGAAAGATTTCATTGTCACAACGAACAGTTCCTGTGAGAGTAAAAAGGCGGGGTGAGAGTAAAGGATTTTGTGCGCTTCTGGGGCCGTATTCATCATCGAAATGCCGGGTAAATCATACTTTACTTTTACATTATCCGGAGCCGATTACTTACTCACCGTGAAACGGCATTCACCAACACTTACTTACCCGGGTAACATTCTGCGCAAAATGTGTACCGCGTGCACCCACCGAAACACTCAATAGACGTCGTCAATTCACAAATTTTTAACGACTCACTATTTGATTTATTTAAGGAAGCTAGAGAAAGTGCATGGGTTGCGTGATTAATAAAAACTCCACAGTAGATCATGGGGACATCATTTTACATTACTTCCTTTTCATTTCTTCTAGCAAGATTTTTTCAATGGTACTCGTTTGTTTTTCTTCGGCGCAGTTCTTCAACCGAATTTGATATACCGTCCAAGGCTTTTTTGAGCTTTCAACTACTCGTGGGGGGTCATGAATGTTTTGGTCGAGATATGGGTAATTTTCTGGAATTGCTCACTGATCAGCCAACGATAAATATACCTCTTTCTGCGAAAAACAGCGACGAAAAAGCCAAGAATCGTTCTTTGCATCGAATCGTGCTGGCCTAATTCTTGAAAAAATGTTCTCTCCAATAGTTTATTGGGTAGTATGTAACATATAATTAGAAATGCAGCTCTTCCTTTGTCGTATACTGCTGGGAATTTTCTTGTGAAATGTGTTTCATTGCGATTGGTCAATTACTTTGGAAACTCGGAGAAAAACAAAATTGGTTGAAAAAAAGGAGATTATTCGCAAGTTCTTTATGGTGAATGAAAATTTTTTGTGTAGAATTATGTTGTGCAGTGTCCTCAAACACATTACCCAAAAGAAGCTTTGGAATGCCAAAATATTCGCTAATTAAGCTACTAATTGAATTCGAGCATCAAGTTCGATAGTTACCGAGATCTAGAGTGAGCTTCAAAAATTTATATTATAAAGGAGCTATTGTGCATCCGAATGCTATACTTCTAATATATGACCTTAGAAATCCAATGGGACTAGGAAAATTATTTTCGCAAAACTTTAATTTTTTTTCAGCTCAATATAAGCATATTTAGTTGGAGTTCGGTGAAGAATCGCGCGAAGAGCATAAAGCCGAAGAAAGAGAAGTTTCTTGGTTGGGTCTCCTGATGCATTCAAATTTAGTAAATATACCAAGTGAACAGAAGGAAGGAAAGCTCACCGCTTTTCCACGACTTACAATAAAATCCTATGAGAACGCGTGCGTAAAAAACTGAAAACTTTTCGTCTATGGAAAGCAACGCGTTGAAGGAGTCATAAAAAGACAAACATAACCTTTAAGGGAAGGATTGGAACAATTTGTCGATGAAGATATTGCGCTCCATTGCTAGTTCTGCTACGAATGTTGGAACGTAGCAGCTGCAGCTGGCTGGGAGTGAAATATACCCGACCACATACGTCGGGTAAAATTTACCTGGCTTTTTGCACGAAAATCCCGAGTAAGTAAGCGTGTGAATACCGGGTAAGAGCCAGATTCAAGGGACTTTATACTTACCTCGCGGGTAAATCATTGATGAATACGGCCCCTGGTGTGTTTTTCTCGATTTCTTCGTTCGTCATTTCAGTTCTACCCGGGGACCACACAACCGATTTAGCGATTAATCTCAAATTCGAGGATTATCGTGAACACTGCCTTCTAACAATCAGTGTTTCAAAAATTCCGCACTGTGTTTGAGTACTTATACCTTTGCAATGATAAAGGTTTTAAACGCTTCTTACCCCCAAGCCACAGCAAACATGGTCTCCAGACAGCTCGATTCGTTCTCACGGTCTTCGGGCCACTTCTAATGCTTTCAGGGCTCATCCTCTCGGCTCGGAGCCTAACTGGAGCACTCGGATTGCAACAACACTAGCAAGACGATTGGGAGAGCGAGCCGAGTTGTCAGGAGGCTCTGATTCCTCCGGTGCGGCTCGAAGCCGAAAATCGCATTAGCTGATATCTGCTGAGGATTATCTTCCAGAGTAAGATCTTCCACTAGCAGTTATCATAAAATCTTTGTCGTAGATCGGACTTATTCTGCAGAGATATAACTTGCTGATTGAGCGTTGTTAGCGAGCATTATGGCTCCCTTTTTTTTCTTTAGTCAAAGAAATGAGTATTAGGTTGGCCTGAAAATTACGCATCAGATCAGGGTCAGTAAATTTCCCCTTGTCCATACGTGAATGCTGCTCAAAAAAACTTGGACTGTTTCGATTTTCACAACAAAATGCAAATGAAGTTTCGTGAATCAAAAAAAAGTTTACATGTCTCCCGTTTTCTTCTTTCTATCCAACAAGTCTGCTCAAAATTATGGAACACCGGCCAGGGATGATCTAGGAGACGGCAGCTATTGCGTCGTGGTGATGGTAACGGTGGCGGGCGGCTATGATGGCTGGAGTATAGCCATATATTCCTGGCAGGTTCAACCTTGTCATAAGGGTGTTCTCCAGTGCCTAGTAGAACGGCATTTGTGACGTGTTGGGGGTGAGGGTCATATAAAACAGGGTAGCTTGCCAGACTAGCTGTCGGTCTGGATTTTTGGTCGTTAGGCGGCTCTCCTTCCACCTTCGATGGCTAGCGACCGCCTGTAGATGGGCCTGGTATATACAATAGCAATCATTCAGCCTTGGTACCCTGCACACCGAGCTCAGCCATTTACGACGTTTGATGGCATGACAACAGGAGAAAGGCAGAATTATCCTGGTTCCCGCAGCACGTCATGGATTCTAGACGACGACGACACATTATTTACACGCCATGGAGACTGTTTTAAGCTCTGCACTTACAACTCCAGAACAGTCTCTTCCAACGCCAATCTTCACACTCTCCTCGTAACAGCTAAGTTCAATAAGTTTTACGTGACTGCTCTGTACGAAACCAAGAGTAGGAAGCCCGACAATCGACGGCTCAATGTCACGGAACACAGTCACGCAACGTTGGCGACGTAGGGTTTCTCGTGCACCCATCTGTCGTCCACACCCTTAACTCTCACGAGATCCTGTCTACTTGTCTGTCTGTCCTCCGTCTTCGCCCAGAGCGTCAAAATACCGCAAATATCATCAGTTGTTATTCACCTCACTCAACAGCTGACGACTCCAAACTTGGTCCGTTGTACAAGCAGTTAGAGGACGTAATCGGCACCGAGAAGTAGTTTTACAAGTTTGTGGCTGGAGACTCCAACGCTAGGATCGGAAAGGCCACCGAAGAGGAATACACGATCGGAAAGTTTGGGATCAGCAACTGGAAACAGAATGGGCATCCTCTCGCTGGGTTCATGTCTTCAGAACGTCTCTTCAAAGCAGCCCGCTATTTCAAAAGAAGGAACATCGACACTGGACGAGTGAATCGCCCAACGACGGGAATCCTAGGATCCACCATATCTGGGATCCACCACATGGACGACTTTAACGACTAGGGGAAAGAGCTTGAAAAGAGGAGAGTAGAATGGGGTAACATGAGCAGCTTTTGGACCTATGAAATAAGCCATCGACCAACTGGCCTCAGAACTTCGCGTTCACCTGTTCGACTCAACAAATCCCCGTGTGATCTGATACGCAGCCGAAACGTGGGCCGACACAGCGTTCACGTGAACATATTTGCAAGTCACCCATGGAGCGCTCGGGCGTTGTCTTCTGAAGTATAAACTGCGCACTCAACATCAAGCCGGATCACGCAGTTCAGGCCTTCGAAGTGAAAGGAATCCCGTGCGCATTCGTCTATCCACGGAGCCAGCTGGCAAGCCACACCATCGATCGATACGGGCAGGATCAATGGATGACGTGGCGAGCGAGTGTGCGATAGGCTGTATTGCTGCGAGGCGACTACACATGGAGAGGACGATATATCCTGTCGTCGTGATTCAGTGGAATACGCATCGAAAGCCAAATTCCGAAGGGCCGGTCATGTGCTATGAGAAGAGCCGATGATTGCTGGACAAGGAGAACGGCCAAATGTACTCAATTGAATGCTTGCGCCGCCGAGGGAGGCCAAGTGTCGGACGGACAGATGTTTTTAACGAGACTGTTAATAAGCTGCCTAGGCCGCGAATATTTGCTTCCAGGCGCAACGATGGTGATCGAATGGTTAGACGTAAGAGACCACCACCATTAAGGATCCAATGATTCCAAGAAGAGGGAGACGAATGGAAGTTGTGCTCGCACGATTCGAAAAGATGAGCCGTCAATGTATCAAGGTAGTAATTATTATCGACCATTTTCGGAAGAATTTGCATTCTACAATTTTTTCCAAGTTATCGACGAATGACAAAAAATATCATTAGATGAAACAATGTCAATAAAATGCGCATAATTGTGGTGAGCGCGAAGCGCTCACCAGTTTACGGCTTTGATTCGCCATCGCGCAACCCCTGATCTCAGTATCAGGGTCCAGAGTGAACGTAGGAAAGTCCGTTCTTTTTTGGTATCAATAGTACTTTAGAAAGTTGAATAACTGTTCACAAAAATGGTCTGGAATGGTTACCTGAGATTCGAGAAAAATTGTTAAAACCACGTGATTTTGGTCGAAAAAAGGGTTCATCTCCTTTTTTTCAGTTGGCGTGTACATGGATCTTGTTGGAACACTTGCCGTTGAGCTAGAAAGCTGATTTTTGGCCAGAAAGTTTGTTATGATTGCCGTTAGCTCCTGACAAAATTTGAAGTTGGTAGCTCAATTTTTGCGGGACCTCAAAATTGAGGGTCAAGTGAGACAAAAACACGTAAACATGGTATTATAAACCATCCGACGTTTACTCATTCGTAAAAATGATCTAATGAAGTAAACACACCGTCACTGATAGAGCATTTGTTTAGGATTGAACGCTTCAATCAGGTTACGGCGGGATCTTGGATGTATTTTTAAAAACGCCGCACGGTGTGAATCAGGAGAAATCCACAGAACGCCTTAGATAGGGTGATGCGGAACCCCAGTAGGGGGTGCGCAAGAACAGCTGTAGAAAGTGTGCGGGACCCACGGTAGGAGTGCGCAAAACGCCGTAGAAAGTGTGTTAAGGACCCAAATAACAGTGCGTAGGACGCCGTAGAAAATGTGTGGGACCCAAATAACAAAGCGTCCGGACGCCGTAGAAAGTGTGTGGGACCCAAATGAGGTGCAGGCGTAGGACGCCGTATTATTGAAAACGTGTGGGACCCAAATAACGACAGTGCTTCGGACGCCGTAGAAAATGTGTGTGGGACCCAAATAACAGTGCGTAGGACGCCGTAGAAAATGTGTTGGGACCCAAATAACAAAGGCACGTCGGACGCCGTAGAAAGTGTGTGGGACCCAAATGAGAGTGCGTAGGACGCCGTAGAAAACGTGGGTGGGACCCAAATAACAGTGAGGTCGGACGCCGTAGAAAGTGTGGGGACCCAAATGAGAGTGCGTCCCGGACGCCGTAGAAAGTGTGCGGGACCCAAAATGAGAGTGCGTAGGACGCCGTAGAAAATGTGTGGACCCAAATGAGAGTGCGTCGGACGCCGTAAAAAGTGTGTGGGACCCAAATGAGAGTGCGTCGGACGCCGTAGAAAGTGTGTTAAGGACCCCAAGTAGAGAGTGCGTCGGACGCCGTAGAAAGTGTGCGGGACCCAAATGAGAGTGCGTAGGACGCCGTAGAAAATGTGTGGGACCCAAACAACAGTGCGTCGGGCGCCGTAGAAGATGTGTGTGGGACCCAAATGAGAGTGCGTCGTTTGACGCCGTAAAAGTGTGTGGGACCCAAATGAGAGTGACGTCCGGACGCCGTAGAAAGTGTGTGGGACCCAAATGAGTGTGCGTCGGACGCCGTAGAAAGTGTGTGGGACCCAAATGAGAGCAGGTGGGCGTCGGACGCCGTAAAAAGTGTGTGGGACCCAAATGAGAGTGAGCGTCGGACGCCGTAGAAAGTGTTCATGTGGACCCAAATGAGAGTGCGTCGGACGCCGTAGAAAGTGTGTGGGACCCAAATGAGAGTGCAATGAGACGCCGTAAGCATGTGTGGGACCCAAATGAGAGTGCGTAGGACGCCGTAGAAAATGTGTGGGACCCAAATAACAGTGCGTCCGGGCGCCGTAGAGTGTGTGGGACCCAAATGAGAGTGCGTCGGACGCGTAAAAGTGTGGGACCCAAATGAGAGTGGGTCGGACGCCGTAGAAAACGTGTGGGACCCAAATAAAGAGTGCGTCGGACGCCGTAAAGTGTGGGACCCAAATGAGGGTGCGTCGGACGCCGTAGAAAATTAATGTGGGACCCAAATGAGAGTGCGTCGGGACGCCGTAGAAAATGTGTGTGCGGGACCCAATGAGAGTGATAGTAGGACGCCGTAGAAAATGTGTGGGACCCAAATGAGAGAGTGCGTCGGACGCCGTAGAAAGTGTGTTAAGGACCCAAATGAGAGTGCGTCGGACGCCAGTAAAAACGTGGACCCGGGCAGATACCGAGCCGCCGCAGAGCGTGGTCCAAATGAGAGAGTGTCGGACGTCAGAGTGTGGGACCCAAATGAGGCGCGTGCGTCGGACGCCGTAGAAAGTGTGTGGACCCAAATGAGAGTGCGTCGGACGCCGTAGAAAATGTGTGGGACCCAAATGACAGTGCGTAGGACGCCGTAGAAAATGTGTGGGACCCAACAGATGACAAAGCGTCGGACGCGCCGTAGAAAGTGTATGGGACCCAAATGAGAGTGCGTGTGGGACGCCGTAGAAAGCTGTGTGGGACCCAACATGAGAGTGGCGTCCCGGACGCCGTAGAAAGTGTGTGGGACCCAAATGAGAGCGTGATGTTGGCAACAAAATCCAGTTATGCGTCGGACGCCGTAGAAAGTGTATGCAGGACCCAAATGAGAGTGCGTAGGACGCCGTAGAAAATGTGGGACCCAAATGAGAGTAGCGGTCCGGACGCCGTAGAAGATGTGTGGGGACCCAAATGAGAGTGCGTCGGACGCCGTAGAAAGTGTGCGGGACCCAAATGAGAGTGCGTAGGGACGCCGTAGAAAACGTGTGGGACCCAAATGAGAGTGCGTCGGACGCCGTAGAAAGTGTGTGGGACCCAAATGAGAGTGCGTCGGACGCCGTAGAAAGTGTGTGGGACCCAAATGAGAGTGCGTAGAGACGCCGTAGAAACGTGTGTGGGGACCCAAATAACAGTGCACGTCGGACGCCGTAGAAAGTGTGTGGGACCCAAATGAGAGTGCGTCCGGACGCCGTAGAAAGTGTGGTGGACCCAAAATGAGGAAGAGTGCGTCGGACGCCGTAAGAAAACGTGTGGGACCCAAATAAAGAGTGCCGCTGCAGCGTAATCTCAAACAGATGAGTCGGACGCCGTAGAAAGTGTAAACCCGAACGACATGTCGACGCCGAAAACGTGGGACCCAAATGAGAGTGCGTCGGACGCCGTAGAAAGTGTGCGGGACCCAAATGAGAGTGCGTCGGACGCCGTGCAGAAAGTGTGTGGGGACCCAAATGAGAGTGCGTCGGACGCCGTAGAAATGGGTGTGTGGGACCCAAATGAGAGTGCACGTCCGGACGCCGTAAAAAGTGTAAATCGCAAATGAGCGGCTGGACGTCAGGAGTGGGACCCAAATGAGAGTGCGTCGTGACGCCGTAGAAAGTGTGTGGGACCCGAATAACAGTGCGTCGGACGCCGTAGAAAGTGTGCAGTGGGACCCAAATGGGTGTGCGCAGTACGCCGTAGAAAGTGCGTACGCGACCCAAATGAAAGTATGTTGGACGCCATAAAAACTGTGAGGTGACCAAGTGGAAGTGAGCAAGACGCCGTAGAAAGTTTGCGGGATCCAAATACAAGCTAACGCTCATGCCGGTAATTTTTTCCGCAGGGCTACTCGTAATCATTCTTGAACAAAACACGATAACGAACGATAACACACGCTCATAACATGCGGGATATAAAAGGAGAGGAGCGGTATGCAGTCATTCACACACCGCTCTTTCCCGAGAAGCCACTGGGAAGTGGCTGAGGGAGGTCTGAAATTGTGCAAAGATGATGGTTGGCTATAACGATGTGCTCATATCCAGGCTGACACTTGGAAAACTTCCGAAGTAGGGTTACGGTAGCCCTGCGGAAAAAATGATCGGCATGAGCGTGCTTGTGACCCAAATGGGTGTGCGCAGAGCGCCGTTAGAACGTGTGCAGGACATCAGTGCGAGCGTGCAGGACGTCATAGAAGGGGAGGAGCAGGGGCATCAGTGGGTTTGCTTTGAATTAACACCGCCAGGCATAAACCATGTTAGAAAGGAAACCTTCAGGAAAAAATAAATGAAATTCCTGAAAGTTTAGGTTCCTGGCAAAAGTAAAAGATTTGGCATGGCCGTTTTTTCGAAATTTTAGAAATATACTCAGTTAAAAGTGGGAAGGTGAAGAAAAATGGAAAAAGTTTTGAAATATTCCTGAGAACGATTTGGCGTAGAATACCTGATTTTTAGGAAATGTAATGAAATAGTTGAAAGTATGATTTGGCAGTCGAGCCTTTGGAACCAACTATTTACAAGAGTTGTGCCGAAACGAGAGATCGCATTAGGGTATGAGCTTATCCGTAGAACATATCAAAGCAAAATCACGCGTTAGATAAGTGAAACAAGCACTTGATTTTACTTCACACTTCGACATATCGTGCAAGATCACTTGAAGGTGAAGAGCTCGCGGCATTCCAGCTCACAAACGAGCTTTTACTGCTTGCCTTATCACGCGTGATTCTTGCTTTGATATGTTCTATGGAAAAGCTCATACAATGCGATCTCTGTTTCGCACAACTCTTGTAAATATTTGGTTCAAACTCGACTGCCAAATCATACTTTCAACTATTTCATTACACATTTTCCTAAAAATCAAATTATTCTACACGCCAAATCGTTCTCAGGAATATTTCAAAACTTTTTCCATTTTTTCTTCACCTTCCCCTTTTAACTGGAGTATATTTCTAAAGTTTCGAAAAACGGCCATGCCAAATCTTTACTTTTGCCAGGAACCTAAACTTTCTCAGGAATGAAGATATGACAGTAATTCTTATTCTACGAAAATTCCTGAAACATGAAAAAAATTTTGGGGGTGTGTTAGAGGGGTGCTACTTACTACCGTCATACGCTATTCCCGCGCTCACCACAATGGAGCCAAAATGTCCCAAGACGTTCTTTTAGACGTTAACTCCAGCGTATTAGCCACAGCTGATTTCTGGTTGATCTTTTCCTAAAGCATAAATGGTTGTCTTAGAGCATTTGATCCTGGCCGAAGTCATGGTACAATTCCAATTGGAAAATACCATAACAACTTTCCATCCCTTTATCTTCCACTCAAAACCCCTTGCCATAATGAGTCATTTCCGCAGATTGTCCCTCAGCAACTCTCGAAGATTAAACATTTTCTGGGACGCTCAGTCTTGAGATCCACGTTGGATTCCACATGGGCGATACCTGAAGTCCTGGACTTGCTTGGCGGTCTTGATGTCGTTGACGACGACAACTGGAGCAGCTGGCGGCGGTGGTGGAGGTACCGCTGTTGGCGTAATGGGAGGACGGAGGGTATCGCGTAGATTCCGCTGTCGACGGAAGCGGATGAAAGCGAGGACATCGGTCGCATCATCGCCGTCGACGACGAAATGCTGCTGCGGCTTCGGCTACTGTAAGGAAAAAATCGAGCTCAAAAACAACAGGAATTATTGTTGATTTCTGCAGTGTGAGGCTCCGTCCGTAGCAGTACGATTTGAGCGGCAAAAAGCGTCAAAGGCGTCCGGAGCGATCATGCGCCAGCGCTCAAACGCGTTAAGCGCATGAAGCTCCGACGTCTGGCAGGTTCAACGTGCTGTCCGGAGGACGGCGGCACGTGGTTGACGGCGTGTTATCGATAATTTTGGTGACAGCCCTTACGGCCACCATGCCTCCACCGTCAGCGACTGGCCGGCTGCAGTCGTCGCTGGGAGTCAGATCAATAACAAATGCTGAAGATGCAAACCCCCAGCGTCATATTACGGTCACTTGCAACCAGTGATTTTATCCCCAAAACCGGCTGAAGCAAATAGTAAGGTCCCTGCAGGGCCAGCTGAATAAACTTTATAAACGTCATGCGTAGGCAGGAGCATCAAGCTTGCCCTGAGCGACCGAAATATTTCACCCTGCCAGACAAAACATGTGGACCGCCCCCAGACGGGCGAGCGATTTATGATGCCCTCGATGAGTTGCGAATATTATGACCACCCCTAACGCCAAGGCTCTGCACAATTTGAACGAAAAGGGGTCCTTTATGCGTGTAAATTTTTATCTCAGAAAAGCTCCAGGGATTTGACTGTCAATATGGGGACAGGATATAAAGATAAAAATCAAAGTTCCTCCGCGTATATCAATCCAACTGGCTATGCGCGCATGACATTCGACTTCTAATTCAAAATCGTCAGAGGTCTTTGGATATGTATTTTGCCTACTCAAGCGATTCTCGGCCCCGAGCCGCACCGAATAGTAATCGGAGCCTCCTGACAGTCTCGGCTCGTTCTCCCAATCTCAGGCTACTGCTGTTGCTGTTCGGGCCAACCGGAATAGCCCCGGACAGCAACAGCGAATGGCCCGTAACAACAGTGGCGGACAGCATGGAGCCGACTCCGCAGATTGGAAAAACGAGCCGAACTGTCCAGGCGGCTCCGGGAGCCGATAATCGCCTGAGTATAGGGGATGCGACTTTGCAGGGGGCAGCCAATGTTCAAGGCAGTGTTCTTATCCTACCAGACATGTCTGGTACCAGTTTGCCGTTTCTTGAACTCCATAGGGATAGAAGCTGTCTGGTATGCATTCGGCGAAAATCGATCTATAGACCGTGTGCGTGACAGTGGCGCTTCTCTTGCCGCACTTTGCCCTGCGCGCGATCCTAGTTACGAAGAATCTACGCAAACTTGACTAAAACACGTCATCTTCAGTAGGTCGGCCAATCATTCATCAAATAAAGTTGAGGTAGGCCGATAGTAGGAGTCGTGTTTTCAGGAATCAAACAGACCAAAGTGTTATGGATGTAGGAAGATACAAGAAGATAATCACTCCACGGCCGGAATTTGAGCACTAGCACGCCTGATAAAGAGGGGCTGCGCCCGTGATAGAAAGTCGATGTTCCAGTTCAACGTGTTGCAAGGACTAGAATGGTCATTGGCCACTCTAACTGAGCGATCAGCGATTACGCACTCGGAAAAAAAAACCGACGAAGCAGCAATGACCAAGAAGCAGACGAAGAAGCCAAGCGTAACAGTGGCTAGACCGGCGGTAAGGATCTGAAGCTTCAACCGTAACAACCATGCCTCTCTTGCCCCAGGAGCTGTCCAATAGAGAGGGGTGTACCGGAGCAAGAGCACCAGAGGCCGTTTCTGCTTGGTCACAGTCATGGAAGACGTGGCGGAAGCAATTCCAATAAACTTCCTGGTCTTGAGTGATGTCACGGACGAGAGAGAAAAAATGAGATTGATTTTTTCTACACGAAGTTAGGTGTAGCATCGAACTATGAGCTCCTTGATTCCTTGTTCCCGGTACAGAAAGCTTGAAACTGTATCTCTGGTTGAGCTGAAAACAGAGATGGAGCAGCATTTTCTCAACCAAAGAAATTGTAAAGTTTCCAGAAGGATTCCGATTGTTTTCTTTTAACGCAGAAGTCAAAGCAGTCTCTGCACGGATTTTGTATGCAAAAACACGGAAGACCACCAATGGATGTGTACTTGGGAAAATGAAGTTGATGTGCGAGATGCGATGGTAGAAAATGGTGTTCATTGGTGGATTGAACTGCGTGGAAGACGAGGGAGGAGGCTTCTCTGAGGAAAGAAAGCGTTCCCTCGAAAGAGGCTTTTGAACAGAGGCCGAAGTAAGTCGTCCCGGTAAGCAAGCTCCCTACACTAAAGCAGCGGACCTCAGGTAAGATGTAGCCTCAAGTAGCTGCTAGAAGAAGAAGCTTCGTGCGGCCGAAACTCACCCCGTAGTAATAAATACGTAGTGAAGAGCGTCCATCGGACGCTTCTCACGCCAGACATTTCCGGGGTGTTTCGACGCAGAAGCTTCTTCGCCTTCACCGCAACAAGGTCGATCGCCTTTACCGCAACAAGGTCTGCTGAAAGTGTGGAGAGCAGGGGCACATTAAAGGGTATTGTAAAATATCGAATTTGAAGTGTAGCATGTGCCTTACCGCTCTTGGACATCTTGCGAAGGTGTGCCGAACTAGGGAAGAACCCAGTGGGACCGGAGCAGCAAGTCGGATAAAGCACAAGATCGAGATGATGAAGGTTGGAAACTGGAAGAGAAGACCTTACTTGGAAGAATGGCGGAATACGTTGGAAAGAATCCAAGAGCTCTAAGTATTCCAGGGAATCCCGTGTGAATCGTGTTACCGTGGAGGAGAGCGTCATTGTTGCCTGTGTGCAGAAACAGAAATGAGGCCAAACTCTTGAATTTGGGGTATGAACGCGTTGGCGGTGGAGCAGTGTAAACCAATGCAGTAAGGCCGAACTTCGCCTTACCAGTGTAACCAATGTGGTGACATGGCTGAGAGTGTGTTCAGCAAAGATTGTTAAAAAATTTCCGTGTAAGTTGCTGCGGCCACTTAGGGAAGGAGTTGAGGGCAGGCCTCCTAGTAGGGAGTGATTTTTAGGAATAAACAGACTGTAAGTTAAGGATGGAGAGAAGATAAGAAGATAAATCACTCCACGGCCGGACTGTGATACTAGCACGCCTGAAAGAGGGATGTGCCCGTAGTAAAGTGTTTCTTATCCAACATGTGCAATGAGGCCCATGTCGGACTTCGTCGAAAACCCTGCTGCAGTCCGAGATGAGTCACGCTGCGGAAACACCGTCCTCGACCGTCTGCAACCGACTGGAGTCCGGTTGCCCCCAGCTGCCACCCAATTCCTCTGCCGCGAAACACGCCAATCTAAAGTCAGCGTTAGCGGTAAGTGGTGGTAGAAGAGCAGACGACGACGAGTCGGGATATCGGCACATGGGACCATCAGCAGGTCGCAGTCGGCCGAAGAAAATGCACCTTAATCATGTGAGAGACTCCTATATCGGCCGGGTGGGGTGAGGAAGATTTCGGTTGCGGACGTTGCAGCGGGACTCAGTGGAACTCATTCGGTGCATTGGCCCCGCCCTTGTAAATGCATGAGAATCCATCAGTTTCGACCGGGGATTGCGGTCGCAAGAAAACGGTCGCAGTCCGGACTCCAAATGGGCTGATTTTTTGCACCCGTACTCCCACGAATTCGCTGCGTATCGACCCGGTGGAGGACTCAGTAAGATCCACCGACTCTGACGGGGAGCCTGACAAAAGCACAATCAACTAATAAAACATTTTTATTCTATTCAAAGAACATTGCTGGTGTATATTTTTAATATACATAAGTTTCGTACTTTAATGTTAGAACTTTGCCGAATACAATCACTGAGAAAATACATGATGGTTTCTGCTCTTCATTCGGCTGTTCCACTGGAGTCATTTGTAGCCATGTGTGAGCACTACTGCGATGGATGCGACGACTAATTACGCTTGACTTGATTCTTCATGTCATTATCAGAAAAGTATAGCAGCTTCTATAAATTTGCGGCCTTTCAAACTTTTTCGGACAGAAAAGTATCAATCTCAACGATGACCAGAACCGTAATTCTGAGTATTTTTAGAACTTGTGGGTTTGTCCCGCTCAAGAAACTAGCACCAGCTGTTCCCACAGTGCTTTCATACTTATGGGATCACAAAACAAACCTAATCCATACATTAATGGCATCCCGAAAAACACCGACTCCAGGAGGACCAGTTGAAAAAACAATTGACCCTAAAGAAGGCAGTATAGCCACCGCAATACCTCACTCTACCATGGTTTCTTACCATGACAATGCCAAGCCCTCGCCTACGCTCAGATTGAATGGAGCGATCGATGAATCACCGGGAGTATTAGCCGATCACGCATCGTGACGAGCAAGCTACTGAGTAAACCCGACTCTAAACGTAGGTAGATGTATTATAGGTGACCGAAGACTCTGATGGGTCCAGATGGCAGGTGGACTGAGACTTATGTAATGTACGCAATAACGTTTTGATGGCGTTCGCCCGAAGCCGCTTCGCCACAGGTTGGTTCCAGACACACCCAGGAGTATTAGATTGATTTCTTCTTCTACAGGAGGATCTTAGAAACTTCTCAGGTGATCTTTTCCGACGATAAGAACTTACTGATCCACTTCAAAGCTGACCACCTGAAAAGTTTAAGGCCCTCTATGGAGTAGGAACAAATTAACAGTTTATGGGTATACACCATGCACGAATTTATGGCGATGCGGAGCGATCGTCAAACAAACGTCATTTGTACTTGCTGCTGCATAAGCATTTGTAGCAACATTTGCCATGCTGCTCGATTCACGCATCATTCACTTTTTGACATCTTCCGAACATCAGCAGTCGCTTCCAAAGACGTCTATGGTTTTCGTTTTCTTTCTAGTCTGACTCATCTACCAGGCGGCTGGCCTTGTGGGGTTGGCCTCACTGGAGAATGGCGTTTCGATTGGCGTGGGGTGATCTACCGCCGCGGCCCCGTCCCTCCTCAGACTAAAATGATTGCGCGCACTCTACATACATAGGAGTAGTGCCACAAAGCAGATCGATGAAGGCTCGAGTTGAGTTCGACAATAGCAGGGAGTGGACTACCCACATCTTGGATCCCAAGCTTTTTAAGCCCCTTTGTGCTAACCAAATATGGGTGTGGTCCATGTCATTTGATTAAAGAAGACACTACGCAGATTGGCGGAAGAAGAGTGACCAGCAGGAAAACGAAGGGATGATGGCTATCGATCTCAAATGATTTTCCGCGCCCAATAGCTGAGTGTGGCTCCCCAAGAAAATATCGTAATTATTTTCGCTTTTAGGAGTACATGTAACCGTCTATACTTCAAGCCTTTTGTGTGCTTCACTAGCAAATATGTACTTCAAATACAGGATACGTACTTCCAATTTTTCAGCCTTGTTTTTTGGATTCGCTAAGTGGACATTTTAATAACAAAACTTTGCTTGATTTTCGCGACAAACAATCATGAAAAGCCAGCTATTATGGTCCGAATTAGGCATCGTTTTGACGTTCGTTGATATTATAGTCCTTTTACAAAGCCGTAACACTGTTTCAGAATCTAATTTACGAGATCCATCTTTGCTCTCATTCGACTTTAACAATGCTTCAAATCAATCAGAAACACTACCAAATTCTAGGCCGATATCCTAGACAGCTTTTGTGTAGCCGCTTACCATAACTACCCTATTACTAGCCCATTACAGTGCACTATGACCGACATCAGCGATAAAAATACGAAAGGTCTGTCGATGAAACTAATCGAATCACACAGTCAACATCGCTACGTGAAGATGAGTAATTTACTTACAAACTTCTAACATGTGGGACCAGGAAATTCACCGACTGAAATCGAAGGGATCCAGTTAAATTTCCCAAAGCTAATTTATGCATCACTGTACCTTTACTTTTTCAGAATGAATCAGAAGAAAGGGTCAGAGGAGGGAGATCTGTTGAGATACTATCGTTCTACTGAGGCGAATTGCTTGTAGTCCGCATTTGCAAACTACGGCTGTTGCATCACGCGACACCAAAGTGGACCCTACCACTTCACGATTACCACGTGCCACCGCATGAAGCAATACCGTCAATCCGCAAATGGGGATTGAGATTATTCAGCCAGAAGAATTTGATAGTATATTTTCAACTCGAAAGAAGAAACATCTTATGTGCGTAGCTTTGCGTATAAAACCTGTTTTCCTATCTCAAATCCAATATATTCACGCTGTCACGCCATGGTTGGTTGAAACTTCAAGCCGTTTGAGAACCTGTTCAGGATGGTTCGTGTGCAAAACCCGCGGTGGTCAGAGCTGGAACAGGAAAGAAAGATGAAAAGCATCATTGCTCGTGAAAAGCAGGCTTTGACATTTCGAACCACCTAGGAATGACCTCTTCAGGCTAGATCTAATTCTTTGGTTCTTTCCAACCAATCTGGAAATTGCACTCCAAAATGTAAATAATTGGAACCAGACTATCTATATTAGATGCTTTCTTGTCGTATTCTGCCAGAATCGGTGATTATTTCTCCCGGTCTGAAATCATAATGTTTCCAATTGCCAACGGGGACCTAATGACTCAAACTCCCCATGGATTACAAGGCTCTGTACTGATTGTCCCAGCAAGCTCTTACATATACTTTAATAAGAGAGTATAATGAATTGTCTTTCCATGCACTACAACTAGTATACCTGGAGAGCCTGGAGTGCCACTAAATTGAACCTTCTCCATACTAAATCATTATACATAACTTTCATGTACATAGAGATCTGCGAAATATATGAGACCCTTGTCTACACATAGAATAGTGATGATTAAGATAACTTTGAATTACAAGAATTATATGAAGAAGAGAGCTAGAGGAGGAAGAAGGTGTGAAGGTTACCGCTCAAGGGAGAAGACACCACTGAGCAAAATAACGATCACGGCCGGCGACTAGTCATTCGAGGGTTGCTCATCGTGATACTACCTGTATTATAGAGCAGGATAGAGAATACTTAAGGCCAAATGCTCCAAAACTGGAACACGACGCGTGGAGAAACAGCACGGAGAAATGGATGATCAGCCGCACTCGGACTAGCATGAGCAGCGAATGACAGCGCCTCTCGAATCCATCCGACACGCGCGAGCGCTATCATGAGCCTTCGTTATGGGACCGATAATCGTCCCGAAGCTTCAAACCTGGAAGAGAGCGATAGCGCCATGATTTCGATACCATCTGTTGCGTGCCGCGCTTGGATCAGGAAATCGCTAACCGCTCTTGCGCAGCACCGAAATTTCATGCTTTCCGTCACGGGTATTGGTGAAGAATTCTGAGACAACGTATGTAAAAGGTCGTTCAATTGTGCGGGTGCAGTGCACTAATGCCCCCGCGTTACACTAATCGGTTTCTGTTCAGCGGTTATCCTCAGGCGCGTACCTCGTTGGGCGGCCTACCTGATCAAATCGCTTATTTAGCATGCATTACAGCCGGATCTTTGTACCGTGCATGAGTAATTAATATTCACCGTCTGCGTGGTTAGTACCGACCAAGCTGAAAAGAATCATGAGGTTGAAAAAGGTGGACCACGGATACAGTTATGCTCCTCGCCTGCGCCACAACATCCTCGATGAGTTTGAAAGCTTTCCAAGCTGCTGCCTGCACCTCATACCAAGCTCCGGGTGAATTATAGGATGTTCCATCATAGAGCTCACGGGTTCCGATACATACAGCTCAAACGGTTGGAGATGGATTGGTTCCGTCTCGTATATGAAACACACCTTAGAAATGATTTCGTTTTAACCATTTTACAACCCCCTCTAGTATATAGCTAGAGAGCAAATCATCCACATACAAGGTGCGTCCAGAATGAGGATGGCGGCCCATGCGGCCGGCGCGATTGGCAGGCGGCCAATATCGCGTTCGCCGCTCTCGGACGAGCATGCCAAAAGTCCCGCACCGCCATAGACTACGAACAGGGCCGGCACCGGCTGCGCATGTAAACACTTTGCGCCGATCTCAATCAGCTCTGCAGACGGAGGAGGAGGGACGGCCGTCGTTGAAGTCCAACACGTCCAGAGGGCGGCACATGTTTGACGGCCGCCTGCCTTAACACGCCGGCCGCGTTGGCGGCCGTCATTCTCATTCAGGCACACTTTGCCCACTGTCAAAGCCAGTCGCGGCGTTCGGCGCGTTCTTTACCCTTTATAAAACGATCGCTAATTTATCCATCATTCAAGCTCCCGAACGACGCGCGCGACGCCTCGCCTTCATCTGCCCTACGGCTCTCTTACTGTCTATAACTATCTCTGCACCAGCACGCGTTGTTAGAACCAAGTGAATTTCGCCGTTATATAGCCTGTACCTTCTTTGGAAGTATTTTGAAAAGTAATATTTGGGGCAAGTCCCTATTGAAACGCTACGGAAACAAAATAGAGAATTTCTGAGATTGAAAAAACTCCAAATGGACTGTACTCAATTAACCTATATATTGCTTGCAATACCACTGAACAAGAAATAAATCCCATCTGAAATTTGATTTTCTGGTTAATACTACAGTCATCCTGACACCCTAACCTCAAATCACGCTCCTCTCCTTTTTTGGACATGAGTCATCGTTCTGAGGAGGAGCTTTAGGCTCTCTGCCATGATCAAATCTATTTCCTTAATCAAACTCATCACGACAGCAAGAGCCTGTTTAAAGGAAGAAAAACTTTCAAGAGTGCATCACTTCACGTCTACAATCCGTCTCAAATAAATGCAAATACAAATCGAGGGCAGAGCTTAGAACAACAACCCTCCTTATACTAAACAACGTCTTCAAACAAAACGCTAGAAAATATAATCAGGGCAGGGGCTCGAGAGGAGAAACTTACAAGGGCCCAACCCACTTACAAGAAGCTCACATGTTGGAATAGATTTCTCCTAAACCTGCCCGGTGATTCGAACATTTATCGAGTTAGAAAGCAGTTATTGCGTGGATTTTACTATAAACTTCTGGGATGGACAAAATCTTCGACGGCTTTTAATCGTGTAACGCCTCGATCGATGGTCCTTTCCTTCATTATATTTTTTAGTTTTTCTTTTTGTTCACAATTCCATATTTACTGGATCATAACTGTTGGTGAATAGCGGAGTAACACCATGGTAAGCAGCAGGCGTTGCTACAAATACACACGCGACTGCACGTATGACACATTCACAAGTTCAATGCCGTAGTTGGTGGAGGAAACCTATAGAAGCAAGGATTTCACGCCTTACTTAGAGGCGCAGATTTCGCATTGCGGCGAGCTTTGCAGGTCCAAACGCCTCGACGTTGGCGATCGGCGATGAATAACGTGTGATGCAATATCAAATTTTATCGGCAACGGAGGCGACCGACGCGGCGCTATAATGCGACGAAGGGCACCGCAGAGTCTCAGAAACTCTACGGGCCCGACCGCAGATTTCTGTTCCCGGGCTGCGAGATCGCTTTCCATTTTCGCCCTTCACTTCTTCCAACCGGGACGACGTGGGGGAGAAGTGAAATTATTCTTCCACATGTCTTCTCACTTGCGGACTACGTGTATAAACAATGCTAAAGGGTCCACCCAACAGAAGTCTGGGGACGGACCCCGTTCGAACTAGGGTCGGACCCGGCAAATGTCTGAGGTGTTTCAGGCTCCGCATGACGGCACTGTATCCACTGCTAACTGGCTGCAGCATACGCCGCAACGATAATGTTGCAAAATTTTTAGTCGCCGCGTCAATGTTGACGCTCGGCGACCAACCGTAATCGTTGCGACTTCCGCGGTCCCCTTATAATGAACTGCCGCATTGATAGGTGGCGTCGATTCATCAATAAGACTGTCCATAAGGGGTCGTTTATGCTCCCACTGCCGTGCGGTGAAATATAGACCTATAATATCGATCGTGCCGCGCCGCGATCAATCTCACAGAAGTGCACTGCGCAGCGCAGCATCGGCGGCGGAAGTATAAACGACCCTTGATAAGATCCGCGTTGCGCCACGCGATGCAACTGCTCGATTCCTTGATGGTTTGTTACAGTGCTAAAGACTTATGTCATAGGGTGCAGATTAATCGTGATCTGTTGAAACTTCTGTCAATCACCGTGGTGTTGCTATGCTGTTAGCTTCAAAACTAGAATCTTACTATATGAATGAATCATCAATGGCGAAGTGAGAATGTATCTACAGGACAGCGACACATTCACGCTTCGTCTCAAATTGTTCATTAGTGTCAAATGTTTGACTCGTTCGCCACCAAACAAACCCACGAAAAACATTCCAGACCTCTAATCTGTGGTTCCAGATTCCCAAGAAAGCTACTTACATGATGCTTCTATTCTGGCGCGATACCGTGTTTCGAACCCAAAACATTTATCAAAACAGAGAGTACAACTCGAAAAAACAGCTATCGCGCATATGTCCAAACATTCAGACATTCCGGGCCACTACTTTCGGGCTAATAACATGATCGTCCTCGATTAAACATCGTCCAGTTCTATGTACTATTTGGAATGGTGAGCAAGAAAGACGCATTATAAGGTTCAACTGAGAAGCGCCCCAGACGGAGAGATTTCACTTATTCAGCTTCCTGTACACCAAAAGCCAAACAGCATCAAGAAATAGTCAATTTTGCTACATAAAGCCCACACTTTTCCTACAGTTTTGAGGTAACAAAAAGTCTTTTTGTCGAACTTATGTGTTTGAGTTTACATTAGAATGACAATATGTGCTTTAAGTTATTTTAGACTTTACGAAGATTCGGCTTTTTCTCTCCTCATCTTCATAGTTCTTCCCGCTTTTTTCCCAGGAGTGCACCCGACTGAGATGTATCTAAGCAAGCAGCAGTGTGTAGTAAGTCTACAACGTACTGCTTTTGAGCTACGATAGGGAGCAATGTAATGTCATATAAATATCGCCGGCCATTTTGTCTTAAAGGCACAGTCCAAGCTCAGGAGTGACATTTGGCGTATCATACTCCGACCGCCGTGGCTACAGCAACACTGTCAAGCGCAGAATCTCAATTCGCTCAGATAAAGCGGGCAAAAAGCTAGGAAAGTCTGACTACGCCCCATAAAAAGAAAAATGGGTTTGACGCCCACCGAGAAAAGCTTCCGATCTCAGTAGAAGAGGGAAGGGTTAATAATTCGCATTCAAAATCTAAAATTCTTTCTATTTGTTTTCAGTCTGTGGCGCTGTATATGATGACCAGCTTCAGAACGATGGTTGCGAAACGATGAAAAAACAGGCTCGAGACAGCTCTTCAGCGAACCTTCTCGCCGTTTTATATCTTTTGAAATTTTAAGGGGACGTAGCTCCGCTCGTAGTGAGTTCTGAGCTGAGTTCTGAGCGATTCACGGAACAACACTGTTATCAGCGTTAGAAATCTCCCACTAAGACAGACAAAAAACTAAAAAGGTTCGGTTGTGAGGATTGGACTGTTGCCTTTAACTTTTGTTTGCAGGTGGAAGTAAATGAACCATATGCTCAAATGTCTCACAGAAAAAGCTCTCTCACTAGGGTTCCAGCCTGCATATTCGACACGCGCAGATTGCGATGGCCATGGCGAAGCTTCTGCACCTGTAAGACGTGGCTTCTCGGTATAGGTGCCAGTAATATCATTTCCAAATGCAGAGGGTGTTCGGGAATCAACTAATTGATCCTTGATGATCAATTTTCACGGCTTTTCGGCCCGGTGAAGAAGGCTGATTACCGCGGCGACAAACCGTACCTCAACCGAAAACAATACCGACTTGTTCGGCAGCGCCTGTTGGTATAATCAGACAGTGGGCGGTCGTGAAAATTACTATGCGAGACAACCAGCTATGTCATTCCAAATGCAGAGGTGTTCGGGAATCTTCAGTAGTCCTTGATAATTAATTTTCACGGCTTTTTCGGCCCGGTGAAGGCTGATTCACCGCGGCGACAAACCGTATCGCCCGAAAACAATACCGACGTTCGGCAGCGCCTATTGGTATAATCAGACGGTGGCGTGTGAAAAGTACATGCGGCCAAATACGGAACTCTCTTTGAATAAAGCAGCGTTAAAGGCACGAAATCTGAGGATTTCCATATATTTGACGTAATGTAAATACTTCCTCTGTTAGCACTCTGCCAAGCGCAGGGCTCTCAATTCCTTTGACGGCAAGCAGAGATTTGGGAGAAAGCCACTTCGGCACGCCCACTGTACTGATGTCCGCTTGAAACGCCTCTTCGACGACTTTTCAGAAGGAATTAGAAGCTAGATGCAATGTGGTTTCAACCAGAGCTCGTTTTCATTTCGCTCTCTGCCCACTCTATCTTGATTTAGGTTCGCTCCCGTGCTTGAGAATGATGGGAAATATATACGCCAATGAACAGGAAATGTCAATGTATATTTGGAAATTTGACGACATTGAATGTGGCTCAAATATCGATTCTCCTGGGGCTTATTTGGGGTGCTCAACAGCTTTGAATCTGATGTCAGTTATCTGATTTTGACCAGCTTACGGTAGATTGCAGTGGTGTATACGGTAGTTTGGTCAAAGTCTCAGATTTCTCTCAAAGTTTCTATATATGGGGGAGTTATTTGGGGTGCTGAATACGAATTCGATGTCCATGTTGTCGATTTTCGAATTATTAAGAAAGGGTTTGTCTCCTGAATGGCAGATCACCTACCTTAACCTACAGTAAAGCCTCAGAATTTCGAACAAACAGTTTTTAGATTGAGTTCACCATCTAGTTACTCTTACATAGAAGTTTTCAGAAAAAATTCGAGAAAATTCTTTTCAAAGCTCCCAAAAATGCCTGATTAGTAATCTTCTTGATCACTTCATTTTGGCCATGGGCCGTGCAGGTAGTATGTTGTACCGTTTGCTTCTTGTTTAGTGCCACTTTACGGCAGCAGGGATCCACCGTTTCACCAACAGCTACTAATTTGAACGCCAATCCATCCTGCATTGTCTGCACTCCACTTCCTGCTGTGGATGAAACATCGCGCCTGTTGATTGCCTTTCAACGTCTGGTGACTTGCTAACATCTTCACAGCGTCTGTCCAGAGACCTTGCCATCGTCCAGGCGGCCGTTTTCAGGCAAGACTCGAAGCCTCCTTAGAAGCGTGTTGAAGCAATTCGAGCTGGTCTTCTTTAACAATGCCCAAAGAAAGTCGACCTTCTGTTGCCGCTTGAGATAGTGCTGGGAAATGTTTGGATTATTCTCCCTCGTGTCAGAATGTCAGTGATATAATCGCTACAGAGATCTACGTTCTGTGCAAATCCACAACTAAAAATATTTCAAACACACAGAACAAACAGCTTCCTCTCTGTGCAATCAACCTTTCCATCAAATGCGTCGCCGATTGCTGCCCGCTCTCCGTTCCGCATATAAGGGCTCGAATAGAGCGCCGCGCTGAAAGAACGGGCGCGGCTGCATGCAACAATGGAGTATTGATCCTGCGGGGCGGTACGATCGATTCTCCTCCATTGCATGCTGCCCCTACTTTCAGCGGCCGGACCTACTCGTCTTTTTCCATTTGAGTGCTATGACGTGCAGCCTTCGCTCTCTTTTTGTATCATCGGCCTTCAAAGTGGGTACAAATTGATTTTTCATCGGAATAGCTGAGCCAGTTCGATAGCTCTAGCCAAAACAACCTCTTCTCTTCCAGGCACTTTAGTGCAGAATACATAAGCTGTTTTTTCCTTTCAATGCAAAATCTCATCCTCGTCTGATTAGTCTTTCTCATAGCCTATCTTTCCACTTGTACAAAGAGCAATTACCGACCTTTACGTATTCGCTAAGAAATGACACTTTACCATCAGTGATGGCGGGATAATTTCAATACTGCTATCAATCTTCAGTGCGCTCAGAGAAAAATACACTTTTTGAAACAAGTGACAGATCTAGCTGGCTTTGGACAATGATGGCATTTCGATGGGGGCTAATTCGTTCCACTCACCGTAAGACGCTACCCTGAGTACAGAAACACAGATGTGCTGATTAAGGTAGTAAGAAAAAGAAACATGAGGAAGGAATGCTTAAAAACCAGGAAAATCTACGGTTTGTATGTTGGGAGTTTGAAATTTTTACATCCCATTGAACCATTGTTTTGTTTCAATTTCTGTCTTAGTAGCATTTTTCTTGTTTTTCTTTCTGATTTTTACTATTAGAGCCCACTTTGGCTCAGGCTTGCAGAGTCACCCAGCTAAGCAGAAAATAGATAAATTATCCGATGCTGCAGTGTGATAGCTCAATACAACTCATTCTGTGACATCTTTTGAACAACTGTTTGAACTTGATGAAACTTCACTTTTGAGAAGGAAGCTACTGGTGGTGTGGCTCACAGCGGCTACTATTCTGCGATATCTCAGGGATCGCTCTACGGCAATATGTCCACAGGCTACAGTAGGACTGGTTCTGATGTCAGGGGTTCAGGGATGGGGTGTGGAGCTCCAAAGGGAATCTGATTTGCAAGTGGTAGAGAGGTGAGCTCTACGGGAGATCGAGTGGACCACTGTGAATAGTGGTAACCTTTTTGTTTAAAGATTTGATAATAATAAAGGTTCTCCATCTGATGGGGTCTGAGAGATTCGTAAAAAAAACCAAATCACGCTTTGAGAAGCTGAGTGAATCCCCATGACCTGTCTCCACACCTTGTACTGAGACCCTGTTCGGTGCTAACGACAGGAGTTCCTGCTACCAGCTCCAAAGCCACGCCTCAATCAGGCAAGGATACTACTTTCCGCAATCCGCCACAGTGACATATTAGCCGCTATATCGATTTTCGTCCGATAATAATAAACAATGCGTAGCGTCGCTCGTCACTGGCAGTATGATTCTGGCCTTGACCATCATTATCCCTAACGTCATGTGATGCTTTTTCACTTTTAAGGTCCCACGTCAATACGTCCGAGCGACTGAGTCCACTCCCGGTCTCGAGGTAACGCTGCAGAAATAAAACAATCGGATGCGGAAAATCCACCCAATGAGTTTGTCTGCAACCGTCTGCTTGCGTCCGCAATCCCTCAAGTCGATACTATAGTTGTACTCGAATATTCGCAATCTATGACGTCATACCAACATTCAGATCAAATTATTCGATTATTTATTCTACAGATTATCGAGATAATCGAGAAAAAATCCCGATTTTCTGATTATTGGCTTTGAAATCGACTATCAGAAAAAGCAGATATTCGATCATTATTCGAAATCGAGCTATCGAAAAAACCTCATATTCGATTATTATTCGAAAATCTCGACTATCGAAAATATCGGGTATTCGGAAGATTATTATTCGAAATCGACTATCGACACTGATCAATTATTCAAAACATATTCGAGTCTTCAGAATATATTCGAATCAATCATTTGTTTTAATAATGCCATTCACGGATCCTACACAGAAATTTTCCAGAAGGGCCAGTGCACCTAGCACTAGTGTGAGTCGGGGCTGAGCGTAACTGAAATTTTGAATTGCGCAGATATCGTAATTTTCAGGAAATCATCAACTAACTCTCGTTTATACGCTTCGTAACTGATGGCAGGTAATTATGGCTAAACACAGGATCAACCGACCTCATTAAACATGGAAACGCTTTCAACTTCCGAGTGATGATATGTGTTTCAAAATAAATCTGTTTTCGACGAGTACTGAAAAATTGACTTTCATCCGAGCGACGATCTCTGGTCCGCAATCGCATGACTGTTACCCGCAGCGCTAAACGCTAATGACCCAGTATACTGGTGTGGACCACGTAGTCCCGGCACGATCAACCTTCGTCCCAGCACGACTTCATCTGCATTACGTGCTGCAACAGCGTTTGTCCACAATCGCGGGCCGGAATTTTCATTCTGCTAAGGGCAATACTGGTCAGAAAGTGCTTGAATCGTCTTCTATCAACGCTTTTTTGGTTCTCATGCAAAACTTATTGCGGTTTCTCAGAGTTGAAACAGGAAATTTGATGGAGATCCACGGCGTTACCGACTGACCATTTAACAGTAGCCAAAGCTAATACTGAAAAATCGGT
The DNA here is from genome assembly GCA_029168955.1 of Aplectana chamaeleonis. Lineage (NCBI taxonomy): Eukaryota > Metazoa > Nematoda > Chromadorea > Rhabditida > Cosmocercidae > Aplectana > Aplectana chamaeleonis. The sequence goes on along the minus strand of JAPDOI010001174.1, from coordinate 106,500 downwards.
AAGGCAGTCAGATCCACGACATATGCGCTAGATCAAATGAGCACAAAATTTTTCAATAGAGCGAGATTTGTATATTTTTCTACAACTTTACGACCCAAGGTGCTTCTATGGCATGTCAACGATGGCTAATTTGGATTTTGTTCTTTTTTTATCGATTTTTGGATAATGAATAAAAACGAATAGGTGGCAAAATGAGCAATACTCACAAGGGAAGGAGTAAATATCAAATAGCATGCAAGTTTACACGGCTCATACTCGTTAGGGCAGAGAAAATGTCTATCCCAGTAACAAATTCACGAAAAAGCGAAAAAAAGCTAGGAATCACGCCTAATCCAGAAATTCCGCAAACTTGCTATCCCCAACTCAGACAGTAACACTGATGGAATTGCTGGCGCGTGGCGGGCCGAACAACTCCATCTTCTATACGACCGCTATCGTTCTAGGAGAAAGCGCGTGAAATCCGAATAGTCATCGCGCCTCTTCACTATGGAAACGACCAGCGAAGACGCGACGCGACGTAGCGTGATCGAAGGATGTAGACTGATTATAACATCGCGTCGTCGCGACGCGAATGAACTCTGAACGGGGTCTAACGAAACGCCCGCTCGTGACGCGCTGGCGTTACCATGAATAGAACCGCCGTGCGGTGGCACATCAGCGGCAGCTGCAAGTGTAAACGATGCGCCTTGCATCGATTTTACGTGCCACTCATAGAACCCTGCCTGAGCGGAATATTGGAAATATTGAGCAGTTCAAAAGCTTTCGATGCCATTCTTAAAAACTGCCTCTTCAAAGCAGTAGCGTCACCAGAACTCTGATAATTCAGTTGGCCCGTAGTTAAATTAATTCATTTATTCAGAAATTATTCAGATTTTCGAATATTCATTCATTCGAAATAGAAGGAGATCGAATATATTCTATTCATTCGTTCATTAAGAAAAATTTTAAAGTCAAATATTTTCATTCATTCGTTTATTCGAAAAATTTCAAAGTTGAATATATTCATTCATTCGATTTATTCGAAAATTTTGACAGTCAGAATTTATTCATTCATTTCATTTATTCGAAAATGTTGACCAGTCGAATATATTCGATATCATTCATTCATTCGGTCCGTTTAGTCAAAAAGAACAACTATAGTATCAATATAGAGAGAATGTATATAATAAAATGTTGCGACATGATTGCGTCGTTGTAGCGTTACGCGATTTCATCGCGGTGATAGAAATATTTGCTCGAAATTTCTACAGTGGAGTCAAAAACCGAAATTCGAAATGGCTCTCGAATTTAGGAAATCCTCTCCCTGGTCCGTAGCTTTGTTTTCGATCTGTTCCGGTTATAGCTGTTGCTTAAAGGCAGCAGACACGCTCGAAAAAGTTGTTGAGATAACTACGTTACTAGGATCATATGGACCTTAGTAGAATGCTCACGCCGTTGGAAGCGTCGAAAACTAGCCGAAACTACTGAACTTGAACAATGCAAATTGCACAATTTCTGCAACCCCGCCCCAAAATACAAACTCGTCCAGATTGATCGTTCGAATCCGGCCGCTTTGGCCTGCCTTTGATGCTTCCAACGAGGTGAACGTTCTAGTACAAGCTGTAGGGGTGTATAGGCTTAGCTATCTCAGCCGTTTTGTCGCTAATAATTGCTGTTTCAACCGCGCGCGGGAAAACTCGTCCAATTTCACCCGATTACAAAAACCTCCTCTATTTGCATACAGTTTTATTGATTTTTCGTTAGTTCCGCATACTACCAGTCTCAAACCTCCGATTTATGTCATAAAATCGATATCATTCTTGAGCGTGTCTGCTGCCTTTAAGCATGCGTAAACTTGCTTGAACACGCCACCAGAAAACACATGAAAAAACCCCAGTGAACTTAGCTTTTCTAACAAATTAACATTTGCCAGACAGCGAAATCGAAAAAGACGCTACGCTATCTCTCTTTCCCACCCTAAACAACCGTTATGGGTCTCTAAAGCAACCGATATCCTATAACGAGCAATATCGCTAAGCTACATCGGTAATGCTGCTTTCAACACGCCGCGGCTGAAATGGTTCGGGTTTAGTGATTCCTAAGATAGTCGGTCAGGTTTTCAAGTATTAGTAGTCCAAGCGATCAGCAGTCATTGGAGTCGAATAGAGGTCAGCTCTCCGACTCAGAGGATCGCGGGGTCGTAATGGAGCACAATAGGCTTTCACCTCGACGAGGATAGCGAGGGCAGCACGAGGGGAAGAGCTGATGCTTGAGCAGCACGTGCTGCCTTTGTGCTGCTCTTAGCAGCAGGTGCTGCCCTAGTCCTCCATTTGTCGAATCAGCTGCTTCTCTTTTTTGTGGCAATTGTAGTGTGGTAACATTGCTCAGGGTGGTCCGTTTAGACAGCTACGAGCACATAACAATCAGCATGGGGACTTCTTTGTTTTGAGCATGCACATATAGACATCTGATTAGTTATATGTCAATTCACCAATTCTCTTTTTTCCCCAAGCAAAGTGTATGGAATCTAAGCAATCGATTGATCTTCATCTCAGACGATCGTGGGCTGTCAAGAAGCGCAACTATCTCTTACTTTTACTAAAATAGCGAGAGCAGCACAAGGGGACGAGCTGCTGCTGGAGAAGCACGTGCTGCCCTCCTTCTCCATTTGTCGCCCCAGCTGCTGCTCTGTGTTGTGGCCAGCTTAGTGTGGTAACACTGCTCAAAGTGGTCCCGTAGGTAGCTACGACCATAATCATGATTAACATGGAGAGTTCTTCCCTTTTAAGAACATGAACATGCCCACTTCCTGGGAAGTTGTATTGAGTTAACACAACCAATCGATCTCCAGCCCTATCACACGGAATACCTTGAAGGCAGTGCTCACGATCGAAACACTTCGGGTTTTCAACGTAAATCGAAAGACCCGGGGCTCAATGCATCAATAGTGCCGAAAAAAGGGCTAAGAGCGATCACAAAATAGCCCTATACGGTCCCAAACTTGAATATCCGCTTACGCCACGCCAACTTTCTCAACGGCTACCGATGAAAGTGTCTGACTGAAGTGACGCGACTATAAGAAGGCAACCGATTATCAAATAGGGTAAGTTTTATTGAGCGGAGTGGATTGTAGCCTCCTGTATGTATGTTGTTCCCCCAGAGGCTGGGTTTTCAGTAGTTTACGGATCGGTACCGGTTGAAAGGAGTGGGCGTGGCGCGAGCGTAACACTCAGGTTTAGGGCCGCACAGGTCTTTTCATGCTCGTTCGTAGCCGTTTTCTCATTGCTGGTGTTTTCATATTTCTGGATCAGTGAGTGCATCGGAATGATTTTCGCATACCTTCCCGCTGTACACTTTTTCGACAGTCCTGTTATCAGGTCGACTGTACCAACATCTGTTGTTCGCAAAAAAACAATTGAGGAGTTGAAGTCAAACGATATCTCCTCTCATGGATCTGCAGCAAAGGTTTGTCAATTCAATGCCAGTTTGTCGTCGAGTTAAAGACCAGGCGCCGCCCGGTCGCAGTCGACCAAGACACGCTGCCATCAATCGCGAAATCGCCGCGACCTGACGCTACTAACTGCCAACAGCTCGAAGCCATTTTTCAACACTTTCCATTTCATCTCCAACTGGTCGCCTTTCTATGACTCAATCTTAGGCTAAACGCGCGGTGGCGGCCAATGATTTGCGCGGATCTCATTTTATCAGCGCGACCTCTCAAACGTGGTACTTTATGCAAGATTCACATTTTCGTTACATCAAGTCTTCAAAAAACTTTTGGTATTTCACTGATTATCAAATTAAACGTCGTTTCACTCTGAGGAAAATGTCAAATTAAAATTTTAAATGGCACTCTCGAGAAAAGTAGTTCATTGCGAGCATTTGAACAGTTCCAGTTCGGCTAAGAAACTGATGAATTGTTTTTGGACAAAGGGATGAGTCGTCCTTCCTATTGGATGGTGGTTGTGTAAAACCGGCCAAAATTCGAGAGGCGTTCGGCTCTTCTAGAACGAATTTTTAGCTGTTTTTTCAGATTTGCAACATATTGTCTTTTTAAATCTCGAAGGTGTAAACGGAAAATTCTGAAAAATCACCTTCTCACTCTGAAATGCGTTTCCTTGAACTTAAACTTTACTCGCCTTTTTGACAGAAAAACAATTGTTTCGGTTTAATGTCAGAAACTTGTATTTTCAAATGCTGAGCGGCGATTTTGCCAAAATTAGGCGAAATGGAGAATACATACATTTTTTCACGAAAAGCACAATGCTCACAGAATTCAAAGCCGACAACGCTCAAAAACAACCTTTCAATGAAAATAATAATTTGAACTCTTCCGAAAATGTCCACGGTAATAATTTAGAGATAAGAAAAAATGTTCAAGAAATTTTAAAATCGTTGTTTTTGGAACAGGAGAAACCACCATTCAATAAATGATGAATACTCTGATATTTGAATTCTGTTCAACCCTGAAAGTTCCCCTAAACAGTGCTAATATCAGCGACTCAAAAATATTTTGAGGGGAACTTTATTCTTGGAATATGTGGATATAACTTTTTTTACAAAGAAAGTCATAATTCTACACGTGGAAACTCTGAGAAAATTGGTATGGGGTTCCCAAAACTAATCTCAGATTGAACAGTTTCACATGTAGGGCTGGTTCAGCATTCGTCTCATTGAAATTAAATTTGGAGAATGTACCCCGTTCTTTTCCTGCTTTCAAACGCAAAGCTTCGAGTATTCTTCTTGCGTGGTATTTTTTCAATTTGTTTTTCTGCTGTATCATACTCTACGCCCGTTTTTTCACGTCGACCTTATGTAGTGTATTGATAAAAATAAATAAATAAATCGTTTTTCAAAATGAGAGAAACATATTATCACGCCTAATTCACATCTCTACAGTCCCGAAACCGGGTGAAAATCAATTATTGTCCAAGGTATAGAGAAATTTTGTGTCAAGAAATGTTTTTGGAGACTCACAATCACTACTGACCGAGGCCTGTGTTGAACGGTCCTCGCAAACTCGTGCCAGATACGAGGCCGCCTAGGTGGGCATGAGACAGCCCGTAGTGGCAGCATCATTTCCATCAGCTGCAGCGAAGATCAAAGGATATAATCAAGGATAAATAAGCCGTTGTAGATACGAATGAGCCTCAATGAGGTCTCTATTTTTGATAGGTCGACCCAGCACTGATGCTGAGCTCGACATATCCCCTGCGGTAAAAGGATTATGAGAAAAAAAGGAGAGATCATAAATGAAGAGCAGCAGTTGGGGCCACAATGAAGAGCAGCAGTTGGGGAGTGAAGAGCAGCAGTTGGGGAGAGATGAGCAGCAGTTGGGGCCACAATGAGGAGCAACAGTTAGGGCCACAATGAGGAGCAGCAGTTGGGCAGACGACTGGAGCATTCGGGGCGACTGTAGCAGCACGTGGGGCCACTATACGAGCAGCAGTTGGGGCAGCGAGCGTAGCATGAGGACAGAACGTGCTGCCCTGGTCAGCAGTTAGCGGAACGAAAGGGACTTACACCTCGACGAGTAACTGCGTTAGTAATCCCCTCAATGCTGCTATTCGCCGCTTGGAAGACAGATGGTGCGATTCAATGTTTCAGATTCAATGAGTTTAATTTGTGATGACCCATGCTGTCAGCTTTTCATTCCGTATCTTATGTTTCTGTGCTGTTTTGCTTATTATTATCTGTCAATTGTCTTAAATAGACGAAATAAATCAAATTGAATCAAAAGTATACCATACCTCTTAGGCCAGAAGGCAGTGTTCACCATCAATATCGATTTTTCGGCTTCAAAATGTAGTAAGAACTTCATCACGTCGCCTTAAATGCGGTTCCGGGTTAATGTGTGGACGGACAATCCATTGTTAATGAAGATTTCCACATCAAAGTGGATCTGAGTTTTCACACTCTGGGGGTGGAATGCATTATGATTTTGTCCTGTGCGCTATTACGGACACGCGTTGGTGGACACGACGCTTCGTGTTCACGAACGTCCTCGTCTCCACCTGGGCTCATCGAGCATTTATTGATCATTCATTTTCAGATTTTTCAATTTCTTCTTTATCAATTCAAACAGATCTTTTTAATTTTTATATGTTAAGTTACTGGTTAGTTTCTTCATGATGAAACTTCTGCTGGCTAGACGCCCCACATAGTACGCCGCCCACTTTTGGACTCTAGCGCAATTCTCACCATAATAGCCGACCTTCGGGCGTGACGTCACAATGGTGATTTTCCCATGAAAAAGTAGCTTGATATCAAGCTACATCTCGAACGCGTAAGATTGTGTTCGGCAACATATGGCGACTTAAGGCTACGTGCAAATCGGTAAAAATTTCAAGCGGCGTTATACTTTGATCGATTTCCTTTTACCACCGGCAGCCGATTTGGTTAACCTGTTCGCCGTTTCGTTTCGCCTATTATGTTTCCTCAGCTTAAAATGGGCGATTTCTTCGCATCTTCGCCAGAAACTCGCCCATCCGTGACGTTACGCTCCAAAGATTCCGGATTGAGTTCGCGCATGAGAAAGTTATAGTCTCTTTCCCTCATTCTCCGCCGGCTGAATCAATGTTTATCATGCCAAAATCTTATCGCCGGTATATTAGGCTGTGAGCCACCGCTCCTCAGCTTTATTCTCCAGGACTCATATGAGCGAGATAGACTTTATGTATCGATTTAATTCCACGAGAATTCATTTTATATGCGTTTGGCATTTGCTGGCAGTCTACCGGAATACTGTGAAAATATCACTTATGAGAAACTTTATTGGAATAAAATTGTCTTCCCCTCATTCGGAATTTCGTTCATCTTAGGACTAGTTTTCGTTTTGCCACATCGTTTTCATGTGTCTATTTATCACGTAAATGCCTAATAGAATTTTTTATAAATCGTAAATCGTGATTTCTGAAATTTCTTGCAACTAGTAAACGGAAACTTGTACTTGTTATCTGATAATCCTTACATATAACAATCGGCGTGGTGGTGTCTGAACGGGTGTCTGGCACGTGTGACCGATGTCTGACCGAAGTCTGACCAACGTCTGACCGACGTCTGTCTGACCGGGTTTCAAATTTCCCGCATATTTCAACCCTATCATTCAGAGCACGTTATTGCTCCAGTACACCGAGAAGGTGGTCGAATACGAGTGGGGCTTAGGAGGAGCGCGCACATCATTAAGATCGTGGTGGGACCACCCTGGCTGTTGCATATTGAGTCCTTTAAACTTTAATCGATACTGATCGTGATGGGACCATCCTAGATGTTGCCTATTGGGTTCTTTGAACTTTGTTAATAACGGATCATGCTGGGACCATGTTAGCTGTTGAATCGACGCGTACAACATGAGCGGGGCTCAGGGACAATCAAGAAGTACTTCGTAAAAGAGGGTGGGGCTTTGGGTTCATCGCGTAAAACGACACGGAAAGTGCGCGGGACTTCGGAATTGACGCGTACAACATATGCGGGGCTCAGGAACAACCAAGAAAGACATTGTAAAAGTGGGCGGGCTTCGGGTCCATCGCGTAAAACAACCTGGAAAGTGCGCGGGACTGCGGAATAGACGCGTACATCATGTGTAGCTAGCTGTAGGTAGCTAGCTCACCGTTTGGCGAAGCCATACGAATTCTACACACGGTTTGTCGGGAAGGGCAGCAAAGACAGTCTCCCGGTTGGGGAAGGCAAACGATTGCTAACCGTGGCGTGGTTGATGGGGGAAGGCCGGCGAAGGAGGTCCATTGTTGGGCGAAGCCAAATGATTGCTACATGTAGTTGATGGGGGGAAACAGGCGACAAAACGGGCCTACCGTCTGGAGCAGCCAAACGAATGCTGCACGCGCTTGGTGGGGAAGGGCGGCAAAATCGGTTTATCGTTCGAAGAAGCCAACCATTGCTCCACAATGCTGATGGAGGAAGGCTGGCCAAGTCGGCTTTCCGTTTGTCGAAGCCTATCCACCAGCGGCAAACCGGCGTCAGGAAAGTGTTATTCGCAACAGGAATGTTTCGAATCAAACCAGACTCATCATAATGTTTTCTATCAGAACCGTTCTCCAGCAGCAGAATCGTTGCCTCACTTTTTGTTAAATCTTTGTTAGGCTATCTACATAGCCGGTTCGCCAGCGGCTCTGGGCGGCGTTAGCCGCCTGGCGCAGCCGGTGATAAATAATCCCATAGACCTCATTCATTCGATACGGACACATCTCGATGCTATCTTAGCGGGGGGAGGCACTATGGTGCGATGCACTTGACTACGCCCATTTTACTGTGTCGTATAAAATTTGAGCACCTACCCATGGTTTCCCTCCTGCCAAAATCAGAAGAGTCATTGCGGACGGAAAATGGGCGTGGCCAAGCGCGGTACAGCAGTGCCCCCCCTGCCAGGATAGCACCCACACCTTAACACTTCAGTGATCAATTTTCTTGGGGAGCCGCGACTTTTCCCAGTGACGCGAAATCTTTTCGATAGCCTTTATTTTCCCTCCCCCCTTTCATGCGTGTATAATCCAGATGTGTTGCTAGATGTCTCAGTGTTCTTTCAATTTATTCGCGACTTTCCTCTTTTTCTTTATCGTTTTTCTTTCTTCTTCACAGTGTCTGGAGCGCGCCTATGTACATATAGTTAGGTCCGTGGTTCGCGTCCTTCAAAGAGGGTTTGAAGTCACTCAGCATCGAAAGATAGTTCAGGCGCGATGTTTTATTTCGCGGGACATGGAATAGTGACAGTTGGATGGAATGTGTTCCAATTGGAGCTGAAGACCATGAAAAATAGATATGGCTCACTACTAGGACGACATGAAAAGGAGGCGATGTTACCGGAGCTGAACGAAGCAAGGAAAATCATTGAACTGCGATTCAATCGGAGTAAAGTCCAGTTCATGAAGGACGTCTGGTGCGAAAGAACTCAGATTGAGGAAGAAAACTGGTGCGTGCCTTGAGACACTCAATGAAAATGTTAAACGGCTCGTAGGAAGAACCCATAAAGAGAAAGAGAGCTGCGTGAACAGCTTAGATATGTGCCTCTCAAAGAAGCCACCTACCAACCCGCTGACCCGGAAATGATCTGTTCGACTCAACAGATCCCCGTGCGCTCTGCTACGCAGACGAAACGAGGGCCTACACAGCGCTCAGGCGAAGGTCTTCCCAAGCTACAAACAGAGCGCACGATCGTTGTCTTCTGCATGTTTTTGTGGTGAAATTCTCAAATTCTACGGTTTTATATGAAATGTTGTTCTGTTGTGTTCCTGCGCTTGCACTATGTATTCCCTCACTTCATTATAAAATTAATTTGACACATATTTAAGTATCTTCAAGTTCTGTAGGAAATGAAGTTTTTCTGTGACGTTATCATACATATGTTACTTTTTATTTCAAGCGTAGTGGAATTATCAATATCTTACCGTCCTGAAACTGCATAGGCATTCAGGGAAAAGGAAGTCTCGGAGTAGTGAAGGGATTTTAGGCCTATGGGGACCCAGCATGCTGTTTAAGCCCCAGTAGTTCCACACAAAAAACTGTGGGAGGAATTTCCTGTATTTTACCGAAAATCTGAGGAATTCCTGCCGCCTCGGTGCTAGGCCGGAGCAGAAGCGACAGATTCGCGGTAGAATCAAAGTGTTACCTGATTTGTGAGATCCAACTGTCTCGACCAGGCAGTGCCAGGATTCTGCAGCAGATGTGGCGAGATTTTCGCCCTTGCCCACCAGGAATCGAACCACCAGCTATTACTGATCCATGGCTTTCTAGTCGCTCTATAGCTGCTGCACTAGGGTGCTCTCCGATGGTTTTGCTTCTGCGGAAAACTCACGGCAGGCTTTTTGTGGAATCTGGTCACGTTAGCGGTACTTCCTAGCTTTCGCATTTTTCCGCGGTAAGTTCGCCGAACTTCCGCGGCTCGCGATAAATTTAATTTTAATTCTCGGAAAATCAGGGATCACGGTGAATTTTCGGGGGATCTCAGGCATTTAATTCTGATCTAGGCTACAGTAGCTTCACAAGGGGCCATCGCTCGTGGCTTCATAGGACTAGGCGACAATAGCTTCACATCAGTTCGGCGCTATTAGCTCCACATAGGCAATACTAGCTTGACAAGGTCGGCGTCAGTAGCTTTATGAAACAAGGCGACAATAGCTAGAGTTTTTCACCATCTAGCTTGACAAATTCACCATTGTCTAGCTACGACCTGTCCAATTTCAGACTAGTCGCCCCGCAGCTCCTCGGCGACAAGTGAATTCCTCTGGGGCTACTAGCCAGCGTTTGCCAGAGTTCCTTAGCTTGAGTTCGCATTTCAGGAATAGCGGGAAACGCCCGGAATGGATAGGATTCTTCAACTATTGTTCTGCTCTTGATTAACTTCGTGCTGCAATCCAATTAAAATCCTTATTTTATATTGTTCATTATCGAGTAGTGACTTCTTTACCAACTCTTTCATCAATCATAGACGTTGCTCGATTTTTTTACTGTTCAGGCCGGCCCAATTCACCAAAAAAAAGGCTAGCTATGCACGAGCATGACCCGTGCTTCGGGAAAAGTTACTACGGAAAGTAAAAAAAAACATCAGAAACCCCGCGAAAGCAAATCAAACAGAAAAAAATAGAAAAGATCACCCTTGCTTAGAGGATTTTTCGGTGAATCGGGCCAGCCCGAGCAGTATAAAAATCGGATAACGCCTTTGATTTATGAGAAAAAGTGACTAAAGAAGTGAAGAGTCCATACTCGAAGCTGACCATGACGGCGGTTGCGGGAGCCAACTCGTCTAATCCTCGCTCGTAGCTTTAAGTACCCTCTATAAAACGTCGTAATTCACATCATTCGAGCAGCGAGCGGCGCGCGAGACGCCTCGGCCTCCGTCTGCCCTACGCTCTCTCACTGTCCCTAACCTCCGCTTCACACAGGCACGCGTAGGAACCAGGTGAATTTCGCCGTTTTATAGCCTGTACACTCATTTTCACACCACTAGCGTAGTACCATCATGAACAACCTCAGATGTATGTATTCAGGCAAAGGGCCCATCGCTCTAGCCTTGTCTGAAATAAACCGGCTTCGCTGTGTTCCGGAGGGTGGAGCTGTTCGTCTTCCATCTTGTCGGGGTGACGGAGCACTCGCCCACCGGCCATCTCTTTAAGATTCGTCGCATAGCATACGACCAGCGGCAAAGCGTCAAGGCGTTGGAGCGTCATGCGCCAGCGCTGAAACGCTAACGCATGACGCTCGACGGCTGGCGCATTCAACGTGTCCGACGACGGCATGTGGTAAACGATCAGTGTCGATAATATTATGTGCTACAGCCATTATGCCTCCACCATCAGCGACAGGCCGGCCGCAGTGGTCGCTGGGGAGTCGCTGAGGAAGTCAAATCAATAACAAATGTTAAAGATGCAAACCTCCAGCGTCGCCCAGCTACATAGTTCTGTATCTGCTATGGACGGAGCCCTTTACAGCTTCGCTGAACAACGAAAGTTGGGATTCGATTTTTGCGAACCTGCGAAGGTTTGCACACTATACATAATATCCGAATCACTCTTTTTCAGATATCCGAGATTCGGATAATCCATTATCCGAAAATTCCAAAAACGCATTATGTGAATTGAACCAATATCCAGGAAATTTAAAATCGACATTATCTGAATTGAACCATTATCCGAAGGGTCGAAAATTTAGGATAAAATCGGATAAAATTCGGATAAAATTGGATAAATTTTGGATAAAATCAGATAAAATTGCACTAGCCCACGCCCATTTTCATGCCGCCTTCTATTTAGTACATGATCCAGGATTACCCTGCTCCTTCCGAAATCGGAAGATTCGTTGCGGCGCCGAAAAATGGGCGTGGTCAAACGAGATGACCAGAGTGGCTAGTTATTCTGCGTAGAAGTTTTTTTCTGTATAGTTGCTTCGGATACTTTTTACTTGCTTGTTTTCCTAGAAAAGAAAGCCTGCGTATGGATAATAATGTGCCTTTTATTAATATGCATATATGAAGATTGAAGTTTGTATGTGAACATGCTGCAGATTCAATGAAGCCAATGTTGTTTGCTCACTTATGGATGTTTTCAAAGAGCTTGCCTTGAGTACCTGGTGATTTTCCACCGTTTTGCCTCAACTTTGTTCTGAAAATATCCGAAATTATCCGACCGTATATCCGTATTCGAACCATTACTGGAAAAATTTTTGGCATTATCTGAATCGATCCATAATCCGAAAAATTGAAAAAAAAGCGCATTATCTGAATCGAACCAATATCCGGAAAATTTGTAAAATCAGCATTATCCGAATCGATCCTTTAGCTGGCCGAAGAATTATCTTCCGGATAACAAGTATATCGCACACACATACAGTAGTTTCACCCCACGGAGGTTTCAACCTCTGCTCAAAATCAAGGAATGATTCGTGCATTCGGACTCCGGGCAGACCTCTTTGATTTCAGCTAACAAAACCACATTTTTCTAACTACCGTCAGTGTTTTACGGGGCTTGAAAGCCGGGGTGCAACTCGTCCTTTTACATTTAATAACAAAAATAACCATTTATTTCTTTATTTGCATTACGTTTTCGTTGGTTTTTTTTGACCAGTTTTCATTAACACCAGCTCTGAACCTTCTTCTTAAGGCATAAAATCGAGCGTCTCTGAGCGTGTATTCTGCCTTCAAGAAACCCTTTGTTGACGCTAAAGATTGTTTGAGTAGGTAAGTAGTGAGGAGGGTCACAAAATAGTTCAGCAACAGTTGGTAGTATGGGAAAGTATCACGGCTCGGCGAAAACTGGATACAAATAGAGAAATAGCAGTTCGTTTTTGTTATGGAGCAGAAGTGGACGGGATTACACCGCAGCAATAGAAGTTTCAAAAACTAGCCAAAGTGGCGGTATTCGAACAATGATTCTGGGCGAGTTTGGCTTGGGAGTGGAGTGCGATGCGAAGAGCTTATGGGCGGAGTCTACGGGAAGTTTTTGACTCTATGTTGCCCAAATTTGGAAGTTTTGACTCGTTTTTGACGCTTCCCAACGGCATAAGCGTTCTGTGGTTGGAGCCATACGACCCCAGCAACGCAGTTTTCTCAACACGTTTGCAGAGCGTGTCTGCTGCCTTTATATGATTTTGGGGATTCGCTTCGTTAACCACGTATCATTGATTAGATTCCAGAGCTTCACCTTCGATGCGTTTCGGCAGCGTCATGACGCTTGCTGCTGATTTCTAGCTATGGACGGAGCCATGCGTTCATTCAAAGTTCATGGGCTTGAACCACCCCTTCGAAGAAAACCGACATTTTGTTCAGACCTTATTTACCATCAAAAAAAGGTACTACAATCGAATTCGAACACAGTATACATAGATACATAAGGTACTAACAAACTCTCACCTCAGTGGTGGAAGTGATCCTTCTGGATAATAGTACATAGTGGTGTTAGTAATGTGTAGATACAGGTGAGTATAGTAGACGCAGAATGAACTACAGACCACACACGGCCCTCTACCGCCGTCGCTTAACGCTCTCTGAAAAAAGACGCACCTGGTGGCAGGAAAAAACGAAGAAAAAATACGCAGAGCACAAAAAGCGTCACATGATGGAAGGAGCAGGAGAAATGCTGAAGAAAAGCAACGACAGGTGAGGCAGATTAGTCTACTGAATTGGGGGAGTATGCACCTCCGGGAAATGCCCAGGAGTTCAAGTATAACTTTACTGTGGTGAGAGAAGAATAAATGGACTAAGAGGAAATCGTGGTTCGATAGTCAATCAGAGCCAATTTAACACATAGATCGTTCAAACAAAAACAACCTCTCGAAATCTCACTAAGACTACTTGTGAAGGCTCTCTACATAGCGTAAGTTTAGGTGTTATATGAACTCCGTTGCCGAGAACTGCCACAGTAGTAATAAATGGCTCTAGATTCAAGAATAAACTGCAGATGGAGTCTTAGTGTCGAAGAGGGCGAATCAAGAATTGGTCCCCAAGCTATTTACATGAGGCCGATTTGTGAACATAATCACGAAACTAATATTCGTCTTTGTTTCATTTTTTGTCAGAAATAAAGGTCACGGTAGTTAAATTAGATTTGATTTAGGTCCCAGCTTAAGCATCTTCAGATAGAGAGGATTTAAAGTTACGGAGCACCTATGGCGATGCCCGCCATGTTTTCCAGTTTGTACATCGGTAGATCTGGGCGTGTCATATGAATAACTGGTTTACCACTACGTTAAAATCTGCAAAAAATCTAAAGCCATGCATCGGTAGATCACTGAGCATGTCATATGAATAATATAGACATACCCTGTGATTTAAAATCTGCAAAAAAAAAAAATCTAAAAAAGCCACCAGGCACACCTAATAATTTTGCCCAGCGAGGGAATTCGACCAGAAGTTCGGCACCTAAACGAAAGTCATTCCGATAGTAAACTAATACGTAAACTTTAGCCCGACAAGTCTCACAAATAGATAGATTCCGAAAAAAATCTAAGTAACTGAAAATGTGATTCCCAGAAACTGGAAAAAAATTTGAATATTTGTACAAAAAAAAATGAAGTAGCAGGACAATCTTGCTGAAGCTCAGAACTAAAGGGGATCGTAAGGGCAAAAAAACGTTCTTTTAAAAATTTTATTTGGGCAGGCAGAAGCACATGACGTAAAGGATGATGGCAGAAGAAGCTCCCAAAGGCACTTTCAGCTTTCGAACAGGGTAAAGCACCCTCGGTTTTCGGTAACCGGGGAGCGCAACTCTGGGCTCAGGAGGAGGCGCAGGCCTCCGGATGGTCGCCATGCGAAAGCTGTTGGGACTTAGTAGAACAAAAAAATAGCAGAAGCTTTGAATTTATTCCCCAAAAATAACTCATAGAAAGTTGGGAGGTTCCGATAAAGATAATGAACTATTAACAATAACTTCGAGATTATTCTCTGTTTCCGAGTGAAAATCATTTCCATTCATCGCGTGCGTCTGCGCTCGTATGCTGCGCGTCTCCTTCTACCCACAATTTCTCGCGCTTCCTCTGCTCTCGCTGCCCCAATCACAAGCGCGCGAGGAACAGAAGTAGAATTATCGTAACAGGCCACCTTGTGCCTGCTGGGTGCGCTGCAGGAGGTATCAGGTGCGTCCAAGTGAGGATGATTGTTCAGAAAGTTGTCAGGAATGAGTTTTCTGCTCTTCCGCTGCACCTCCTGAAAGTGACTTTGGAATGCCACCCTACTCGAGTCAAATAGGTATTTCCACTTCTGTCCTCATTCCGCTCCCATTCGAATTCAGCATTGAGAGATGTCGCCAACTTTGAGAAAACAGAAAGTCCACAAACAGGCTCTTCGTCTCGGACAGCTTCAGAAACAGAGGCCAAATGATGAAGTGTAGAGTTCACATGTTGCAGTTCGCGGACCTATTCTGCTGGCCAAGCCAAAGGACGATAAGTGTGTCTGCCGGGAGCGTCAAAGTTGCGATAAAAACGCAGTTTTGACGTGCTTCTGAGTGCTTCTGAAACAGGTGACTAGGAGCAAGGTTTTCCGGCTTGCAGGGTGGTGCAGTGCTTTATTTGGAAGAGATAGACAGGCAAAAAACTGTTACTGGCGTATCTTGAGTCCCAGGTCGATTGAGCCCCGATTACAGAGCCGAGATCCAGCTTGCAGGTAGCCGTGGCACTACCTGGTGCCGCTTCAAGCGATTAATCGATAATTATTTGGGAAAGAGTCACAGCAAAAAGTTACTGCCCCTGAGTGCCAGGGTCGATTGGGCCCGTTGAAGTTGAGAACTGGGACTTCGTAAACATACCATGTGCAAATCTTATGTATCCGATCAGCCGGGTAGCCGTGGTATGCATGGTGCCGCAAAGCGTCAAATAATGAAAAAACGTCTTTTATAAGTGGGGGGGGGCGTAAAATTTTCCAACCTGGGTGGGTGGTACTCCAAAGGACAGTAACCAGGGCAGGGCCGCACCTCCCAAAGGACTAGTAACCAGAGGCATGCCCTTACCCTCCTTTCTGAAAAAAACTCATTTAGAAAACTTCTTAACCATTTTCCCGCTCCTTCCGCCTATTTCGGTGTGTTAGCCGTAATATGTCAGAAGTTTTCTTCTAAACTTCGAGAGTGGTTTCGCGCTTCAAACTTTATGGGTGAATGGATTTATCTTGCCTTTCTCGTTTGAATGTTAGAATTTTTGAGAAAAAGCTTTTCAATAATGGGTCGTTGGCGCCTGACATGGCGCTTCTGCTCCTCGTCCTAGATGACTGGTGAGAACCAGTGGCGGATCCTCATTTTCAATTACTACAACTTCAGAGCCATACGTTTTCGACAAGCAAAACTTCTCCGGTGCGGTTTATTGAGCTCATTCATGGAAACGAGTATGAAAAATGGAAAGTGGTTTCCAGCGCAAACGATGCCTTCTAGAGAGTAGAAGAAAATCTGGCAAAAAACAAACAAACAAGAGTCTCAGCCGAACAAAATTTAAACATTTTCCGTACGATGAGTTTTCAAATGAATGGACTTCGAATAAAACAAGCTCTAACACATCAAAATATTAGTTGAACAGCTTCTACCTGAAACTTTTTTTTTTTTCTGTGATTCGATCGCTCTCCTACATTGAGTACAATTTGATGTTCTTCCCAAACTTGATCCCGTTTTCCAAGAGTTTTGTGTTAAAGTGGTTTTGTTTTCTTTGTATATCACATGACCACGAACACAGAAACAAAATGAATAAATGCATATCATCTCACGAAAAATTTCATAAACTATGTAATTGGAATGAATTAGACAAGTTTTCAATTTTTTTCAAGCTAGAATTTTCGTTCAGTTTACAGTTATAGCACCTGAGGTGGTCTAAATTGCACGAGGAACAACTGCGCCGTCACTCAAAACTGTAATTTCCTTTATTCTTTCCTATCTAGAAAACTCATATTTTATTTTCAACCGTGACACTGTTTTTTCAGTCTGATGAGAGTCATCAAATACTCATACAGAGACGACCAAGTTTCACCGAAAATTTGGAAAATAAAAAATTATCGTTTTGAGTGGAGACGAAATATGGTTTCAAGGACTCTAGAGTTCTAAAATTTATATCAAACCTAGAAAAAATCTAAAAAACGCGCTGCTGAAAAGAAATAATAGTTTCAAAATCAGGAATCGTTTCTTCGAATGAAACTCTAATACACACAGGATTTTCATTAGAATTACTATGTACATATATATATATATATATATATATATATATATATATATATATATATATATATATATATATATATATATATACTATATATATATATATATATATATATATATATACAATTTATATATTTTTTTGTGTATATATATATATATATATATATATATATATATATATATATATATATATATATATATATATATATATATATATATATATATATATATATATATATATATATATATATATATATATATATATATATATATATATACTATATATATAAACCTTCTGCTCATATTCAACTTGGAGCACATAAATAAAAGGAATATTTTGCCTAGAAAATCCATCGTAAACTAAAGCATCAATGCTGAGATGAAACACAAGGAGTAATATGCCAGGGATACAAACGATAAGGAATATAGCCGTCAGCAAAATGGAAATAAGTTTGCGAGAGAAAAGCTCCGAGGCCTAAAGGGGTGACATGCGTCCAGAAAAAGTGGGACAAGAGGGTCAGGGAAAAGCTGGGTGAAATCGATGATTCCCGCTAGATCTGAGGGTTATTGTAGGTGATCACTCTGGTCAAATTTACTTAGAGTTCACCCAGGGTTAGTTGTTCAGGTCTTCCATGCAGTACAGGTACTAAGATAGACAGATGAGCAACTTCCAATGATGAGTTCAACGATATAAAACTAATCGTATCCAGGGAACGGTTGATAAGCGTTAGGGCGTACATACTATGATAAATTTTGAGACGTCAGCAGGGTAAAGCCCTCGTTGTGGTGGTCACAGCTTGGGTGAGAGGGGGCTGCAGACCTGGCCCGCTGCGAAGCCGCAGTGTTTCCTCAACCCACAAATAAAACTTTCACCACTCAGAGCATGAAACTGGTGAAATATTGAGGAGAAAAATCGAGCGAGTCTTACATAAGGGTGGTATGAAACAACTTCCGTTCGAAAATTTCAGCCAATCACTAGGAAAATGGGGGCTGCACTATGTAGAGTTCAAGCTGGATGGGGAGGGGCCACAAACCCGATGGACAGGTCACACTGCTATGCATGACTCTGGGCCTCAGGGCGCTCATTGACGAAGTGTTAATAGCCATTAGAAGAGTGGAGAACGTGACCATTATTGTAGGAATTCGGGAAGCTAGGGTATACCACGGCGGAAAAATGAGGTCGTAGAGACTTTTTCGAGACCGAAGACAGATGCCTGTCGTTCTTCTTTGGAGTCCAAAAGATGAATGGCGCACACGTTTCTCTGAAGAGCCAATCAAGTCCGCTTTTCTACAGAAGTACCCAATTTGTCAGCGTTTTCATCATTAAAACACTATTCTGTTTTGTACATTCACTACGAGCCATAGATGCAGATTGAAATGTTGGAAATAATCCTACCCCTAAAACGAGAAACCTTGATCAGATAAAGGTGAATAAAATAAATAAAACGAGCTAAGTTAATAAGTGAAACATTATGGTATCTCAAAAAACGTGAGCACACTTGAATCGCTGACCGCTGCGGCATCCAATGATTATGGATCAAACAGCAGCGCGATTTATATCAATACGCGTTGTGGTCGCGCAGTATTACTGTGATGAAGATCGCACAGTGAAACTGAACTTTTAGTCTCATCGGCCAACGCTACTGTAGTTCTCGGAGCCGGATTCCGGTCCGCATTTGCGGACAACGGCAGTTGCAACACGCAAAAGAATGATAGCATCGTGTTGGTACCGCCACTTGAACCCCTCCTAACCTTTCTCTCCAGCTTTGAAGTATCATTGTGTTGCGTGATGCCACAGCCGCAGTCCGCGGTTGTGAACCGGAATTTGGCTTCGAGAACGACAATATCACTGCGATGGTTGTTTATCGTTACGGCAAGGAATCAGAGGTCAAATTGAATTTTCAGGGGATTATTTAAGGTCTTCTATCGATCGGATCCACTGCTACAGTCCTTTATTGATTTTTGTGAAAAAATCAATACAATCGATAAATTAGATAATCGATAGAACTCTACAGCGGTGACTTCTATTAGTAGAGGATTGTCACAAACTCATAAATGTCAGGTTTGACCACTGTTTTTCTTCCATAAACAGAGGTACTTTGCACTTCTAGCGTTGATCGAAGTGATTCAGAGGTTTGTCTTTGTGAAATAATTCTAGGCCAATTGTGAGTTCCCCAAACTGTGTCGCAATCGTCTAGGCCTTATCCCAATCTTTGTCCGAGTAAAGGACGTCGCTCATGATCCAAATCCCGCTGGCAGTTAATTGTCGCGGGCGCAGTGCTGGATCGCCGCAAAGGCTCGCGTCTCGTCAAGTCGCTGGACTAGAATCAATGAAAGGCCTATATTTCTATGGGTATTCGGGTTCATGGGTAGCGGGAGCATATCGCACATAGGCAGATAAGAGCGGGCGCAGATTTTTCTGCAATTCTCGTATTCTCTTCTTCAACGCTGTCTACACACAGACTCATGTCGAATGCTGAAAAAATTTACGCAAGACCAAGCATATTAGATCTGCTAAATGTGAATGTATAATAACCCAGAGCACTGGAGACTCAGTCCTACGACTTTCTGACACCATGTTGTATCAGCTGTACACATCCAGCTGACGATTGAACTGTAACAAAGAGGAGATGTGATTTTTTCTCACGCAGCGATTTTTTCTACCGCAGAAAAACTCCGCGCGTTTTGCAGTCGATAACGGCCGCGTTACGATTGTGTGGTGATGGAACCAGGACTTGCACTTTCTGCCAATTCTCCTGTATATCTATACTGGTAACGGGTCGAAAGTGGATTTCTGGTCTTTCAAAAGAAGGAATGATTAAAAGGCAGCAGACACGCTCCAAAAAATGAGTATCGATTTTATGACATAAATCAAAGGTATGGAGGCTGGTATGTATTGGGAACTGACGAAAAAAACGAGCGAAAACTGTGTGCGAATAGAGGAATAACGGTTATTTTGTTATCAGGTGAAAGTGGACGAGTTTTACGGCGCGCGGTTGAAACAACGGATATTAGGAACAAAACGTTAGAGATAGAAATGCCGATATACTCTTACAGCATGTACTGCCACGTTGACCTCGATGGAAGCATTAAAAACCAGCCAAAGGGACCGTATTAGTCCTATCAATCTGAACGAGTTTGTATTTTGGGGCGGGGTTGCAGAAATTTTTCGATTTGCGTTGCTGAAATTTAGTAGTTTTGACTCATTTTTTGACGCTTCCAACGGGGTGAGCAGTCTACTAGTAGCCAAGCGACTTCAGAAACTTATTTACCTCAACAACTTTTTCCAGCGTGTCTGCTGCCTTTAAAGGATCGTAAATTCTAAACGTCACGTTAAATTGATTTTCTAATCTGGAAACAATTTCGAGATAGCTCAGGTAATAAATCTCAGCGATACAGTGGCGAACGCAGGAAGGAAGAACGAGGATAGAAAACTGTAAATTGTATCATGGCATTTTCTAGAAAGAGCACAAAATGGTCTCGAAGTGCACTTTCTACTTCATCATAGAAGACAGTGGTTCCATATCGTGCGAAACCAGTCTGTACGGACTAAGGATGTACTTTTTTTTTCAGCCGGTTCCAACAAACGACACCCTAACCACATAGGTCTGCTGCCAGAGACCACCCCGAACTCAACCTAGAATTTCGGGAAAACGGCTCCATGACGGTTTTTCCTGTGGGGGGGCACCTAGAAACTGTGGGCTAAAAATGAAAAACTACTCCCAAAGGTTCGCCAGACGGTGGGGAGTAAGGAGTGTAGTTTTAGTACCTAATAAAAGATTCACCTGAAATTTACTATCGTTTTCAGAGCCAGAACTCCGGTCCGCGTTTGCGGACTTGGCAGCTGTTGCGACATTACGCGATCGAATGATATTCGCTCTGGGACCACCTGGTCCCTGGTTCCATTGACACCACTCATCTTTCTCCTAGCATGATTATCATCGTGTCGCGTGATGCAACAGCCGTAATCCGCAATTGGGGTCTGGAAATTAGGCCCCGAGAACGGCAGTGCGAAATTTCCTTTTTTAAGCTCCAATCCTGAAACAATGAAGACATCCGGAAGCGATTTGGTGTTCCTCCCGTTGCTGAAAAGCTAGAATAAAGATTGAGATGGTATGGTCATGTTCTGTGGCGAAACGATTCCGTTTGAAAGATGCTCTTGATTTAGAAGTCCCTGGCAGGGAGACCGAAGAACGTCCGAAGCAGCGGTGGCTGGACATTGCACGACGATCTGAAGGCTGCTGGCTTACATCAAGATCAGGCGTACGGTCGAGAAAAGTGGCGCCAACAGACCATTCATGCAGACCCTGCAAGGAAGCGGGACAAACGCTAAGAAGAAGAAGAGGAAGTTCCAGTCCTGAAACTGACGAAAGAATCTCACTTGAAGTTTCGAGTATTTTCCGGCAATTTTGGTTACCAAAGAAGGGGAGGGGTGTGCGCTCACTGATGCCCAGAGCCTGAGCTCAAAAGGCGAAGGCGGGGGGAGCGGTAAATGGCGGTCCTCAAGGGCGACCCAGGTCTAAGCCTCAATTAAACACCTTGCCAGTTGACCTTGCAATTCAGCGGAGTCCTCCTCTGGGGATTCTCGTCGCGACTGCTCTGCAGGCTCCTTCGGCTCGGCGCCGGCGAGGTAACAGAGGCGCGGAGAAGTCGAGATGGTTGTCGCGGAGCAGTTTGGAGGAGATGCGGAGGAGTCGCGACGAGCCGCGGCAGAGTCGCGGCAAAATTTTTCAGAGTCTGAGTTAGAGTTGTTTATTCTTTTTGAGGGTGAAAGGGGTTTGATCAAAATTGAACTTATCGCACCTTTAGACTAATCCGATGTACTCGAAAATAACGTCAAAACTTTTTATGTGAAAGCCAAAATTGCCCACTGTGTATGCACTTTCGGTACCCCAAAACAAAGCTCAAAATTCAAATAACTAAAGATCGATAAAATGCGAAATATTTAAAAAAATGAAAGGATCATTTTTGAAGAGACAAATGAGTGCAATCTTGAAGAAATAGGAATTTAAGCTGAGCTGTCTTGAAATTATCATATAAATTCAACTTCGGGACGAATATAATAATATACGAATATGCCAGATCCGTCGCAGGGCTGAGAAAAGAGTAGAGACACTGAGAGTGCGTGCGAGGTATGAAAAAATTGCGTACTCTCTCACGCTCGCGATGGGTCCGGCTTCATGCCGGGATCATACTATTATCGCGGCGGCGCGTGAGAAAAAAGCGGTATCGATCGAACGCGGCGATCTCGTGCATCGGAGAGAATCGATTGTTCTGATGATCAAAACGACAGTGCGTGGTGGAGTGGGATGAGATCATCTAAGAAAGGTTGACACCTCAATTGTTACTCATATTTTCGAGAGTTTGTGCAAATATGCATATCGCCGCGATGACATCGCGGCGATATGCATACCTGCTCACAGTTAGGCCTCTTTCAGAGTGCGATCGCTGATCGCCATGCGATGACCATGTTTAAGTAAGCCTGAGATCGACGTGCGACGCGATTGGCATCGAGCCGATGCTCATCGTTTATCATCCCATCGAGTCGTCGCTCGGCGATCGAACTCCAGAAAGAGGCCTTGGCAGCCTTAAAGGCAGTGTTCACGATGATTTTTGTTGCAGAGTTTTCACTAAAAACAATGCGTTGGCAAACAAGTGCTACCAAATTACAGAAGAAACGGCTAAAAATGCACTAAAACGTCTTATTTCAGTGATATTATTCTCTGGCCTGGACTAGTTGTCCGATTGGATGAACGTGTTCACGGTGGTTATCACCAGTGAAAAATGAGACTAATCAAAAAATGGAAGAATATTCTATGCAGAACAGTATTAGTTGCAGGGCGAAGGAGAAAGAACGAACCGCAGAAGTTAGAAAACTACGAACGGGTCCACAAGATTTCATTGTCTAGCGAACAGTTCAATGAGGAAAAAGAAGTGAGGTGAGAGTAAGAATTTGGTGCCCTTCTGGTGCGTTTTCTACCGATTTTTTTCGTCATTCCGTTCCAGCGGGTGCCAGGCAAATCGATTTGTGAATAATCTCAAGGTGAAAAGAAGCGGCCTTTAAAAACTTTGGATTCTAAAACTTGTAGGTTTCAACTAGCTCTCGTGGATAAAGATCTTACTCTGTTTAACTCCCCGAACTTTGCCGTTTTTCGCTCAGCAGCGGAATATGCGCAATATCGCTGCGATCTACCAATATCGCTTTTTCTGTCCATAATCGTCGCGAGCAGCATGGTATTATGCCGGTCTTAGGTAGGGATCATACTTCCCACGACCGGCAACAGCGACAGTGCATATTAGCCATATCGATTTTCGGTCGATACTGATGGTACAAATAGCACCAGACTCCACTCTTTCCGCTTAATCTAACACAAAGCCGTTGAGCGTAATAAAATATGGCTCCGAGGTGGAGTGTGATAGATCCCACAATCGATTGAAGTTCAGTCCTAACAAGAAAAGGAAAGAATGTCCGAGAAGGCATGTGTAGAATGTAGAAGCATTTCACTGACGATTCAAAATGGATCATGACCACAGCAACAAACTAAGTAGTAATACTTATAAACGATTCCAAGCGATGCGAATTAGAAAAACCACGATTAATGTTAACAAAAGTAAACCAAGGACAAAAGGTTGTTTATATGTATATCCTCTGTTCATAACCGAGGACGAAACGAGAGAAAGTGAGGGGAAGAAGGAGGAGACGCAGCTTGTGCGCGCACACGCGCACCCGATCGACAATAGCAATTTTCACTACAAATAGATGGTATGTACATATTATGTAGAAGGAGGATGAAAAGCGAAGATAAGTAGGAGGTGTCACTCGATCATAAGTCTCAGCTTATATTAGGTTGCCGCAAAAATTGCAATCTCAAAAAAAAAGTTTCATGGGAGATGTCTTTCATAGGTCTAAGATATTTTAGCAATGTGTTGGCAGAACATTCGATAACGAATGCCCGAACCTCTATGAAATGCCCCCTTATCCCTTTCCATAAAACTTGCTTGTTTCAGAATATTTGAATTAAATTCTTAGTGTGTGGTCTCAGCGCTGAATATTTATATCCGTTTAAACTCAATCCTATGGAAACGTTCAGTCTGCCATGGGTCGAGGAGCGTTTGACCTGGATGACGGCACCCACTAAGACTCACAGAATTTCTTCAAAAAGAAATTTCCGCATTCTTAAAAAAACAGTTTTCATAGTTTTTTTTCATTATGCAACGATTCTGAAGCCCTGAAATTCAGTTGAGTGTCACGAGCATATATTTATTCAGTCATAATTTTCTTGCAAATTATCAATTATTTTTTTAAAACTCGGGCAAAAAAAAAGATTTTTTTAAATCGATAATTATCATCACTGTGAAAATGATAATCGTAATCATTATAAACGATTATAATTATAATTATAATCGTAAATTATAATAGATACTTAGAAAAATATTGTTGAAAAGGTGAGTGCTTGTAGTCCTGAACAATGGAGTTTCGAGCCTCATTCAGCAAAATTATTTGCCTGAAAATTTATCAATTATTTTTTTTCCAAAAATCAGGCAAAAAATCAAAAATCAAGTATTTCCAAAAAAGGGTCTATAATTATCATTACTAGAAATTTATAATCGTAATCAATGTAAACTTGATTAAATTATAGATTTATAATCACAAATTATAATAGATAATTAGAAAGATATTGTTGAAAAGGTGAGTGCTTGTAGTTCTATACAATGGAATTTCGAGCTTCAAAGTCGTTGTATAAAGAAAAAAACTACAAAAAGTGTAATTTTCTGAAAAAAAACGCAAAAGTGGAAACTAAGAAATTTATAAGTCTGTGGGGTGTGTCATCGAGTGCTCGGAGAGGTTAAACGTTCCTTAAAGGCATCGTACGCGCAAAAAACCGTATATCATTTTTTCATGTTTCTGCGCAGGCAATTCTCTGACATACAGAATAAGAGTGGAAAGGCTCCACAAAACCTTCGACTTTTGGCGAAAAAACTCATTTTGAAATGTCTCAAACTATTTATTCACTTCTTACCCCTCCGTCCCGATTTCCGGTGTGTCTGGTGCAATACGTTTTCGGAAGTTTTTCGCAAACGTCGGATGAATTTTGCTTCAAACTTATTAGGTGGTGATTCCTGTGCCTCTTGTTCAGTGGAACTTATTCTGAAAAATAAAGTATCCATTGGGCAAGTTTGGATGTTAAATTTCCCGAATTAAAAATTTCAAATGCTGAATCATCCACACCGCGCATTGTGGTGGCGCTTATGTTCCTTATGCTAGATAGTTGGTGAAAACTGGTGGCGGATCGTCATTTTGAACCACTCCAACTTCAGAACCTTATGTTTTTGACGCGCAAAACTTCACCAACGTGGTCCGCCGGGCTCAATCATGAAATTGAGACTGAAAAATGGAAATTGGTTTTCAGTGCGAACGATGCCTTTACAGGCAGCATTCACGCTCGTAAACGTGGTCGGGATAACAACGTGAATCAAACAGTATGGCTTACAACATACTGCCTACGCATTTTGAAGCGTCAAAGTTTGGCCCCGCCTGTATTTTCACGCCCCCTGTATTTGCCCTTATCCTTCAACCCAGGGTTTCTGGGTCATTATCGCCGTCAGTGACGTGTGTGGTTTACTTGTTGGGCAATCCATCAACAGTCCCGACGGTGAAGATGACCCAGCAACCTCGCGTTGGAGGAAAAGAGCAAATACAGGGGGCAGTCGTTGTATAAAGAAAAGCTTCAACTCCTGTAACGAAATCGGTATTTTTCCAAAAACTCAAACGTTGTGTTCTGTGTCATACGATTCTATTTCCGTAGTAATCTCGAATAAGTTTACGAGGGTGTATGCTGGTTTCCTGCGCATATGATGCCTTTGAAAGGCATCATGCTCGCCGAACACCTTATATTATTATTTTTTCATTTTTCTGTGTAGCTTGGCCTCTCTACTGGACGAAAATCTCGGAAGGGCTCATGAAAAATCTTCATTTGTAAAAAAAAATAGGAACACATTGCAAATATGATTTTGAATTTCGCGCCAAAACCGTTTTTGAGGTTTTTTTTGTTGGCCTCGCCACTATCATTTTCGTAGTTTTTCTGCATGTGGAGTTTGTGCCGTAACTGTTCTTCACATTGTTTGACGGTCGCATCAACATTCTATGGAAAAAAAAGCTAGATGATTCGTGAGAACTGGTGGCGTGTCCCTATATTCAACTCCTTTCAACCTCCTACCCTACGTTTTTGACACGCCGAAGTTTACCGGTGTGGTCTACCGGGCTCATTCATGAAGTTGAGCATGGAAACTGGAGATTGTATTTTAGCGAGAACATTGCCTTTAATCAGTTGCAGAATAAACGCCTTCATAGGAGTCGAGTATAAGCGGTTATAAATGTGTACATATAAAGTACTGAGACCACACACTGAATTTAAATCGAAAACTCTGAAGTAAGCAAAATCTACGCGAAAGGATAGGATATTCGATAGAAGAATTGTACTGTAGAGAGCTATGCCATACCTTGTAGAAGAATCTTAGACGATCCGGGGAATTTTGTTCTTTCGGAAAACCGCAGTTATTTGTACATCAAATTAATACCGAATTCCCACCACGGTGAACAAGTTGATTAAAGTTTCAAAAGGTTAATGTCTTGCCATCGCGGTAAATTAATCGAATTTGACCACGCCCACTGTTTCTCCAATGTTTTGACACGTGTTTTGAGTTTTACCCGCAGATATGTAAAAATGTTGCACCAACGTGTTAAAACACGAAATCTGGTGCGAACGTGTCGAAACGCTAGTGGCAAATCAGTAACCTCTTGAACTTATAATCAATTCAATGAACCAGTTGTCTCCAACACATTGATAGCATACCTTGGATATTTCTATACGTTTAGAGCACTATATAGGAAGCTAACACGCATTTACATATACTCGCCTTTAAATAATGTGACAACACGTAAACACATGAAATCTGGCCTGAACTTGTTAAAACACTATAGGTCTAAAACGGTCGGAATTTTCTCAATGCTGAAACTTTCCACCGAACGTACATAAATAGAAAAACGCTGCCCGAAAATTTGGTCTAGAAGGGTTGTGAAACATTGACTCACTGCAACTATCAAAATCATTCGACATTTTGCATAAACTGCTCCCTTTTGAATAGTCATAGAAACAAATCTTAAAAATAGCCGCTCAGAGGGCTAATCTAGCGCCCGCCCAACATCCCCAGCAGATTAGGGAGCCGCAGCACTGCATGAAACGTGTTCCTCGGCTAGTGCGCCCTTTTTTTGGCGTCAGCCGTTTTTTTTCTGGCGCTATGAGGATGAGAACCAGCAACAGCCGTAGCAGCAGCAGCCGCAGCGAGTTGCTATTGTTGGTGGCTAGACAGAAGATTCATATTGTCGCGCAGTTGTTGCAGAAAATACACTCAATTTGACGCCGTGAATCCTCCCTCTATTGAGAGCGATTCCGACGAGCGCGCAAAGAACCTGTCCAAATCGGGAACTACAAGTGTCATTCACTGTGTGTGTGTGTGTGAATTTGCGCAGTGCGAAATTTTTAGCCGGAACACTAATGTTGCAACGCTGAATTGCAAATGTCTGTATTTCAGAGGGCTAGGTTCCGGTATTGCTCAGGACGCATCCGTTCGAGCACAAATTCAGTGTCAATTTCCTGTTTTTTTTACAGTGAAATATGTGCATACAGTCTACGGCAACGGAAAAAGGCAATTGTGCGGTTGCGTATTTCCACTAAGCATACTGTAGGTTGCGCCATAATCGACGTCGCACTGTATTTTTTCCTGAGTTATGAAGAAAAAATAAAAGGAAAGTTGAGACACGGTGAGTTTTCCTTCACACACAAACATCGTCAATACACCCAAAGTCTTTGCCATGGACACACGTGGGAAAAACAAGAAAAATTAACTTTTTTTCATTATTTCCATTTTTTCTAATTTTTTTCTTGTTATTCCTGCCTCTATCTAGGAGAAAGACTTTAAAAGTACTGATAATGTGTGTAGAAGAAGGGAAATTTACCATTTCTCAACGTCTCCAGTGTTTTTCCTCAAAAATCAGGAAAAAATACAACTCTGCCGTTGACTATGGCGCAACCTACAGTATGCTCAGTGGAAATACGCAAACGCACAGTCGCCTTTCTCTGTAGCCGTAGACTGTATCCTCTGGCTCTGAGCCAGATTTACTCTGTTCCCTCGCGCGCTTGTGCGGAGCGAGGGTAGAGACAGCCAAAAATTGTGGGGACAAGGAGACGCAGCGAACGCACGCAGACGCACGCGACGAACGGAAATGAATCACACTCGGAAACAGAGGGTAGCTGAACCAGATCGAAATTACTCACAAAATTTGGGCACTGAAATTGCATCTCCCTTTAAAGACACAGTCCAACCTCGAAATCGATTTTTCGCTTTTCTACCTGTCTTGGAAAAAAATTTCACGCTGATCACAATGGTGTTTTCAAAATCGCTCAGAACTTACTACGAACGGAGTTATGGCTCATCAAATATTTCGATTTTGAACGGCTAGAAATTCTCGGACGAGTTGTCTCGAGCTTGTATTTGCTCGTTGTTCGCAGCCATCGTTCTGTAGCAGGCCACAATATAAAGCCAGACCGAAAACAAATTCAAGAACATGGGTTTCGAATGAAATCATTCGCGCGTCTCTTCCCTATTGAGGTCGGAAACCTGGCGGTGGGCGTTAGGCCCTAGTTATACACCGGCGGGACGCTGCGGAAATAGCAAGACAACTATCACTTATATGCGCCCTTTAACTGCGCCTCAGGCATGCCAAAAGGAACAGTAGTCGCAGAAAAAACGCGCCGGAAGGCCGCGTGAGCAAAGTTATATCATTTGCCAATTCTTCACTTCAGCTGATTATTTTTCAGATTCGTAAAAATTGTTGCAAAACGGAAGTACCAAAACGACATAACGAGCACTGTAATGACGAGAGGAATTGATTCTAGTGCTATTCTGCAAATAAAAGTGTCAGAAGCAGAAAAACGATTCGATAAAATACCATTAAAAACGCCTGGAAATTTTTGGTTTTCTGGCAGTATTGAGTGCGTCAAAGACGCCGATTCCAGACGCAACATTGCAGACGAATCCCAGATTCACGCAGCAAGCGGCGGCAATGTCATCGCGAGACGTTTTACATTCCGTCATGGTGTATAACTAGGGCCTTACACATTTTTGAGCTTTCTTCAAGGGGCGTGGCCGACTTTTTCCTAGCTTTTCCTCGCTTATTTGAGTGAGAAATTGAGATTTCGCGCTAGCGCAGGGTTGCTATAGACGGCGACCGGACCAAAATATCAAAAATTACCCCTGAGCTTGGACAGTGCTTTTAAAGGCAGTGTTCACAATACTAGTTTCCCATGTTATTGAGTAGGTAAGTCGACGAGGTAGAGGTTAAAGGCAGCAGACACGCTCGAGAAAGTTGTTGAGATAAGCACGTTTCTGTAGTCGGTTGACTCCTAGTACTCACGCCGTTGGAAGCGTCAAAAACGAGTCAAAACTACTATATTTCAGCAACGCAAATCGAAAAATTTTTGCAACCCCGCCCCTGAGCTTCTGCAACCCCGCCCCAAAATGCAAACTCGTCCAGGTTGATAGTACTAATACGGTCCCTTTGGCTGGTTTTTGATACTTCCAACGAGGTCAGCGTTCTATTACGAGCTGTAGGAGTATATCGGCTTCTCTAGATAAACCGTTTTGTTGCTAATACTCGCTGTTTCAACCGCGCGCCGTAAAACTCGTCCACTTTCACCTGATTAACAAAATAACCCTTATTCCTCTATTTGTACACAGTTTTCGTTCGTTTTTTCGTCAGTTCCCAATACAACCAGCTGCAAACCTTTGATTTATGTCATAAAATCGATACCATTTCCGAGCGTGTCCGCTGCCTTTAATAGGGAGAATTCCCCTTAGAACTTTCAAACACTGTTGAGGGAAACTGTTTGAAGGAACCTCTGATCTATTTGGATACGCCTGTTCGGTGTGTTTCCGGAGACTGCAAACAAAGCATCAGACCTAACCTTGGAAATGGTTTTGCGCTTCAAAATTCTTAGGTAAATGACTCTGTTTTCTGTTTCTTGTACCGAAATTTCCTTGAAAATAAGATGGGCCAGTGCACAAGCTTGGATGTAAGAATTATTCACGATAAAGGTAATTCAGAAATTAGGTGCCTGTTCCTCTGATAAAACGGAAGCAGGACAACTTTTATATGACGTGGGCAGGGTGATCCAGTGGGTCGGCCGGCCCACAAGATTTTAACCCATTTCCCGGCCGTTTTTCGCCGCTCTTTTGTTCTTACTCTTCTTGAAATGACCCAAAGCTCACGTTTTTGCCAACAAATGGGCATGTTTTTCGTCGTGAACACTGCATTTAAAGGTATCGTGCGCGCTGGAACTCGATTTCGATTTTTTGTGTACAATCAAACAATTCGGGCAAGCTGACACCACTCACGAAACTTGATGCACCGCAATTATTTTTCTCAAAAGTTACGGCCACCTAAAAACTGTTGTGGGGTCGATGACCCAGCACTTCTGGGTCGATCATCTAGCACTTTTTCATGGACTGAAGATGCGGCCATCAAATAACATGGAAAACAAGTATGGTACGAACAACTATTTTAGCGCGAACTTCAAATTCGTTTTTAGAGTTAATTCAAACTGGTCTTTCTTCACAAATATAGTTAGGTGCGTGGCTTGTTTCCTCAAGAAAAAAACATTCGAATCCCACCGGCGGCTGGCAGTATGGCAAGCCGATCATTTGCGCTCTTCTCTCGGCCTGTATCAATTAGCGAGTCGGCGCACGCCACCCCCGCGGCAGCCGCGGCTGAGATTTAAATGTTTTTTTTATCTTTAGCAAACAAGCCACGGAGCTAACTATAGAGATTTTTAGGGGCCTTTTCGTTATTTTCGTTGACTAAAGAGGCTAAGCTATTCAAAAACTTGAAAAAATTATAATGGTTCTCTGCGTGTTCGATCCATTTAATGTCA
This sequence comes from Aplectana chamaeleonis, assembly GCA_029168955.1. Lineage (NCBI taxonomy): Eukaryota > Metazoa > Nematoda > Chromadorea > Rhabditida > Cosmocercidae > Aplectana > Aplectana chamaeleonis. The sequence continues at coordinate 75,398 of JAPDOI010001174.1, read as the reverse complement.
AGATCATGCGCAGAAAAACATGTGCTACCGAGAACAGCAAGATGAAGACAGGGCCGAAAAAAGCTTCGCCATGCAAAAAAGCATCTTTTTATTGCAGTCACACCGGTAATGAAATGAGATCCTTGTTTACTTTTCGCACTGTTTTCTATTATGAAAGGACTGTTTGCTCAGGTCATCAAGTTAACGAATGTGTACGAACTGATAAGCGAAGTCTCGTGCTCGTACACTTAAAATTGAGAACTATATCCTTGTAGATCTCTATTATAAAAAACAGACTACCCTTGTAGATCTCTATTATAAAAAAACAGACTCTGCTCATCGTTGCAGTCCACCTGAGAGCAGAGACGAGAAAACTTCTCAACTTTTTTGAAAAGGGTATCCAATTTCGCTTTCAGCATCTCTCAATTAGTACGACGCATGCATGAATACATTTTCCTTCGGGCGTGAAAGTGTAGATTATAACTTCTCCCGACCGTCGCGAAAGATTCGTAGTAGATACGATCTGAATCGTAAGCAGCAATAGCCGAGCAATCAAGCCGGCTTGTGCGACAAAAGAAATGAGCTTCTCGCAAAATGACAAAGCGACGAAGAAAACCGAGATCCGAGGAAAGCACTGAATGATGCGTGTAGTCCGAAACGTTCAGGTCCGCTAATCATTCGCTAATGTCCAAAACGGAGAGAGAATCGGGCGATTTTCAAAAAGCACTTTCCGATTCTGATTCGCAAACAGTTTCGCATTCCCTGCTAAAAGGCACGTAAAAGTAGGTTGCTAGTAAATCATGAAAAAATTGCAATATAGTAATATTGACTATTTTGAACTCAAATAAGAGACATGGGAGTTCGACGCTAATTTTTGAACAGATTGTTAATTCAAATAAACCTTTCCGAAATTCCCGAATAAATGAGTACTCCGAATATGTTTTTTGACGAAGTTCTTAATAAATAAATGAAAACTAATGATAGGTCCGTCTGATATATTCAAATGTATGCGCTTTTTAGATACAGCTTTTTTAAACTACCGAACGAACGACTGAATTCGAAAGAGGTCTATCAAAACTTTTCGAATGGATGGGTAGATTTGGGAACCTGTCCTGTACTAGCCGTGAATTTTCGAATACCTCACAAATATTAGGGGGATCGGAAACTAATGTCGTTTTGAGATTATGCGGGACCCAAACACCTCCGCTTGCTTTCTCATATCTCCTTCAAGTATTCTTGAATAGTCGGTAAAGGTTGGTAAAGACTAGTTGCCAAATCCTCGACCGTCTGACACGGATTTGCTTTCACTTCCGCATTAAAGACACAGTCCAACCTCACGATTGATTGTTCGTTTTTTTGCCTATCTTGGAGAAAATTTCACGCTGATCACAATGATGTTTTCAGAATCGCTCAGAACTCACTACGAACGGAGTTACGGCTCTTCAAAGATTTCGATTTTGAACGGCTAGAAGTTCTCGGACGAGTTGTCTCGAGCCCGCATATTCTCGTTATTCGCAGCCATCGTTCTGTAGCAGGCCACAATATAAATACAGACCGAAAACAAATCGAAGAACATAGGTTTTGAATAAAATCATTCGCGCGTCTCTTCCCTATTGGGGTCGGAAACCTGGCGGTGGGCGTTACCCATTTTTTCTTTCAAGGGGGCATGGCCGATATTTTCCTAGCTTTTTCTTGCTTATTTGAGTGAATTGAGATTTCGCGCTTGGAAGGGTTGCTGTGGGCGGCGAGCGGACCATAATATCAAAAATCACCTCTGAGGTTGGACTGTGCCTTTAAAAGGTCGTTACCAAACATTAATGGTCTTCATGATCGACTAGAGTCGGAAAGATCAAAATTACTCGATTTGAACTTGGAATGCCACCTGTGGAGTTTACGAATGCCTAATGCATTTGGATAAACATCGCGAATGTTTTCGGTAGGAACTGTTACATTACTTTCATTGTGAAACTCAAAAGTATGCAATGCCGGATGTGTACCTCTTGTGATATGTGGCTAGCCATTTTACCAAAAATTACAAAAAAAAATTGTAATTCAATTTCTATAAGTAAAGGAGTCAATAGAACTTTACAATGTCTTTGGCACGACGCTGAACCTAACATGTTCGGAAGAAGACGACGGATTCGCTGGTTTGGAAATATGCCAGAAGGCAAGAGGCGTTGTAGGCTGGGTTATATTGATGGAGGGCAACACCAGAAAAAAAGCAGAATTCTTCGCAAAAAGGTTTCATTTCATTGGCCCGTTGCGACTAAGAACGTTAATAAATAAATATAAATAAAACGGGTAAAATATGTATATCCCCAATCAATTGAGCGTGTGGAAAAGCAGAAGTACTAGTTCCCGGATGAAAAGAATGGCCGAATATCCGAGTGAATCGAATGTTGTTCGAGTAAATATTCGATTTTCTCCCAGGTCTAGTGCCTATAATCGCGGCATAACTGATCAGAAAAAAGGAAAAATAAACGGTTCTCTGCTAGTGAACTCCGCCCGAACGAGATTAGCCTCCCACGCGGTCTGCATGCGTTTCGAGCGGCTGTCGCAAAGGGATTTTATGGACTAGGTAATCCATTAGCGGAAATCTTAGGTCAAAAGCCTAAGCGGTAGCTACCAAACACAGGAAAATCGATGCCAATTTTAATATGAACGAATAGTTTACACATAGCTTTTCGATTGCGTGATCACACGAAATAGGGTTTTCAAAAATTTTCAGGAGAAATGTTTTTTTTTAAAGGTTGTGTTGCATTTTACTTGCGTGCATTCAAAAACAGTTTCTCGTTTTCGAGGAAATTCACTCAGAGCTAATTTTTTTTTGCTTTATTCGATTATCTAATTCACTGGGAATTTGTACTTATTCATTCCTTTTTGGAGTACTCGGTCAAGTCTAGGTGACGACATTCCAATTTTCGATGACGAAAAAATCTCGATCTCCATAAAATATTATTCGAAGACAATCATTAAACTCGGGAATTTTTAGAAATTGGCAAATTATACGTAATTTTCCGATTGTTTTATTTAATCAATTTAAAGGCAGCGCTCAAAATGGAAATTTTGCCTATTTTTTAAGGAAACGTAAGCTTTGGGTCCTTTTTAGAAGACTAGGGATTGAAGTACGACGAAAAACGGCCAGGAAGTGAGTGAAAATCCAGTAGACCAGCCGACCCCTTGGGTCACCCCGCCCACGTCATATAATCGTTAGTTATCCTGCGTTCGTTTTTTTTAGAGGAACAGTTGCCGAACTTCTGAGTACTCTTAACCCCGAAAGATTCTAACACCCAAGCATGTGCATTCGAACCATCTTATTTTTAGACAGTTTTCAGTGCGAGAAACAGAAAACCTAAGAACTTTGAAGCGCAAAACCACTTAAGACGCTTCAATTCTCGAAAGTCTGCAGTGCGCCAAGTGGCGTAATTAAATATTTCAGAGGATTTTTCCAAGCTTCCTCGTATATTTGAGTGTTCTTTTCCCTATTATCCTCTACTTCGTGGTCGTGCCTACTCAAGAACATCGAAAACTAGAGTACGATTTTAATCGTGAATACTGCTTCTAAACTCAGGGAATCAATGGAAATCAGGGATGTGCGAAAATTTTTTGAAAACTCAATATTGAAAAATGAAGATTCTTGTTTTGAGACAAAATTCCAGTGCAGATAGGCCATTTGGAGTGCAACCACTTTTCGGAAAATTTTCGGTTTTTTTCGGTATTGATTTTCCGAAAAAAAGAACGAAGAATGTGTATTTTTTCAACGTAGCATAGTGTAGCGAAACATTCTACAAATTTTTGTCCGAAAAGAAATTTTCGTTTTTCGCTTTCAAAAGTTGTTCGTACACCCCTGATGGGAATCCATCACTTGGAATTCTCAGGAGGCTTCAATCGGAAAAATAATTTATCTGGAAATTAAAGTCAAGTCATATTCGAGAATTCGGAATTTTTGAGGAACGTTGACTCGTGAAAAGTCATTCTGTCGTAGCTCATACAACCCGTTATTCAGAATATTCATTCTTTCTAAATTCAGCATCGATTGCCCATGTCAGATAGAAGTCAGTCTAACTATGCAAAAACACGGAAGGAATTGGAAATGGTCTTTTTGCGTTTGTAATGCCATAAAATTGAATTAAGTGTTCGAAAATGCATCTTAACCGAAAAAGTTTCTCTAAAAAACACTAGCGCTCTCAATGAAGAAAACGAGACAGCTGCTTTGCTGTCTACATATATTTTCCAGTCGAGGCCAGTCAGCGAGCGTTAATCTGAGGCAATTTAGAGGGTCCGGCGACAACGAACATGATCCACCTCCTCCTCCTTCTCCTCAGTCTAGTTCATTGAAAGCGCTCGTCTCCCTCCCTGTCACATAAGCGCGCTCACTTCCCGTTTCGGACTTGATAGACGACAACGGCTATGGGATGGATGGATGGATGGCCGGCCACAAGGCGATACAGTCGCGCATCGGCGTCTCCACACGGGATTCACACTCTTTCGCCCGTACCTTTGGGCGACGCAAGCGAGAAAAGCTACTCACTCAGGTGTTTCGCTTCCATTGTTCAGTCTCTCAACGCATCCGCTAGAGCTACAGCGCTAACCATATTGGTGGAAAATGGTTTTCCAAACGTTTCTTTTTCCTCATCCAAACCTCCAATGGTTGCTCTTAGGAGGGCTATCACATAAACTGCCCAGCACCTTTCGCCTCCATGCAGAAGTCCTCTGCTCCGAATGAATCAGAGGTTGGCAAATAGCGAGTTTAAAACCTCGCATAATGCAAGAAAGTGATTTTCGCTTCACTATAAGTTTCAGCAAATAGTGAAGCACCATTTAAGTATGTGTTGTAGTGACGACTACGGACAAGACAGAACATTTTATATCGATATCGCGTGTGGGGCATTGACAAGAGGCGCCACTGTCACGCACACGGTCGAGTGATCAATCCTCGCCCAAGGCCAACCTTATCCTATCCCTCCAAGGTCGGCAAAGTGGTACCAGACTTGTCTGGGAGGACAAAAACACTGAGTTGACGTTAGCCGGCCTCGGCAAGTCATTATATAGGCCCAATATACATTCAAAAGCCTCTACGGTTCTGAATGGTAGTCGAATGTGTGGCGCATCCCTACCTGGATCGACATATGACGAGGGCTTCATCCTTTTATCCTTCATCGGCTATAACACGTCCATTACATACAGCTTACTTCCGCAATGCCGTTCAGTCCGCAAAGTGCACGCTGAGCGTGCTGCGGCGCGGTTGCGAGTATCCTCAGACAGGGATGTGGGATCACCCGGGCGTTTTTTTTCTTTGGTGCCCGGGTGATCCCACATCCCTGTCTGACGTTACTCGCAACCGCGCTTTCGCAATCAGCGTGCACTTTGCGGACTGAACGCGAATGCGGAAATGAATTGTACATACGTACTAAAATGGCGGGTTAGAACGTTCCGAAGATGTCGGATGGACTAACGAGTCAGAAAAAAATAGAAAACACTGTCAAACATGCGGTTCGTTAACCGAGTACACAGAAGGGGAGGGGCAGACAGCTTAGAGTCGCTAAATGCAACGCGTGCGGCGGATGGACGCTGCTTTAAGGGTCGTTTGTACTCCATCCACCGAGCGACGCGGCATTAAGCGCTTCTGTAATATTGATCACTCGGCACGGCACGACCGATAATGTAGGTATGCACTTCGCTCGGCGGCTGACTTATAAACAACGCCTTAACGTGATATCTGGAGCGCCGCGCCCGTCGCGTCTAAACAGCCGAACTGGTCCGGTGGTCTCCCTTTCCGTGTAATCGATCAATAAGCCAAAATATACGGTGGTGTCACTTCACTTATTGCTGAACTTGCGAAAGTTTCCAAATTTCCCTTTGAATGCTCGGAAAACGGACAAATTCTAACAGCGGCTGCGAAGTGTAACGCGCACGAGGACAGTCCATGATTCAAATATACCTGTTATTTGCCTGTGAAACATTTCGATGTTTTCTGCGTCTACTGGGTATGGAGCTAAGTACTGTGAGGACTGAACGAGTTTCGACGTTAGTGACGAGGATATCCGAGATCCGAAGCAAAGCTCGGAGATCGACATACACTAAAATGTCACGTCGAGCGGGGCCCTAGATATGCCGCGTGCTCTCAGAAAGACTGTCAATAGGCTCTGTGATGGCGCAGAGCTTGTGCAGAATTGAGTTGCAGGGCAGCACGGCCTTATAATGAGCTGTCACCTTGATTGGCAACAGCGACGTACCAATATGACAAATCTTCATGAAGCCAACCCACGCCGTACTACAATCCAACTCTACTCAGGCTCTAGCGCGACGTTTCGACTTCCCCGCTAAGCGATGCGGTACCGTGAATACTTGAAAGCGTCGTTTATGCTTCCGCCGCTGCGCTACACAGCGTGAACCCATAGTACCAGGCCGTCCAATAATTCCTGTCCGAAGATCATGCTCTGCTGCTGGTGGGAAACCAACGGCATGCTGTACTTCGAGCTGCTCCCGCAAGGCAGGACGGTCACCGCCTCCATCTACACCGATCAGCTCGAGAAACTAGCCGCCGCCATCCGACAAAAGCGTCCCCGACGGGCCTCGGTCCACCTGCTGCACGACAACGCGCGCCCCCACGTGGCGAAGGAGACCCAGCAGAAGTTGGTGACGCTCGGCTGGGAGACGGTTGCCCATCCGCCGTAATCCCGGACCTCGCCACCTCCGACTACCACTTGTTCCGCCCGCTGAAGCACCATTTGGCCGGAAGAAAATTCACCAACTACGACAACCTTGAATCCGACATCGCGGACTTCTTCGAGTCGCAGCCCCCGGAGATCTGGGCGAAGGGCATCGGCGACCTGCCCAATCGATGGACCACTGTTGTGGATAACTGTGGTGATTATATTGTTGATTAGACTTCTTTTTCAATAAAGTTGAAAAAAATTAAAAATGGTGAAATTTTCGGACAAGAATTATTGGACAACCTGGTATTGATCATACACCGCGGTACAATCCATATTATAGAAATAGCTCTCAACGTGCCGCTAGGCGGCCTTCACACGACGCCCAAAATTCATGGCTCTCTTCCCAGCGGCTACGGGGTGTAACTATCCCAGGCCCCAAATCCTGAAAAAACGCTCGCCTCCGGCCCTTAAACTCGTCCGAACCTCGGTCTCAACTCAAATGTCCTCGTCACTTTGTCCAAACCACTCCTAGCCTGCCTCAACGCCCCACAATGGTCCCGGCATGATTGGCCCAGATCAAGGAAATTTAGTTTTGCAAATCAACGAGAGGAGCTTTCGAATTCAGTGCACGGAAAAGGAAGAATCGCGGACGATCTTAGGCCTTAGTTATACACCAGCGGGACGCTGCGGAAATAGCAAGACAACTACCACTTATGTGCGCCTTAACTGTGCCGAGCCCTGCCAAAAGGAAAAGTTGTCACAGAAAAACTCGCCGGAATCCCGCTCCGAGCAGTTATACAAGCCGCGGCACTATATACTGTATCATTGCGCGACCTACTCTATTGCAAGTTTTCCAAATTCCATCAGCTGATTATTCTTTTAGACTCAAACTCGTTAATAGAATACCGAAACGGCATAAGGAGCACTGCTATGACAAGAGGAATAAATTATTTGTCACTTTCAGCAATAAACATGCGATAGAAGCGTTAAATATCGATAAAAGACGATTGAAATGGCCGGAAATTTTAAGTCTGCAATATTGCGTCAAGCACGCCAAAGACGCAGTATTGCGAACGAGCCCCTGATTCACGCAGCAAGCGGCGGCAATGTCATCGCGGGACGACTTCATTGCGCTGGTATACAACTAGGGTCTTAGCCGCGTAGACGCGGCGTGAGCAGCAGAAATCCGCTTCGTACAGGTCGTTGATGTCGTAAGATAGCCTGGGTTAAAGACGGTCCAGCGACGACGAGGACGCAGACCAACTAGTCCCCGGCTTCTCCTTTTTCGCGTACAGGGTCCACATGTCATTCACAGGCTTATTCGAATGAAGGGCGGCGCTTGGACGAGTTACACCGCCGCAAATGTCAGACTAAATTCTGGTCGAGCTATATCAGAATAGAATATGTAATTTCGTTACGGGAAATTATTCAAGTATTGACTGCCACCACTGAGCCATCTCTGAGACAGTCTTCTTGACAACGGCCCAGCCTGCATGATTTCCCAAAGTTGATATTCCCACCGTCCAAGGTTCCGATGTGTCTTCAAATAATTGAGAATGCTGCTATCTCGGAGTCTCATTTCTATCAGATATTTCTTTTGTGTATGTGAAACTCCAGCTTATATATCCACTTTATAGGGAATTTTCGGTGTACTAACACCTTCTTCAGCCCACTGTGATGTTTACGAAGGAAGTCTTAGTTGTATCCCAGAGCAACTCTGGGATACAACTAAGACTTCCTTCGTAAACATCACAGCGGGCTGAAAAAGGTGTTAATACACCGAAAATTCCCTATAAAGTGAATATATAAGCTGGAGTTTCACATACACAAAAGAAATATCTATTCCGATGTGTGTTATGATGTTCACAGTACTCTCACAGGTGAGCGAGCAATGATACCGGGTTCACTGCCCATTTCGGCTTTCTCGCCTTACTCTTTTCGCCTCAAAAATCTCGCTACCCATGCGTGACCCGATGACATCAGACAACAGTCTCGTCACGATGACTCCAACGCTTTCTAAATACTGCCTTCGGCCCCTTTCCTTACTATAACGCAGAAGAGGGAGATCTTAAAGACAGTGTTCACGATAAAAAAATGTGTTTCAGTTTACACAAGGAATGGGTAGTGGAGGGGCACACTGTAACGTTGACGTCGAAAGAAGGCATGAGAACGAGCCAGGAAACGCTCCAAAAGAGCCCGAAGTTGCCACTTCGAGCGCAAGGCAAACCCCAAAAGCGAAACACACGCCCACCGACGTGAACAAATGAATGCTCGAGATCGTGAGATGAGCGATGATTTCCAACCGTTAGTCTCGTTCTCCCCTTCGCTCCCAACTTCTCTCTTTACTCAGGTCAGCTCGCATACATCGGCTGCAAAAGACGGAAGTTGCAAGCGTCGGACAACTCATCCACCATGTTTCCTTAGCTCAATTTTTGAGAGATCATAACTCCGTTCCCAGCAGGTTTTGTACGATTTCAGAGACATCATTGGGATCAGCATGGGGCCGTTTTCAAGATAGGCGGAAAAACAGAAAAACTTTTTCATCGTGAACACTGCCTTTAAACCCGAATTCAAATCATCTATGACAGCGAATATGATGACCCCACAATAATCTTCAAATAAAAGAGGGAATAATCCAGAGATTAAAAGTTGAGAACCATAAACACTCGATAGAAGGAGAAGCGAAATCGTCCGCAAACACGAACACAATGATTATTTACATTTTTGTGCACGCTTGGCAGGATAAGATGAGCGGCGAGCGTGACGTATGGCCGGCGTGAGGATATCGCGAGTTCGATCTCACTTCATGCTCATCAGCAAACTGGATTTTCAAGAGATCGCAGCAGCAACATCTGCAGCAGTATGAAAGATTTAGCTCGGCGTCGCCGCTTACCATATCAGATTGAAGCCTCTTCGGATCCTGAGGATAATTAAATAGCGGGGTAACCCAAGCGGAATAAAAGTGAGATCGAGGGAATGAACCCAAAACAAATTGGAGTGCTGAGAAACGGTGAGTTGAGGGCTGTGTGGGAGATGAGAAGAAACACTCATAAGTTTTCCAATTTCCCCTAAAGGCACAGTCCAAGCTCAGGGACGGAATCTGAGATTTCCACATAATTGTGAAGTGAACCTACCCTTATAGCACCTGCCAAGTGCAAGCTCTAGACTCCTCCGAATAAGCGAGATATAGGAGGAAGCCACCCTGGGGCGCCTACATCAGTAAGGCACTTTGGCACGCACCTTTTACGATCTTTCGAGCTCAACAGTGAAGAAATAAGCAATTATTTCCGATCAATAGCCCCCTTCTTTCCTTCATTCTCAGCCTCTATCTTTACTTAGATCGGTTAGTATACATCAGATGAAAAATACATCGGATCAAAATGACGGAATCTACAAGCCTCGGACAGGTCGTCCACCATGCTTCAGTAGCTCAATTTTCAAGGGGCCATAACTCCTTCCTAGGGGGCCTCGTACGATTCCAGAGACATCATTGAAATCAGCCTTGAACCGTTTTCAAGATAGGCAGTAAAACAGAAAAACGATTTTGAAGTTGAACTTTATTGGCTTAAGTCTCCAGGGGAACACAAAAAGGGCAATTGTTAAAAATATGTACCGAACAGCGAAATGCGTCTGCACCGGAGAAGACGAACAAAAAGAATCTGTTCAAATGGCGCATGATATTGCAGCTTTGAACGGATATCCCACAACTTTGGTCCGACGTAGATCCAGGGGCCCAGCCGCGCGCCGGGGAGAACAGGAAACAGCGATTGAGAGCAAAATACCCCTAAAAATGCCCCTCATTTCTGATGAAGTGAGCAGATCTTTGCGCAAATGCCTGAAAAAAGCTGGTCTGGAAAGCTCCGTCGCAATCGTCGACATACCCCCTAACAACCTCAGAAACCGTCTTATCCGAAACCGTCTATATGACCGTATTTGCACTACTCCCAATTGTGTGGTTTGCCCATTTGGTAGAGAGGGAGATTGCACTGCATGCGGTGTGGTCTACAGGATCTCGTGCCAACTCTGCGGCGAGCAATATATTGGGGAGACATCGCGGCCGCTCTATGTTAGAGTCAAAGAGCACTTAGATGGGAAAGATAAGCTCCGGGTATCAACAGTTCTGGGGTGTCACCGTGTTAACGCGCACAATGGCGATAATTATCACGTCAAGGTCGAGATATTGGGGCGAGAAAACGATACCCCTGCCAGAAAAACCCTGGAAGCTTTTGGATCCAGGCGAGCGACCCAAAATCAATCGGAAGGGGAATGCCTATATCCAGCTGGAGAACTCAAGACCTACCTCAGACTCGCATTTTAACGTCGAGAGGCAGCGGTCTCGTCCTGTGCTCCGCTTTCCACCACCGTTCTATCGTGCTGATTCATCTAGCGAGTTTCCTGCCGAGGTGCGGTAATTTCTTAATTTCTCTGTTTTTGGCTACGTTTTGGGAAAATCTCTCTCGAATCTCAGTAAGGTTTAGCCGACATTTGGCGGGGTAATCACATTTCTGATTTGCTCCTTTCAGGCTCTGAAGAAGGCGATTTCGCCGAAACGTGCGTAAGCCAGTAAACTGTATATCAACCTCGTGGTCCAGTTCATTTACACAATTACTACGGATTTATTGGCTTACTTTATTGGCGGGGTGACACTCAAGGGTTTCGTGTACTTCTGGTGCGTTTTACTCAATTTCCATGCCATTTTAGTTCTACCCGGGGGCCACTTAATCAATATAGCCAATAATCTCAAATCTGAAGATTATCGTGAACATTGCTTTTAGCAGCGGTTTTCAGGATAACCGTCAATTCCAGGATTATTTGCTAAAACGATCACTTAGTCCTCGGATGGAACTGAAATGTTGAAGAAATTCGGGAAAACGGGTCAGAAGTACATGAAAAGCCGAGATTTTCTCAGATAACTGTGGGAAATAGGAGATATTTCATCTAAAACACGAACTCCAGAGGAAATCAGCCGTCTTCTCAACCCAACTGTAAGCAATCCTTCGTGTGTAGAAAAACTTATTCAAATTCTCAGATGAGTCTTTTGGATACTGGTTCGAAGAATATTAGCAGTACAACTATTTAGTAGGAAATGGCAGAGTAGGATAGAAAACCGACGGTTGAAGATATTGAAATATGTGGAAGTCCTCCAGCAGAAATTGCTCCTGGAAACAAAAAATGAAATTGCGGGTCCACTTCAATAAGCAATAAGCGCGTACACGCGTATATTTACAAAATATATGACAGATGCGAAAAACAAAGCTGCTCATGGAAGGACGAACTAAAATAGAGCTATAAGATGTTTCGAAATTCTCCCTTCAACAATCAATAAGAATTATGTACAGAAGTCGTATATACTCTATTTCGGAGCCAAACTTACAGTTCATCTCCGCAATGCCCTGCAGTCCGCAAAGTGCACGCTGATTGCGAAAGCGAGCTGCAGCGCGGTTCCGAGTGTCCTCAGACAGGGACGTGAGATCACACGGGCGATTTTTGCCCTTGGTGCCCGGGTGATCCTACATCCCTGTCTGGGGACACTCGCAACCGCGCTGCAGCACGCTTTCGCAATCAGCGTGCACTTTGCGGACTGAACGGCATTGCGGGAGTCAGGGGCTCCCTACACTCGGAGGGAGGAGCGCGGGCGAGATTTTTTGCTGACGCGACGCGAGCGGCGAAACTTCTATTTCCATCACTAGAGCGCGTTTGCCAGAAGCTTGCGAGATTTCATGAAATTTCATGTTTTGATTGATTCTCATATGACTTTTTATTTATGTTACCTGGTTGTTACTCTAAATATCTCATCCTGCGCACTCTGCGCATAGTTAGCCCCGACCCGCATTGCGGAGATGAATTGTAAATTCTTACTTCGCGTACGTGTGCGGAGCTAGGGGATAGACAGCGAGACACTGTGAGGCCATGGGAGACGCAACATACGCGCGCACGCACGTCACGAACGGAAATAAAATCCATTCCAAAACAATAGTTACATCTTCTTCGAGTATCCCAACCTCCACGACTTCCGATTAGCTGAACACAGCTGACGACCAATCCCAGGGTGGCTTAGCACGAGATACGAGGACGCCCTTGGAGGGTCCTTTCGTGGAATCTTGTCGAACAAACGGACCAAGTGCGACCATTTTGCGGCGTCCGTGCGGCACTCGCAACATCATCGGTCAAAGGGAGTTCGATAGCGAGCGATCATCTGCTTCCGCGGCCCCGTCCTTTCACTCGAATATGTACTTTTAGCCAAAGAGCTTTATGTGCTTACGGTCTCGGGAGGCGCTGATATCCGTGTCGAAACATTACTCAGATTGTTATTTGGAACTTTAGTCACGGATCTGATAGTAATTTTACGATTTTTGAAAGATTATTCAACCTAAAGCTTTCTTACTTTGTCCTGTAGTAAATGTAACAGAAAAATGCGTATCTCAAGCGTCTAACGTCATTATTGTCCCAATATGGCCCCTAATATGAAATTAAGTCCAGATGATGTGGAATGATTTTCGAGGCGAACGATGTGTTTAGGGCGGGTTTCGCTTATGGCCGTGACAAAGAGCGCTTTAATGACGCTATCGGATGATTTCCGGTTTCTTATTAGAATCTGGTCAACGTCTAGGTGTCCTTCACAAATCAAAATGTTGTACTCTCAGCTCCATCAGGATGGTGACCATCGCAGAGAAGTGTCTGGAAATACTTGGCAAGAAAAACTGAAAACTAATGATAGTACGATGAAGTGTCACCATGTAGCTTCAGAAAAGTAGAATGGATAAGTGGGAGATTCCAAATAAAGGATACGTCACTTATTCGAGAATCGTAATCTTTGAACTTTTATGAAAAATAAATTCGTTGGATTTTAGAAATCAGAGCACTCAAATTTCTGTGTACTCGGTTCTTTCGGAAAACCAAAATATTCGATTCCTCTGAACATTCAAACGAGAATTTCGAATTTCGCCTTTTTTCGCTCCGCACCGCTTCTCTGAACTGAGTTACAAGTGAAAGCTCGCGGTGGGTAAATAAACACGAACCGTAACCCAACAATATAGCGTAAAAACCGAAAAAAGACCTCATAATCGTGTTCAGCGCCTTGAATGACCCCTCAGTGAGAGTCACGGCCCATCCGCGGCGGCAAACTACTGCCACGGGCGGTCCGCGGCGCTTGACTGAACCATCCGCGGCGCTAACTGGACGGTCCGCGACGCATCACCGGCGCTTAACCGCCTGCGGTGACGGATCATCCGGCCAAGAATTGTACTGTGCCCTTTGTACTGTTTCTGCAGAAAAAATTTTCGACCGCTGGAGCCCTTGGAGGAAGGGAGCAGGCCCTTTTGGATTTTTGAGGCTCCGAAATTCATAGAATTTTCAAGTTTGTCCAGGGGATTCTCTGGGGCGCTAAACGCGAATTTAGGCTCAATGCTCAGTTTTAAGAAAGATTAAGTACTCTACGGTGGGCACTATGACAATCAGCTATGGCAACTAACCAATAAACTTTTATAGCCCCGTTCAGAGAAATGGAGCGCAGCTATGAAGGCTAAATCCCATTTTTCGTCAAAAAATGACTGTTCAAAATTGAATTTTCTGGGAAACGGCCATTTTCACCACGTGATTTTCCCTTATAACTTCTTAGAATGAATGGTATTTTTTCCGAATCAAGTTTCAAAAAAAATAGAATGTCAACAATGGTTTACTTGAAGTAACGGGATGAATGATTTTTTTTCCTAATTCGACCATGTAAAAACTCCACATTGGTATGTGTTTGTAATTCCTAGGTCCAATTTTCCCGAATAAATGGGTTCTTCCAGAACATCGTTTTGTATTATTTTCATATTGATATTCTGGTAATTAATAAGATTATTATAAGGGTTCCATTCTTGGATGGGGATCGGAAACGATTGGTCAATTGTCTAACCCCAGCCCCAGGGACTGATCCCAGCATAAACTGGAGCTTAAAAAAATGGTCTGTTCAGTGTTAGGGGAAAGGTGAAAAGAAAATTTGGAATTCTGGTAATTTTTCTGAATGCACCTGGCTAGATTGAAAGAAGGAAAAAATGTAATTTTTTCGGATCTCAAATTTAGAAGCATTTCTAGTCCAAAATTTCTCTAGGGGATAGTTCGGGGCGCTGAATACAACTGCAGGGTTCATTTTCAGTTTCTCCGAATATTACTGCAAGTTACGGTAGGCAAATTATCATTTATCTATAGTAACCTACCGCACTCTCGCGAAAAAAAAATGAAAATGGGCCTCAAATTCGTGTTCAGCGCCCCAAATACCCACCAAGGACAACGTTTGGGCTGAAAATATTCAAACTTCTGAAATTAAAAAAATGTGGTTTTTGATCTACGCATCTGCATCAAAGTGGATTGTGACACTTGAAGATTATGACACTTCACGAACAACTGATTCGATTTTTTAATCAAGCCGGATATTTAAAGGCAGTGGTCGCGCTCGAGTATGTTCGTCTTCTCTTCCTCTCTAAACCCTCTTCTGGGTATTGAGTAGTAAAACCTATAAGAAAAATCGCGAAAAATAGGTGTTTTGGACCAGACTCGAAGCCTGAACTTTCTTGTCTTTTGATGGTGGACGATTCCACCCCACATCATGGGCACCGATGATCTCTAATATCAAGAACATCAGCTGGCCTGAACATGAATTTCAATCAATCAACTTTCGGATTTATGTACACATCTAGTCAAAACTTTGGTTGAAGTGCTTGCTCTCATTGCTCAACTGTTTTATTAGGTAAATTTGCATTTAATCCTTCCTCTGAATGTCGATGATTTTTGACTGCTCTGCATGAGACTGCGATCTTTTTGAGCGGCGCTGTGCACGTGTGCACGAACTCGCATCTTTGGGCCCTAGAAACTCTAATTCTAGCTCGTTTTTCACCGCGCTACCTTCATAGTTTTTGAGCTGTTTTATATCTAAGCTGATTTTTGTAGTTTTTTCGACAACGTTTTTCATCGTGACCACTGCCTTTAAGAGGCCGAACAATTCGAATTCCCCGAAAAAACTGATATTCGAAAACAGAAACAAAAATGCCAAATGAGTTAAAAAATTCCATTCAAGTTCAAATTCAGAACTCCAACTATTTATATCAAATTTTTTTCGAAAAAAAAAACACTAAATAAAAAACAAGTAAAAATGAAATAAAAATCTAGAACACTATCTGTAGATTACACTTTCAGAACGCTCGAGTCAGCTAATACTTTTAAATCTTAGGACGTAAACATATTACTCAAATTCGATAGAATTATGTTTTAGATATTATGCTGGAATTCCTATGCCATGTTTTACAATGTCCGAAAGATCGAGTTGTATAAATAAGCCGAATTTCATTAGAAAAAGTTATCGAAGTATTTGGTGAAATTCGACTGATAGATTAATTGCACTTTAAAACTCATGTTGCACTTCAAGGAAAAAGATATGAGGACTTGAATGAAATGCAGAGATTAAAGCAGATCTCTCAAAACCACATAAATGGTTTACTACGGCTTTTGTTTGCCAGTGGGCTTTCCACGAGGAGATGAAAATTTATAGATACGAGGAGAGGTTTAATGAAATCCAGTATTTGCGCAAGCATGGAAATTGGAAGGGAATAGAGTACTCTTTGGCAAGTTTTTCATGTGTGAGAGAATGTGAAGCATAGAAAGTGCGCGTCAGACCTTTAGAAAAACCTTTCAAAGAAGGGACTCACAGAAGACAAAAAATGAAGGTGAGATTTTTTTGATGGGCTATGTCTGTAAAGTCCGTCCGGATTAGACTTTCCGCCCACGCGGTATGTGTCGTGCGGCTCTCACGATGGCGTTTTTCGGGCTTGTAAATCGAATAGCAGGAAAACTAGACGAATACTGAGTAATATGCAGGTCAGCTGCTCGCGAAATTGGGAAGGCTCCTCCGTAACATGCTTTTGCGACGACCGCTTGCCACGCAAGTCGACTGCATGGGCGTACAGTCTCATTCGGACAGACTTTATATGCCTCCACTTTGCAGCAAACCTAATCAGAAGACATAACAAGCTTAAAACTACTATCGATTTCATTGTACCTATGAATCGAAGGCTTGGAGCTGTTAGTATTGAGAGCTGAAAAAAACCCCGAAAAAAATGGTTGAAATGAAGGACAAAGGTTTTTTTTTTGAATTTAATTGGAAGTGGACAACACGCCCGCATAAGTACACGCTCGCAAATAATACAGGAATATCGATGTCAAATGCAGGGTTTGCGACAAAAACGATTTTGAGCTGTTTTAATGAGCATGCAGATTTGGTCATCACAAAAGAAAAAAATAAGGCAAAAAGTGAAAATTTGCGGGAATACGATCGAAACAAGGTGAAACGGCTAATTACAGGTGTCCGCACGCCCCCTAATTAACGAGATCTCCATGACCGCTTGTTTATCCGTCTTTCATTTTGCTCCAAAAAGAAGTCAGTAGTTCTAGAAGCGGTCAACAAAAACTTGTTCTTCAGCGTTTTTTCTCCAACTTTTCTTTTATTTTGGCTTTTGTGATGGCCAAATCTATAGTTAGGTCAATGGCTTTCGTTTTCAAGAAAAAATAAATCTACGGCTGGTGCGGCGGTCGTGTGCCGGCCCGCTTATGGATTCAGGCCGAGAGAAGAGCGCAGCTGATCAGCCTACCAAACCGCCAGCCGCCGGTGAGATTTACATCGCCCGCGCCAGCCGCGGGTGGAAGTTAAATGATTTTTTCTGGAGGAAGCAAGCCACGGACCTAACTATAACTAGTTCGACCTGTACCAGCACGCTTGGGTCTAGTCCACTCCATACGGAATTCCCTGAGACACTGTTTTTCGGATCTTACGAAAATATCTTGGAGACTGAAAAAATATTATTATAACGACGACATAGCAAACCGAGCTCGACGAATAATCAAGGGAGGCCGTACTCTGATTTCCCGATGCAGCGGCGGTATGATACTGAATACTTTCCGGAACGAATCTTTGAAAAGTGCGAATATGTACATCATTCAAAAAAGGAATTGAATCAAATATTCGGTCAGAGTTAAGATCAAATCTTATCCGAATTAAAGGCTGTGTTCGCGATGTAAAATTCTCCCGTTCTTTTTGGCAAAAACGTGAGCTTTGGGCCCCTCTAAGAAGAGTAAGAGCGGAAGTACGACTAAACACGGCCAGGAAGTGGGCGGGAATCACGTGGGCGGACCGGCCCAATTGATCACCCCGCCCACGCCGTATAACAGTTGTTCATCGCTCGCTTCACCTGAGGGACAGTTGTCGAATTTTTGAATACTCTTTATCGCAAAAAAATCCAATAACAAAGCATGGACACTTAACCATCTTATTTTCTAAGACTTTTTGGCTTACGAAACAGAAAACAAAGTCACTTACCTAAGAATTTTAAGGCTCAAAACCATTTGCGACGTTTGGTTTGACGTTTTGTCCGCGGTGCACAAAAGACACCAGCAGGCGTAAATAAATGTTAAAGAGGCTTGTTTGAACAGTCTTTCGTTTCGATTCTCGAAATTTTTATTAGGATTTTTTCCTTCGAATCCATTAAGTCGTGACTTAGCTTTCTCGTGAAAATTAAAACAGGTCGATTAGCATTCCTGATCTTTATCACTATATATCACTCGATTATAAGTATCGATGAGTAGAAATTTGCCAACGCCATGAGCTACACGCGTTTTAACATGCTTGTGCTAAATTTCATGTTTTTACACGTTTACCCCGAATTTCCAGCTCGATCCATTAGCATTAACGTGTTGAAACGTGTCGAACGTAGAATGAACGTGTTTAAACAACTACATAGAAACTACATAGCGAACTGTGGTGACATTTTACTAATCGATGAAATTTCTAATCGAGTACACATTATTAAGGTAATAAAAAGAAAACTCTGGACCAAAATGGTACAGAAATAAAGCCTAATTTCTTTTAAATTCACAGAGGAGAACATCAATTTGGAAGAAGTTTCTGCAAGTGTACCGCAAATTCGATTAAAAGTTTCATCTGAAAGCATTCGCTTGTCCCAACGAGCGCAATTTCATCGCCAGCTTCTAGCCAATCATGGAGGTAATTGCGGAAATGACAACGGAAATGAGGCCTCTAGCCCCCACCTGACTGTGGAATAGTCCAGAATGGCATCAAATTGTGGACATCATGGAAAAAAGATATATGGCAAGAATAGGCTTCAGAAGGTGAGACGCCGTTCAGCGGCGGCCAGTGCGATGGACGGCGAGGCGCGGCGCCCCAAACGGGATTTCGTAGCCCGCTCGCACACGCGATACCGGCTCGAAAGATAACACCCGAAACATATGGAAACACGTTAGGGACAGGTATTGTGAGCGCCGAAAAAAACCGCACAATGGACGCGACGACGCGCTGACCACCGCGTGCGATGTCGCACGCGGCGGATCAATTCACAGAGGGCTGTTGTTTTGGTACATAAAGGTGAAGCCTTCTGCAGTTCGAAACATCAGGCAGAGTGGTCCCAAGTGGAATTTGAGCTGCGAAAAAACGGATAGCTCCTCTATTTTCGCGTACTGAAGCCAAAGCCTAAACCCTGGCAGTGCTAAAAAACAGTTTAAGAAGTTCAGCATACTTTTGATTGACGCACATTCCATTTTTCAGACTCTAGAGATGAAAAATATCCCTATGAAAATCAGAGGCCATTTGAGGTCCTGAAAACAAACTTGAGCGGAATTGTGTCCCATATTTTTTTCCAGCTTTTCCTTGTTGTGTTCATGAATTCCTGTATTTCCCTTCACTGCTTGGTTTTTTTTATTTGGCTCCTTCATTCAAACGGAATAAATCAATACATAAATGAATTAATGGTTGGTGAGTAGCACCGCACTCCGGTTTTTGTCCGAAAGTTGGAATTTCGGGGCTCTAATAAAATCTGACAAAAGTTCCCTAATTGCTTTCCAAGGGCTTGGAGCCAGGATTGCGCGGGAAAACATTCTGCATCTGGAATGAGAAGAATATTCACCCGATTAACGATTACACCCAAAAGATGCGGAAAGCATGAAGAAAAAACACGGAAAAAATAAAGTTTTCGAGCTCCGTTTTCAGCTGGTTTTTGAAACGATTTTTTTTCGTAATTTCCCCCAGGGAGCCGAAAAACGGACATTCAAAAATCTACTCGGCGAAGGACGCAGAACGGAATATTCCGCCCAACCCCGACGGATACCAATGGTTGGACGAAGTATTTGTTCGAATGAAAAGCTTTGCTCGGCCTCAACCACTATCGCAACCAGCCAATAAATGAACCGTCTTCAAATTTTTGGAAGGCGGCTAAAGGTATAGAGAAAAATGCTCCGTTTCAAACTTGCTTGAAGCTTAACCAAGACGGATTCTTAAGAAGCTGACCGCAATTTTCTTGTTCTTCGATTCTGAAAGGATACGGTGGGAAAGGAGCAATACCGCTCGCCGGACTAGGTCAGAGAGCGTGCGAGGGCGTGTTTTCGCATCCTTAGCGTTCTTTCTTATAACTCCCTTCAATTTGATTTTTTCGGATCTGAAAAATTATTCAAGATCCTGGTGAGAAAGGTTATTTAAGATGCATATAATGATTGCTATGGCTTGAGTTCAAACGGAAAGGATAGCCCTTCACAACTGGGTCCTGAATAACTTTTCAGATTAGAAAAAAGGAAATTTTGAAGAAATCTCTTGGAAAAAGACGTCAGAGTCGCGAAAACGCGTCTCAGCGCCTCTGACCAAATCCTATGAGCACTAGTGTAGTTAAACGGCACCAAGCCTGCCATAAACCTTCCAAAACCGAAATTGTAAATTCTCCGTGATCAGCACATTAATGAGCCCCCTGGGCAAAGTGTTAGCCAGACCTGAAAAGTCGACCTACATACTACGGTATACGTACCGTAATCCATAGCAGTGATTCAAAAAAATCGAAGGTGGCCCTAAACGGGGATGTGCGAAAATAGCCTTTTCTAGTTTCAATTTGCGTCTTGCGAGAGAATTCGCTCATCCGTTTTATGTTAGACGTTTTCAATTTTTTTTTTTTGGGAGATACAGTTTTCAGTATTCCGAACCATTTCGGCATAGCCGTTTCCCAAAGGCCGATTAAGGACTAGATTTCTTTTCCGTGTTAGTGAGCCGCTTCCGATTGTAATTTTTCAACCTCATACAGTGCACGGCAACGGAAAAGGCCGTTGTGCGGCTGCGTATTTCCACTAAGCCTATTGTAGGTTGGGCAACAATCAACGGCAAATTTGTAACTTTTTTCCGAATTTTTAGAAAAAAAAAACACCGGAAACGTTGCAAAACGGTGAGTTTACCCCCTCACCACACAATATCAATGCACCTAAAGCATTCTTAGATATACGCAAGAATAAGAGAAAGAACGGAAAATTACAAACAAATCAAAATAACAGAGAATTTGATTTTCTGTTATTCTTGCGTGTATCAACGGCAAAGACTTCAGTATGACTCTAGTAGTTTCGAAAAATTTTCGAAAGATTTTTCGAAATTTTTTTCGTTCGTTTTCGTTCGTTCGGAAATTCGTCGAACGAAATTTCGAAAAAAGTTAGGAATTTCCGACAAATTTCGGAAAAAGTTCGAAATTTTTAACGAACTTCGAAAAAAATCGAAATTTCGATTAGTTTCGAATTTCGTTCGTTCGACCTCTAAAATTTCGCAAGTTTTTCGAAGATCGCTTGTTCGGAATTTTTTCAAACGATTTTTTTTTCATTTTTCGTTCGTTCGAAAAATTTTTCTAACGAAAATTTTTACTTTTCGTTCACTCGACCTTTTTTTTTCGAAATTGTGCAACTATAGACTTTATGTATATTGTTAATGTACCATTCATTTCCATGCTACTCGCAGTCGTATTATCACAATCGTGGATGCGAAGCGGTTGTTTTTCGAAAAATTCAACCATGAAAATGAAGATATCACTCTAAAAACCGCACCACTTCTATGATAGTGATACAGAAAACTGCGAGTAGCGGGGAAATGAAGGCTATGTGTGTGTTGTTAAACTAACCATTTCTAGAAGGGCCACTCTTCAAAATTCCGGATTTCAGATTGATTTGAGCAGTGCAGCCTTTCAAACTAAAATGAACCGTAAATAGGCAAAGTTCTTAACTAGGAAATCTCGCATGACCATCGGAAACACGATAAATGCTTCATGATGAGTTCAAAACTGGATTCTGCTAAGCACCACTGCGAAAAAAAATGTAGTCGGTGAGCGTTTGTATGTATCCTCTAAAGCTGAGCTGAAAGCGACGTTGGTGAGATCTTGGTTAGATTGGAGATTTAAAAAACAAGGCAGAAGACAAGATTTAGATGAGAAAAGTTAGATTGAGAAAACTTTCTCTCAGAGGTCATTTAAGGTAATGAACTCCGATATCAGGTCAGTTTGCTGATTCGCGAATGATTACGACCATGTGACTGTAAAGTCTGTGCGAATCAGACTGTCCAACCATGCGGTCAGCGTGCGTGTCGAGTACCTCTCATGGGGGCATTTTTTTAGACAAGCCTTCTCACGACTGCAAACAGCTGACTTGGATACTATGTACATATTCTATATTCGTCTAATAATACTGCCTATGTGTCTGAAACTGCTTTTGCCACTGCCGCACGACACGCACGCCGACCGCGTGAGCGGGCAGTTAAGCTCGGACAGATTTAAGCAAGCCCGACATCCATTGTTTGTCTCTTCAAAAATTAATGTGAAACATAATCACTTTACTCACCCATGTTCAAATTGAGTTCTCCGTCATTCTACTGTATTTCCCTTGGAGCTACATAGGGGTAGCGAAATGCCATTCGGAAACGTTCACAACGCACTAAAGCAATAAAAACTACGGAAATCGAAATTTGACGTCAAATGTGTGAGGGTGTACGTGGCGGAAGAACAGCGAGGCTGTCGGCAGCATCGCTCATACTCAGAAAAATGAAGACAAGTTGCATTTAGTGTAAATGTAACTTTCTTGAATGTCTCAAGTAACTTTCGTTTATATTACATGTAACTTGAATTCATTTAACATGTAAGTAACACTTATGTTACATGTAACTTACTTTCACCATGGGTAGCCATCACGCGGCGCAGAGAACGTGATCGCGCGCTGCCCAGCCCACGCTGTGCGAGACCTTCCCTGTTAGTGCGGAGTCCAGTACCTCGAAGTTGGGTAATTGAGCCGACGGCAATACCTGTCCTAAGCCAAACCCGGGAATGCGTCAAATACTCCCCTTGAAAAGGCCTCGGCCGATTTAAGTTACTTGCGACTTATCTTGTGCCATGTAAGTTACATGTGACATAACGGAGGCGGCATTCAGCCGATATGTCACATGTCCATTGGCTCAAATATGTTACGCACCGTATTTTCTAAAGATACTGAAATTCACAGTTTGATGTGCGATGAGTCCATTACAATCTCAAAGTACCCTACTTCCACGGACTCAGGCATAAACATAACTTTCGCCTTACTTCTCAGTATGGGCAGTTTTCTAACTTTCGTTTTCCCCTTGTATCAACACTATATAATCACTGTTATCTCGCACAGCGGTATCTGTGGATAGCTGCAGTTTTTAGCGATATGACCAGTCTCAGTCCTCCATTCTTCGCTGAAGTACATATGTTTTGCTTCTATCTGCTACTATTTCACGGGATCCAATGCTCACAACTACAGAAGAGGCCAATATAGAGGTGGCAGATGAGGGTGGACACTCCAACACAAAAGACTGCACAGCTGATCTATCTTCCACTATTACCGACGCATATATGCCCCCCACCGTGTGCTTACAAGAGAAGATATAAAGGTGGATTGCCGAAAAAGGGATGATTTTTGGGAAAGAAGAGGATGATTTGTGGTTGATTTTCGGACAACACGAACAGCTTCGCGGAGGTGCATTACGTTCTCCAGCGGAATTCCTCCAAGACGCTCATCTCGCGGTCCTTCGAAAGTAACGAAAACATCTCCAGAGACTCCAAGATAGCTAGCTGCTTCAATCGGAGAGTGTATAAGGTCGACTCAAACGCACCTTACAAGAAGTAACATAGCTGCAAGGTTGGTGAAGATGCGCATGTATCTTTGAACCTGTTCCACTTCTGGTGCCAACCCAACAAATTTTCGCCATTGGACTATCTGTTCCGACAGAAGAAAAAAGTTCGTAGACGTATTCTGCCGGAGCAGATATTTTGATGTCGAAAATGTGTTGAGCTATTACCAGAATTAGAGCATATTCGAAGATGCGCCTTTCCACAAACTATTTAGCTATGTATGTTATTTCGTGTAAGGTGCGTACGAGTCGTCCTTATACGATCTCGGATTGAAGCGGCCAGCTTTCTTGAAGTCTCTAGGGACGTTTTTGTTCCGTTTGACAGACCGCGAGATGTGCGCCTTGAAGGAATTCCGCTGGAGAACGTCAAAGGCAGTGGTCGCGATCAAATATGCTTGTCTTGTCCTTTTCTGGGTTTAGCGTAGTAGGAAGGAACTATGTGAAAAATCGCGGAATAAACTGCTGTTTCGGGTCAAATTCGAAGCCTGAAATTCCTCGTCTTTTGATGGTGGACGAGCCCACTCCACATCATCGGCATAGATGATCTCTAACACGAAGAGCAATCTGGCTTGAAATTGAATTTTAATCAATGAGTATTAACCTTCGGACAGGCCCGCTGGAATATTTATGTATTCAGTTATTCAAAAACATTGACTGATGTGCCTGCTTTCATTGCTCAGCTGTTTTTATTAGGCAAATTTGCATTTATTCCTTCCTCTGAATGTCGATGATTTTTGACTGCTCTGCATGAGACTGCGATCTTTTTGAGCGGCACTGTGCACGTGTGCACGAACTCGCATCTTTGGGCCCTAGAAACTCAAATTGTAGCTCGTTTTCCACCGCGCTACCTTCATAGTTTTTCAGCTGCCTTCGATCTAAACTGATTTTTGAAGTTTTTTTTTTGATAACGTTTTTCATCGTGACCACTGCCTTTGAGGACCTCCGCAAAGCTGTCCGTGTTTTTCGAGAAATATACCTAAAGGCAACGTTCGCGCTGAAAACCAATTTCCATTTTTCAGGCTCAATTTCATGAATGAGTCCGGTGGACCACGCCGGTAAAGTTTCGCGCGTCAAAAACATATGGTTCTGAAATTGGAATGATTCGAAATGACGATCCGCCACCAGTTTTCATCAACCATTTACCACAAGGAACAGAAGCGCCATCACAGACGCAGATGATTCAGTATTTGAAATTTATAATTCGGGAAATTCTAACATCCAAACTAGCCCAATGGGTGCTTCTTTTTTATTTTTTAGAATAAGTTCCAGTGAACGAAAGGCAAGAGAAATTCACCCACTTAATAAGTTTAAAACGAAGAACACATCCGACTTTGTGAAAAAACTTCCGACGTATTGCACCTGACACACCAAAATTGACGGTGGTGTGGGAAGCGGATAATTAGAGACATTTTAAAGCGAGTTTTTTTGCGAAAGTTGATGGTTTTGTGGAGCCTTTCCACCCTTCTTCTGTATTTCATAGAATTGCCTGCGCAAAAACATGAAAAAAATGAGAGACGGTTTTTATACGCGCACGATGCCTTTAACGTCTCTGCGATCGATACACGCAAGAAAAGCAAAAAGATTGTTGTTCACAATTTTTTGTAATTCTTTATTTTTTTCCTGGTTTTCTCGCGTATATCTATGAAGACTTTTGGTGCATTGATAATGTGTGACGAGGGGGGAAAACTCACCGTTTCTCAATGTTTCTGGTGTTTTTTTTTCTTCAAGGTTCAGAAATAAATACGCAGCCGCATAACCGCCTTTTTCCGTTGCCGTGCGCTGTATGAGACGGAAAGAATTTATAATCTGGAACGGTTAACTGAAACGGTAAAGAAATCTAGCCCGTAATCGGCCTTTGGGAAACGGATATGCCGATATGGCTCGGAATACTGAAAACGGATAAGGAAAAGAATTAAAAGCATTTATCGTTCGCTCTTTGTCATCACCTCGTATTTCAGTATTTCACCTCAAAATGATGGAAAATATTTAACACAAAACGGATGTGAAAATTTCCACGCAGCAAGACGCAAATTGAAACTAGAAAAGGCTATTTTAGCACACCCAATTCAAGGTCACTTTCAATTTTTTTTTGGAACACTTCTATGGATTACGCTACGAACGCCGTAGTATGTAGGATATATTATTTTGCCACCACTGCTCCAATGATATTCACTCGAAGGAATTTGTTTGGATGAGATTCAGAAATCTGCTATCTGTTTTCGAATTTTGTATAGTTTAAGTTTGGTTATGGCGGGGGAAAAATTTAAATTGTGAAAACATTGATGTTCCGAGGTCATGCTAGATATTGTCGTGGTAGCTCAGATATTTGTAGGGAAGTTCCCGAGGACAATAGATCTGATTTGCTCGTTCTCAGATATTTGTGGGGAAGTTTCCGAGGACAATAGACCTGATTTGGTCCTTATCACTCGGTCGAGGGGAGAGGAGCGAGACGTTCCCCCGGTGCGGTGGGGGAAATCTCGCCCTTCTCCCCTCGAATTATACCCAACGATAAGGCGTCCGAAACAGTCAACTCGGGGGGAGAACAAGGGAAGTTCGCACCACGGTTGTTCCCATGGCCTCCCCCCGAACATGATGAACGCGAAAGCAAAGCCACAGCGTATACGGTGATGCAGACGGGCTAGTCGCGAGGTGGTCTCGCACTTCGCAAGTTGAGGGGGTAGATTTGCCACTCAAGGACTACGTAAGGCATCTCTGTCTGGTTTTTAGAGGAGCTAGTAAGCTTCTCTGTAACCTTTAGTCAGAGATGAATATTTTTTAGACCGATCGCAGTTTCTCAGGAACAGGAGGCTGTCGAAAACAGCGAGTTCTAGCAAGCTGATTTTTGATCAATCATTGAACAGTGGGAAGATCTGCAGTCGGAAGGTCGCGGGAGGACCTGCAGTCGGGAGAACAAGAGAACTCCTGCTGTGGGAACTTCCCCCATTACTCTGCTGTCGCGACGTCCCCTTCGCCTCCCCCCAATTCGGGGAAAGTTACCCAGTTGTTCCGAGGGAAGTTCTGCTGTCGTTCTCAGGAACTTCCCCACGAAAGTCTGCGTTATCACTCGGTCGAGGTGAAAGGAGCGAGACGTCCCCTCGGAGGGGGACGTCTCGCCCCTCTCCCCCCGAATTATACACTCAGACAAACTAACGGCTCGTCCGCGGCGGCAGATGAGCTTTCCGGACGGTCCGCGGCGCTTGGCGGCTGATCCGCGGCACGATTGATAGTGGGACGGTCAAACGGCCGATCCGCGGCGCTGTTTGTTCTCGAGGGGGTGGCTCCGGGGCGCACCGCCAATCCACCATCTCAATACTGATCGATGAAAAGCAGCCACATATATTTTTGAGTTGTTTTTGGATTGAACGACTCCACCACCTCATTCCCCGCAGTCTTAGACAATTTTCCAGCCGCTGACTTCGACTTTATCGTATTTGTAACTTCTTCAAACCGTTATATCTGCACGCACGCTAATTATTCTTTCTAGATGCCATCGCAACAACTTCTAGGGCAAAAAAAAACTCCCGATGGTAAGTAAATTTTCATATTCTCGTTCATTTTTGAGATTCTCCTCTGATTTTGTTTTTTTTTCTCATTCAAATAATTTTCATGATTGTTTGGTTTGGTAATTCTCCTCATGTTTTTTTTTCAAGAATAGTTCCGGTTTGATACCGACTTTGATCGATTTCGGCATGAAACCAGATCTACCCTAGAAAACCAAACAATCATATAAATCACTGGAATGTAAGGAAAGAAAACAAAAAGAGAGAATTACAAAATAAACGTGAAAATGAAAAAATTACCTACCACCGTGAATTTTTTCTCCCTAGAAGTTGTTGCGGAGCCATCTGGAAGGATACAATTGGTGTGCATGTAGATATAATACTTTAATATATGAAGAAACACAGAAGGACGGGTTTGGTCACAGAAGCCAAGAAAATTGAAGAAAATGAAAAAAAAAACATCAATCAGCTTATCGGCTACGGCGCCGGAATATCGTCCGGCTCGAGCGCGTGCGGCCGCGAAGCGTCTCAATACGCAATTGCGGAGGGGAATTTGACGCAGAGAAGCACAGTACATGAACTCTGTTTCCATCGAGTGGGATATTCTAGTAGAGCACCACTCCCAATTAGATGGAAACAGTCAGTTCGCCCACCCCCAATCGACTCATTGGCCGTGAGACAGATTTCGGCATTGTTGCACGCTCTTCGCGCTAGCGTTCTTATCTCCTCAGAAAGCATCAGTATCACAATTTCGCAGGGTTGCTCTACCGTACGACTTATTTTCAGAGGTAGAACAGCTCAATTTACATGTAGAACTGGTTTCGATGTGCATTCGTAGACTTGTTCAGTTCATGGCATATTGCAATGCATGCCCATGGTAACACAAACAACTGATTGTGCAATAACTATGTGTTACAGGTCTTCAGTCTAAACTAATATTACAAAGTTGTTGCTTAAGAGTCATAAAATATGAGCTCCCGATTTCGAGAATTTAAAGCTCATGATCATACATTAATCATTTGTTCATAATCATAATTATACATCACCGATGTCTAAAAGATTGCAATAAAATATAATATTTTCACAATACTTCAGCGATACATGTCACAGTTGTACAGCTAAACTATCGAAACCAGTTATGCATGTTAGTCGAGCTGTTCTACTCTTGAAATTAGCTCTTACGGTGGAGAAATCCTCCAAAATTGTGATATTGAGGCTTTCTGAGGAGTATGGAATGCTAGCGCGAAAAGCGTACTCCAATGCCAAAATCTGTCCCACGGCCAATGAGTCGGTTGGGGTGGGCTGGATAACAATATTCAAAAGGACTGTCCGCGGCGGCTCTCAGGACGGTCCACGGCGCTTGCAGGACGATCCGCGGCGCCTGCAGGACGAACCGCGGCGCTGGCAAGATGGTCCGCGGCGCATTGCCGGCGCATCCGCGGCTTCGGTGAAGGATCGTCTGGTCGTCGGCCGCGGACGATCCTGCAAAAGCGCCGCGGATCGTCCTTGGGCTTGTCTGAGCACAACGAACAGCCGACTCGGGGGGAGAACAAGGGAAGTTCGCTTCACGGTTGTTCCCATGGCCTCCCCCCAAGCATGATGAACGAGAAAACAAACCCGCAGCGTATACGGTGATGCAGACTAGCTAGTCTCGAGGTGATCTCGCACTTTGCAAGTTGAATAGGCAGATTTGCCACTCTAGGACTGTGTAGGGTATCTCTGTCCGGATTCCAGAGTAGATAACAAGCTTCTCTGTAACCTCTCGTCGAAGGTAAACATTTTGTCCCTATTCCTGCTTTCAAAGAGCAGGAAACTATTGGAACCAGCGAGTTCCGGCGAGCTGACTTTTGATAAATCAATGACCAATTGGTGTTGGGTTGCGACAGTTTGGGGAAGACTGGCAATCGAGAGAACAAGGGAAGACCCGCTGTCCGGAGGTCCCCTCCGACTCCCCTCGATTTGGGGGAAGTTCCCCAGTTGTTTCGAGGAAAGTTCTGCTGTCATTCTCGGGAACTTCCCCACGAATCTCTGACAGTGGCACGTTTCTAGGTGAACAGACCATGATTACAGCTGAGGTTTTCTACTGAGAACGCTAAGAAACGGCAGTAAGAAAAAAGAGCTCTTAATAAATAAAAGAGCTCATAATAATAACGAGAAATAGTTTTTGTAACGTTTTTTTCTCTCATTGAGCCCCAGCTATTTTCACAAAAACTTTAAAATTCTGCTAAAGAGGAGATGACCACGATTTCCGTAGTCGAGTCCAGAATTGGTTAATACAGTGAACATGAGAAAAATCGGAAATCCGTCCTTGTGGCGGTGAAATAGGTGGAACACGCGGTCGTGAATGGGTTAAGGACTGGGTTCCCCAGTAGGGCTTTCTCTTGCAGTTTTGAATAGCCTGCATATTTCGCTTGAAAACTAAAACGATTTTATTCAATTAAATTATTTTCATCATTCTGTGCAACACTACTTCATTTTCCTAACCTCGGATTACACAGAAATGGTTTCCCTTGTTAAAGTTTTTTTTGTCGAAACTAGCAGTTTTGCAGTTATTGATAGTAATTTAACATTTTTTACGGATAAAGCCATGCCGATGAACAAACAGCATTCTACCATTCGAACGTCAAAGAACAAAATTTCCAAAAATTACTCGTGCCTTTTAATTACAGAATAAAAAATCTGATCACTTGTTAAAAAATTCCTGTTTCACTTAAATTACATATGCAAAACCGGTGCTAGCGCAACCGTTCGTGACGGAAAATTATTCGTGTCTTTTAATTACCGAAAAAAATGATATTGGAAATATCATGAAAGTTTGAGAGGAAACAAACACAAGCTTTGTTGTTGCGCTCCCCAACAGAGTATAGCAGGGTTACGAAACTCAAAGCTTTAGGCCGGAGTCATACTTCCAGCGACGAGCGACGCGACGCAATGTTTACCATCAATATCGAACAAAAATCGATGTGCTCGATATGCACTGTCGCTGTCGCTGGTCGCGGGAAGTATGATCCCGGCCTTAGCGTTCCTCAGCGACCCGTCGCAGCGACGAGCGCAAGCAGACTGTTCCCGCGAAGACCTGTGTAAGAGCGTGGGTGCTGGTCCCGGCACGAAGAGTGATAGTTAAAGAAATTTGCTGCTGCAGCGACTACGAAGAATAGCGATGGTCTTATGCGCTATTCATACTGCTCACAAGGGAAGGATCATTACATGCCGCGGCCATTTCAAATGGGATATGCGTTTCTAGGATCAATTTTTGACGTGGAATCCGGATTTTTACTCTGTAGCTGCGAATCGTTCCTCTGAACGGAGCTATGAGCATTTTTATATTGATTTCTATAGAAAAATGGCATTGTACCTGCCGTAACCTACAGAAATCTTCCGAAAAACCGGAAACGGACTTCATATTCGTGATCAGCACCCTAAATAATTACCCTGAACAAATTCAAAGCTAAATTTTTTTTCCACCTTCGGACCCTCAAAAGTGGAGTCACCGGTATGTATTATTTTTTTTGTATCTTCTTACATATATGTTAATGCTATCTATGTTTTTCGATATATCAATATTTCCTATTTTGATTATAATTATAGGTTTTGGTTCACATATTGAAAAAAATTAATTCTTCTTTACCACCTGCGTGAGGCTACGAAGGTGAAATTTTTTTTTGCCCAAACGTCGTATAGGTGGGTTGTTTGGGGCGCTGAACACGAATATGACGTTCTTTTTTGATACTCATGTTGATTATTGTATGTTACGATAGAAATATGGTATTTTGGCTACTACAACCTACAGTCTATGTACAAGCGCATCACTTCTCACATCATAGCACACGATTTGGAATATTCCGTATGTTCACGTGAATCAATCATTCGATTGTTATCTCTTGTGTTCTTTCAATTTTGTGCTACAAGATTTAAGAATTTTCTCGCTTACTCATGGTATGCGGCAGGGTATCATGAAAACCATCCAGGACAGTTTGAAACTCCCGTTCAGTACTGTTTCCCTCCTCAATTGGGAGGCCTGGGTGATTTTGATGGTAGTTCGAAAGTTCACTTCAATCGTTGTTCTCATTGCGAGAAAATTCTTTGTTTTGAACATTTTGTTCACAATAACCACATGTGCTCGTAGCTATGAATTTGTTGCAAGTCCATTTATTTTCACAGTAAAACACCAGCAGCGGGGATAAGACATTCTCGACTGAAACGCTTCATACTCCTAAAAAAAGCTCTCCCACGATAAATCTGTTAATCTTCTACACTTTCAGTGATCGAAACGAGTATTTTACAGAAGTGCAAAAGTTTGGGGTGCAGCACGGACTCGAACCTGTGGCCTAATTTTTAAGTGCAGCACCCACTTCCACTGCGCCAAGCGGTGGCGCCGACTTCGTATATGACGGCGCGCAGCCTCATTAATCGTAGAAACATACTGCGGGTCACGCGTGGGCTTAGCAGATACTCAGCTAAGCGTTCCACGCGGGACCCGCTTTCATTTTCGGGAACTACGAGAAAAGTGAATGTTATGTATATAGGATTTCGGCGCTATAACACACTATGAGGTGATTCCTGGTGTAGAAGTCACAGCAGTGTATCTCAGGTTGCGACGAAGACTCATGGATTATGCATTATGATGAGTCTATGATTGAAGCGCCAAAAACGCCTACCACTCCTTTCAGAGAAACCACTCGCAGCTGCAGAGAAGAAATTCGAATTCTACGCCGAAAATTGGTCTTGGTAATGCATATTTCATTTAGAATGGCCACGGCATGTAATGATGCTTCCCTTGTCAAAGCCAGGTCGTCACGCGCGGGCGTCGCGTTGATGTATGAATACTTTCTACGCGTGTGACGCAATTGCGGAGGCTATGAATACCCTAGTGATGATGCTATAGTAAAACGAATAGAAGTCGGCGAAACTGTGCATGCGTTCACATTCATAGTAAAAGAAGATAGTACAGGAAATGATTATTATGGAACGTAAAGA
Organism: Aplectana chamaeleonis; assembly: GCA_029168955.1. Classification (NCBI taxonomy): domain Eukaryota; kingdom Metazoa; phylum Nematoda; class Chromadorea; order Rhabditida; family Cosmocercidae; genus Aplectana; species Aplectana chamaeleonis. Next base: position 43,302 of record JAPDOI010001174.1, on the reverse strand, counting down.
AATTGATGATGGGTTAATAATGAAAATCATGATAAAGTCGTTACGGCCGTCGCCGCCGTGGTGGAGCTGGTATCACGCGCGGGCGTGGCGTCAGGCCCTGCATACTCCAACGCCTCTCCCGTGCAAAACTAGGGCGCTTTGAGGAGTATGAATAGCGCCTCGGGGCGTTCTAAAAAAAGGTTTGGCTCCACAGTCGTGTGCAGGGGCTATTAAGAGTGCTGAGTATGTGCGCGAAATCCATTCCCCTCTATCAAACGTCGTAATTCACATCATTCGAGGCGCGAGCGGCGCGTGCGACCCCTCGGCCTCCGTCTACCCTACGCTCTCTCACTGTCTTTAACCTCCGCTCCGCACCAGCATGCGTAGGAACGAAATGAATTCCGCCGTTTTATAGCCTATGAGTATTTTGTGCTGGATCGAATTCGCAGGGTGGTGGTCGTAACGTTTTCCAACCGCAAAGAGGCGGGGAAAGCGAGCGAAGTGCGTGATTGGGCAAATAATGGTGCTACCGAAAATCCATTCCCTGCGTCTCTGACCACTGTATCCGTCTCTGCTGCCGCCAAACACAGCCGCTACGTCGCACTTCGCTCTTCTCCGTTTCCCCGCCTCTTTTGCGGTTCGAAAACGTAAAGACCGCCACCGAAATTCGCATTGTTTTTGGGAACTTATGATTTTCCTAGGGTAAGGCATGGCGCTGTGATCGGTCCATGAGAGGTGCGCCCCCCTGCCTCAGGCTTGGAAATTTTTGCGCTCCTCCCCCAAGTGAGTGTGATCTTTAAGTCGATAAAAATTTAGCAAAACTTGATGACCTTGGGAAGAAATTGTTACTATTATTTCCATATTTCAAACAATTTCCAGTGGGTTCTTTAATATAATTATGTTCGGTTTATTTTTTTAAAAAAATTGTATTGAATATTGACTGTTTTGGCGTGTTGGTCGGCGAAGGCTACGGTCCACTCCATTCCCGAAGCCCAAAGCTACGCCCCCTCAATAACCATCCCAGCGTGAGCCTAACCCTGATTGCGGTCTCCGTAAGATGAGGTGTGGATACATGCTGTGCTTCTGATTGGAAAGTCGTTATTCTGAGAGCAAAAGAATGGCGTATACAATAAGCAGCACGTTGCTGTATTGTCCTCCGAGCCGCCTTTTATGCGAGTTGGAAAAGTACATATTATGGTGGAAATAGAAACTATCAGAGCGTGACTATACGATTTCCGATAGATGAGCATTGTGCGCCATTGTTTCCTGAAACGCTTTGTTTTTTTTTGATAGAATTTTGTCTGTGATCTATCCTCCAAGATGTCGTGCTGACCTGAGGCCTAATTTTAAATGCAAATTTCACAGTTAAAAAGATTCCTTCTTTTCGAAAAAAAAAACGCAAGCTTTGAGTCTTGCTGAAAAAAGGTATGCAAGAAAGAACGACAAAAAAATGACCGGAAACAGGGTAAAAAAGTGTGGAACAGCCGACCCAACAAACGAATCCACCCACATCAAGGAAGAGTTGTTCATACAAATAAGAATTTTCAATGTGATGAATACGCTTCATCTCGAGATTTGTTCAATTGAAAAAGTATTTTTGTATCCTATACAAGGAAAGGATAAAACTTTTTTTTCAATTCTATTTTTTTTAATATTAATTGTTTCGCCCCTGTGTTCAGGCAATTCATATCCCTATAAATCGAAATAATCAATTAAATCACTTCCGGTTTTAGGATTCTAATGGTATAAGAATCAGAAAAGGAGGTCACTAACTCATGAGATTAGAAAGGCAGAACCATTCTCGACTTCACGGATTCGCTGCACCAATCACACAAATTAGACGTAGGGGTGGGAACCAAACACCCTTGTAGGTTTTTAAAAGTTTTTTCCTCTAATAATTAAGGGTTTGTAGGGCTCGTTCGCTATTATGTTTTCTTTTCGCCGGGTTGGAATAGTTTTAGAATAGTGTATCATGGACTCCTATGATGTACGACGCGTTGCTCGTGAAGGGAATATAAATGAAAGTATGAATGAATAAATAAATTTATCTTTTAATTTCGTTTACATTACCTGCAGAAAACACTAAAAATAGTATGCTGTTTTCATTTTGTAAGCTGCCTCTAACATGGGCATATGTAAAGCTCGTCCGAATGCGGATGTCCGCCCACGCGGTCAGCGTGCATGCCGAGCGGCCATCGCGTCGGGCAATTCTGGAAGAGTTTCACTCCGTCGAGTGCCTGCTGCACCCATAACTATCCATTATGTTCTCTTTTCGTTTCCAAAATGTTTGGTTTCTTTCTTACATTTTGTGTTAAACACTAGATGAACCCCGGGTGTTCAGAAGTTCCAACTCGATATGAACATCCAATTATAAATGGACGCTTTCAGGGCTTCGAAAATGGGTCAGGAGGTGATTTAGAAGGCAGTTTTTGAAAAACCTCTCAGGAAGTGTGACTTAAACTCAACGACTTAGCCTCAGGGGAGAGATAAAGTAACTTATTTCAATGTTTTTCTTTTTTAAAATCTATTTTGAAACCAATGTTTTCTATTGTGAAAGGATACAATGAATTCACTGACTTTCGGATTTCTCAGCGGCGAGAAGGGGCCTAACATTGGAAAACACATCAAACGAATTATCTGATCCAGTGTTTACAATAGAATGCATCAAACAAGCCGGAAACGAGAAAGAAAAACAGAAGTCCTTCCACCAAAACGGAGTCAACCCCGCCCAGAGATCCCGAAAATTCGCGATTAATTGTATCAAGCCCTTCGTAACCTGGGATGAGCGGAACTTCAATTTCCGAATTCCAATGGCTTTGGCTATCCTACACATTTCCGAAAAAAAGCTCAAAATGCGAAAAAAATCGGAAATATTAACGAGATTAGATTTTTCAACACTTTTGATTGCCAAATCCCTAGATGGTTATTAAGGGTACTAAATTCGAATTCGACGTCAGTCTTCCATTGTCAGAAAGCCAGGATTGGTTGTATTTATATGAAAATTAATCAATAAAAAAAGGATAAGCCCAAGTTTCTTCGGTCTGCAAAGTCACCAGAGGAGAGTTAAGAACTTGGCTGAACGTATTTTCGACTTCGGATGATTTTTGCGTTCCGATTTCCGAAATTGAGAAAGTCGTTCCGATTTTCGAAATTCAGAAAAAAATTCCACTCATGGAATCTTACCTTGATTCGCTTTCGTACGCACTTCAGCTTTGGACGTTTTTTTTGCGTAGCAAATCCTTCTGAACTAGTAAATATGCTTAGCGCAGCAATGGTATGCTTGTTCTTCTACGCCATTCTGTCTACCTGTTTCTTTGGAAAATGGTACACAGCTTTCCAACGCAATATCAATTCTCCAGTGAACAGGATCCGTCCAGTGAATCGAATGAGAAAAGAAGAGTCGGTTTATGGTCTATGAAATATTCTCTCATAGTTGAATATGCCAAAAACTGTGAACCACTTGCACTTTTCAAAAATCAACAGGAAGCATTTTTAAGCGACTTACAGTCGCTCAATAACCCTCCAAATCACATAAAATGATCGAGTTAGTGTGCAGCAGAGAAGTTAAGGTAGTAGGTTTCAAAAATGGAGCATTGAATCGTCAAAATAACTGAATCGGATGAATAATAGCGTCCTCCAAAATAAAGTCGGGTAGAAAATTAGAGGATTTGTGGATGGATCCAGCAGAAACAAGCACCTATTGACTGAAGCCAGAGAAAAGCGGTCGTTAATCGGCAAAAAGTACAAAACCAGCCGAGGTCTGCGGAGGAAAAATCGCCCACCGGAAGGCGATTAGTGGCGATTTGACGACGTGGTCAAGTCGACATGGTTGACATAGACTCCTAGTGGGAGAAAGAGAATTCAGACATCTTTCAGCAACCGAGGGCTGAGGAATGCGAAATATGGGACTATCCTAAACTGGGTGAAGCACTAAAGATTCAAGTGAGAAATGAAATGAACCAGCTCATAGAAATGAATGAAAAACCTGATAAAAGATGCTTGATGCTGCTATCAATCTTTGTTGTTGATTTTATTCTATAGAAATACTTCGATTGATAGCGTTATAGATCAGTGTTTCATTTCATCTCTGACTTGAATCATGAGTGTCCCCACACGTTTAGGATAGCCCCCGAAATATTGGCTAGACCTTCTTTTTACACTCTTTTGTTCCCGTAGTCGTGTTCAGCATTTTATAATGAGCACCCCAGACACAGTTTTGGTAAGCAAAATTTTTTCGACCTACGGGATTATAGAAGTTAAATGGTGTAATTTCGACTATGAACTGAAAAACGAGTGTCTCGTTCCCATTGTATCCAGAATGGAGGCGATTCCGGGTTCTAACCTCTAAGGACTTCTTCCCTGAAGGAGGAACACGTGCCACTCACATGGTTTCTCGCCTTCATTTGAGCACGAAAATTCCCATTTTGGTAAAGTTGCTATTTGCCGGAGCTCAACTTGCGGATTCCGTCGCATTGAAGTTGTCTAATCCAGGGGCACGTGACGCAATCAGCAGCACGTGCTGCAAATCTCATCTCTTCGAGCACTTGTTGCACATGTGACGCTAAGCACCCCATCCCTCTGGCAGGGGCGGAGTCTTCCACAACAGGGGTGCGGCCCATGTCACGGGCCGCAGCGAGAAGGCCACCAACTGCACCAGCCCGCATTAGGACCTCATCATCCCCAAGGATCACAACGGCAACGGTCAGATACTTGATTCATTGTTCAAAAAATGCGCAGAGAGTGATTCAAGGTCACCTTGTAGGGCCAGCTTTAGACGACGGGACCATTTTAGCGTAGCTCGGAATGAGCAAAATGAAATGCCTTGCAAGTTTGCTCTTGCTACCAATAGAGAAAACCGTGAGTGTCTCTTGTCCTAACCCTGAACCCTAACAGTTACAAGTTCGAAACCCTACGTGGACATTGAATATATGGAAAAAATATTCACCCGAATTTCGCCCAGGTGGGGTCATTTGGGTTGCAGAATACAATGAGGTCCGAGTTAGGTATTTCGGACGACTACGGTCTTTACGGTAGAAAATAGCATCGATCATCGAATAAGCTGATGTAGTCTTCCGTTAAACTGAAAACGGGCCCTATATTCGTGTTCAGCATCCCAAAATACTTCCTTGACGAAATGTATGTGAAGAAGAAACTTTTTTAAAGATCGAAGTCCACCCACCGTTTAGAGCCTGTAAGTTTTTATGAAATATCAAGGTTTAGGCAAGGAGACGTTCATAATTTCCCTGGTACAGTTGACCGCAATGGTAAAAAGGACATGGTGCGGTTGCGGACTCGCAGTAAAACTACGGTAGAATCTGGCACTTTGCCAGATTTCGTCATCGACCGGCGCCAACCGTCGTCTCTCTGCTCACTAGATTATCAGCTGTGGCGCCGATCGATGACGAAATCTGGCAAAGTGCCAGATTCTACCGTAGTTTTAGTGCGAGTCCGCAACCGCACCATGTCCTTTTAACATTGCCGTCAACTATACAATCATGAGCATCGTCGCAAAGTAAAGCCCATCCGGAAGAGACCACGCGGTCGGCGTGCGGGCCGAACAGCTGTCATGGAGGCATTTTTCGAACTTGGGAATCGATTAGCAGGAATAAATATCCCAATCAGATGCTTGAAACCATGGCAAAGCTCATCCGGAATAACGCTTTTGCGATGGTCGCTCCACACGCACGCTGACCGCGTGGACGGACAGTCCCAATCGGACAGAATTTACTTTATTTCCCTCACTTTGAACTACGCCAGAATGTCTGCCCATTGTTAGGGAAGGGTCAAGCGGACCGTCGTCCCAAACTTCGACGGAGCTACGCCCTCCCCTTGGCGATTATAGCTCTTGAAACCCCTCAGAACGCTCCCGCGAATCAAAACTGTGTCGAAAATAATCGAAACGAAGCTTTTACTTTTTTTCTCTGAAACTCCTTACCCAATTCAAGAGCCTCGAGTTGTTTTGAATTTTTTGGCCTGCAACTTTTCCACCCTCCACCTGATTTTCCAGATTTTTTGTAAAATTTAACGTCCCTCCCGCTGTGACGGTAGCCGCCTAATCCTCTGTGTTAGGCCTCCTTTCTAATAGTAGGAGAAGGAAGTCGTGCTTTGCATATGTTTTTTGAGTACATGCGTTCCATGCAAATTTGTGACTCAGGAGGAGATAGTGACCCTATTGTCGTCTGAACTGTCATTTAGACGAGTTGCATGTGTATTGCGCAGACATTAAACGCCTTCTTTGTCGAGGCATTTGCCGCAAGTTGGAATTCGATATGAGGACGTGCTCGTCCAGCAGCACGTGTCCTCAGTGTGTACGAAGCAGGGATGAGCGGAATTTTTTTTCCTGAATTTCGGAAGTCGAAAATCGGAAGGACCTTTTCAATTCTAGTAATAGGAACGTCAGAAATCATCGGAAATCGGGATTCGAGAGTTCGTTCAGCGAAATTCGTAACCCTCCCGTGGTGACTGTGCCTACGAAAAAATTTGGGCTCATCCTTCTTTATTGAATAATTTTCGTGTCAACCCGACCGGCCCTGGCTTTGTGAAAATCGAGGTCGGGCCTCGAATTCGAATTTAGCGCTCAAATTGTTCCCTAGGGATTTGGCAAGGAAATGTGTAAAAATTCTATTCCCGTGGATATTTCTGACTTCTTCCATTTTTTTCAGGCTTTTTTTTCTGGAAACCGTAACGCCCAAAACAATCGGAATTCGGAATTCCATGCGAAGCCGTCTAGTTTTCGCGTTGAACGCAAATTTGAGAGGAGGAAATGGGTCAGATGAAAAACTTCTCACCCTAGTCACTGTTTTATTTTGTTTTTTGATTTGAAAAAATTACTTGATCAAAAATTTTCAAAAAAGATATTTTCGTTTCGAAACTATTCTTCCAAAATATCGTCATACTTTCACCGTACCGTCCGTTTTTTGTCCGCCAGAAAGTGCTCGAATAAGGAGACGACTTCTTGCTGATGGAGAAAGTAGATGAAAAACGATACGGGTCTCGCACTCGGAGACGCACACAGATGTTTTTTCACAGGCCATAAATTACAAAAATCCTGAACATTCGCGAGATTCAAACACTGATCATAACGCTCGAACTCGATCGCGAACTGGACTGGGAGTCGACCACTTCCAACTGTCCGTCTTCAACACCCCCACAGGGGTTTGAGCTTTAACTTACTAGACCCTCCATGTTGCCCTGGACACCGCTTTAGGAATGGAACGGGGTAACAGAAAAGGTTATCCCGGAGCAAAGTAATGAAAGTGTTAACACCTAACGCTATGTAGGAATAGCCTAAAGCAACATACAGAGAATGTGCGGATAGCCTAATCTCTCCCAAATCTGCTTTAGTGAGCGGATAGAAGCCAGGATGAGGATATGTTGACGCAAGGAGAACGTTGCAAGAGCGGGAAATATGGCTACTAAGATAGCCCGTGGGTAGGATGATAACCGGTCCAACCCATCTCATTGCATAGGGATCCCGACTGGCGATCACTTGCTGTTGCGGCTGATCAGAACTCGAATCGCGTAACACTGACGCTAATCAAGCACTCAACCCCTTCCGGATTTGCGAAGGCGAGTAAGGTAGCGAAAGGTGGACAAAGGTGAGGGTGTAAGGTGGGAGCCAAAGGAGATTCAATTATGTCCTCGAATTTATGAGACACTTTCACGGGTTTTTAGCCTCAACATTGCCCCGTGGGTCCTCGATTTAAATAAGGTCTCCATATTTCGGGGATGAGCGGAAGCTAATTAGCGTTTATAGCTAGAAAAATTAGTGAATCAGAGTTTTTATTAGAGTGCAATACATATGTTGACGACAAATGTTCTTGCAGTGGCAGTATGAAGCTTTAAAGGCAGCAGAAATGGTATCGATTTTATGACATAAATCAAAGCTTTGGAGCTGTTTGTATAGGGAACTGACGAAAAAACGAACGAAAACTGTGCGCAAATAGAGGAATAACTATTATTTCATTATCGGGTGAGAAAGGTCGAGTTTTATCGCGTTTACCTCGTTGGAAGAATCAAAAACCAGCAAAAGAAACAGTATTATAACTATCAATCTGGACGAGTTTGTATTTTAGGGTGGGGTTGCAGAAATTTTTCGATTTTCATTGCTGAAATTTAGTAGTTTTGACTTGTTTTTGACGCTTCCAACGACGTAAGCGGCCTACTAGGAACCATGAGACTCCAGAGACGTAGTTATCTCAACAACTTTTTCGAGCGTGTCTGCTGCCTTTAAAACAATGAATTTATCAAAATGTACAGGTTGGTAGAAAGTACTGAAAGCGACACCTATTAACCAGTGGAGGAATTAAAATTCATACGTCATTTTGACATTTCATTTTCCATATGAACATGCAAAAAATTGTACTTCGATCTGTCAATTTCGTTGTTTACAAGCCAATTGAATTCGAGGTGTCGGTGTATTTTTAACAATGGGTAACATGCAGTGATAAATTTTTTTTGTTTGGAAGGTTTATCAGCAACAGAAATTCATTCAAAAATAGTGAGCATGTTTAAAGAATCTGCTCCTTTATTTCCAGCTGTGCATCGATGGGTTCTAGAGTTTAAACATGGTCGTAGAAGCGTTGAACATGAACCACGTAATGAACGACAAAAAAACTGCAACAACACCAGAAATCAGTATTGTTATTGAAGATCCAAGTTTGACTCAGCGTGGAATTGCTATTACTATAGGCATCTCAGAACAACGAGTACTCCATATTTTACATAAAGAATTACGTATGAACAAGTTGTTTGGGAAGTTAGTGCCGCATTCGTTAACAGTTCAACCAGAACTCACACAAAAGCAAATTTGTCAGCATCATTTGAATCTTATTAATAAGAATGAAACCGATTTTGAGCGTCGTTTTGTAACAACATATGGTTAAAACTTGGATCTACCACCATGATCCTAAATTGATGAAACAAGAACGATTACAGTGCACTGAGGCTGATCTTTCAGTCGTGGAAGAGTATTTTGCAGAGCTTTCAGAAAATTATCACAGAGATGGTATTAAATTATTGCAGGATCATTGGAATAAGTGTATTGAAATTGAGGGAGATTAAATTGAATAAAAAACCAATTTCATTCTGAAATTCACATTCTTTCCTTTTTGCTTTCAATACTTTTCAACCAACCTGTAACGAATTGTGAATTTTGTTCACCTCACGGAAACAAATGTGACAGGCACGGATGAGAAAAAGGTGATTCCCCAGAGGATAGACGGCCTTTATCTGCTCCATATAAAAATCCTGTTCTGAGTGAGTAGTCTGTCTATGTATCTGTGTTAAGAAGCCGGCCCGACGAGAGGAAAATGAGTGCTGAGTGGATCATAGCAATCTCGTTCATGAACACGTTGACATAACTTCGTTGGGTGGAATGATGTACTCCAACAACTTTCAACTCCGGCCACGTGAGGGCGGGGGGGGGGGGGGGGCGTGGGACTCTCACCACGGAGAAAAATGGTACAGCCTGAGAGAAGCACTGAAAAAATTAGAGTGACCCGCCATTCGTGCTAATCATTTTTGAAATGAGATGGGTGTCATTACTGGTTTTTTGCTCGTAACGTTTTTTTTTCTAAACCTCGAAGGTAGACCATTGGTAAAGGTTGTTCTCGGATTACCTGCAAACTTCTACGTCGATTGGTACATGGGGTTTCTATTTTTACTTGCATCTTAAAGGCAGTGTCTATGATGGAAACCGTCTTCGGGTTTTCACCGGAAACCGAAAGCTAAAGGGCTAATGGCAGCAGCAATGTCTAAAAAAACGGCTAAAAAGAGACCAAATAGCCCTACGCGGTCCCAAACTTCTGCGTAGAGCGCAATCCCCGCCCACCCTACTCAACGGCCACTGGTCGAAACAAGTGAAAAATAATTTCCGAGAAGAAAACAATATCCAAATGGGGTGAATCTGTTCAATCCGTGCATCATGGCGGATGTTTCAATCATTTGATAATCGTATGTTTTGTTGAAGTAAATTTTCCGTGGTTTACTTTGATCAATAGTCGTCGAGAGGAGCGGGCGGGGATTGCGCTCTACACCGAAGTTGAGGGCCGTGTAGGGCTATTTGGGGCTCTTTTTCAGCTGTTATTTTTTTCGACATTGCTGCTGCCATAGACCTCTCGAATGTCGGCAAAAACTCGGAAACGGTTTTTTGTCGTGGAAACCGCCTTTCAGCCAGCCAGGTCGATGGAACTAAGCCCGACAGTAGGGATCATCGGGTGCTTTTTCCTGTATGATAAAACCGAGAAATGCCGGAAATCCGGACATAGCTATTGAATCTTGTTGGATTCATAATCCATTTCTTCATTTCTTGCATTTTCAGATAATTTTCGCTCATTATCATTCATTTATACGAAAGTGAGCAAACTTCCTATAAGAGCAAAGTGTCGCCCCAGGAGACAATCATCGAAAAAATGGCTCGTCGTCAACGTGTTAGAACTTTCCCTAGTCGCAAATAAAGATGTATTCTCAATATAGTTTTATGTAATAAAAAAGTATACAGGAACAGTGGCGACTCAAGATGGCGGCGTAAAAGCGTGAGAGTGTGCACAGAAAACAAAATTCAAAGTCAATTCATATTCTCTGTTTCGGAGCCAAATTTACTCTGTTCCTTCATGCGCTTTAGCGGAGCGAGGGAAGAGACAGCGATGAAGTGTGAACAGAAGGAGACGCAGCATACGCGAGCAGATGCTCGCGATGAACGGAAATAAACTTCACTCCGAAACAAAGGATATCTCACCATAACTTTTCTTTATTAATCTTTTATTTCTTATTATATATTTTTTTCATCCTTATTATCTTTTTAATCTTTTATCTCTTCATTATTCTATAATTATTTGATCTCTGTCTTCATTTAATCTCTGTCTTTATCTAGCTAATCTTTTTAATTCAAGACTTCGAAATATGTACAAGAACCACACCTATAATGATGGCTAATGATATCCCCAATCACTATTTGAAACACTTGAACTTTATTTTATCGGAATCTTAAATTTTTGGGTTTATTTAGCATTCAGAACATCCGACGAAACTTGGAAACAGCTATTTTGCGCAAGCAAAATCAAAATTGAAAAAAATGAAGTGTTCAGTTGGCCATGGACTTAGACCACTCGAAATGTATGCACTACAACTATCCAGATGGTGACATGCTCTGCCTGACATCGGCATGATTCGGCGGAAAAAAATTGGATGATGAAAGCCTCAACTACGTACAATGACGAGAAGGGCCGCAACGTGCCAACACGTACTATAAGTGCAATGACGGACGCATGGATATGATAATAAGCTAATGTTAAAGTGGGACGGGATGGCATTTCAGGGGGTGAATTTCAGATGAGACAGTGCTCTTTGAATTTGAATGATGCGGTAGCAGACCGTGCCAGGAATGTTTATCAATGCACAAGGCACGGACGTGCGAAACTTGGCGAGCCAACAGTAAAGTGGGCATTCTCCGAATTACTTAGCACGTGTATGTTAGAGGTAGCGTTCATAATCAAAGTTGTTTCCGAGTGTTCTAGCACCCTTATTAGCTCTCCTTCATACTTATTAGCTGATACATGGTCCGGCACAGGCCGTCCTAACCCAACCTGGTCGATATTTATGAACAACACTAATTGTCAGAGCGTGAAGAAATAAAGTGGTCAAAATCAGCCTCAGATGATTGAAACGACCTACTACTTCGACAGATAGTCAGGGCGGTCGGAGAGAATATTTTTTGCTCGCCCTCTAGTCTCACGTCGAATCGCCTTCTATGTACATACCTATGTTTTCCTTAGAGGGTAAGCAGATGGTGTTTCCATGAAAGTGCAATATCTCAATTCGACTCGCCCCCCACCTATTGTCTGACAAGAAAACCACCCACTATAAGTCAGCCTAGCTATTCCAAATTAAATGTACTATTCTAGAACCATGTCAGACGTATAAATCGAATATACCTTTCCTAGCTGCCTGAAGCCACCCTGAATAATGTTATAGACATTTACCCCTTGATTTTCGTAACCAATGCACTTTCCGAAACGCGCAGTAATCTTTCGAAAATCTGGAAACGGACCTCATAATTGTATCCAGCTCCCCAAATAACCCCATTACACGAAGTTTGGATGAACGGTCAATCTTCGAACTTAGCATTGAATAATATAATATGTAGTACGGATTGTTGGTTGAGCATTTACCTATCCTGAAGCGGCTTCTGAAAGCGTTTGTATAAAAATGTGTCAGAGACTTCAAATTCTCCCGGTGGGGTTCTTTGGGTTGCAATCACGAATCTGAGATATATTTGCCTGTTTTCCGAATTTTTAGTCTCATTTCGTTCGCAGCTTCCCATCGGAAAATTTTTTGACCAAAGGGCGAATTTCGACAATTTCCGAATGCTACGGTAGATGTGGCCCAAAACTTTTCTCTAGTGGGTGTTATTTGGAGTGCTCAAAATGAATCTGAGATAAGTTTATCGACTTTCGACAGATTAGGGTAGATTACTGTTGGTATACGTAGCTTGGTCAGAGTTTTAGATTTGACTCAAAATTTCTATGTGGGATCATATGTGGTGCTGAATACGAATTTGATGTTCCTTTGTCGATTTTCGACTTATTGAAGGCAGTGTCCACGGTAAATCTCGTTCTCGAGGTTTCAGTATGAAACACTAAGTTGGCAGATGCAGGAGGGGATAGGGTCGAAGAAATCAGCGAGAATGGGCCAGAAATCGATAAAAACGGCTTCGAATGTTTTCCCGGTGCGCCTACCTTACATGTCCCGGCCCGCCCCCCATTCGGACGAGCTTGTGGCGCTGCACACATCTCTATGGCGAAATGCCAAGTAACTCATCCGCGCCCAGCCTGATCGATTCGCGCAAATTTTGCGATGAGCGCGCGCTTGCGGAAATCAGCAGAGCCCACGATTCTCGTCCACGCCCTGAACATTTGACACCGTTATTTTGGCTTATTCTAAATGTTTTCTACGCTCTTTCTTCACTAGTAGTTACCTCACGACCAAACAATCCCATTTTTGGATCGAACCCGAGCGCGATATTCATCGTGAACACTGCCTTCAAGATATATTAGGCCCCTTAAAAGCAGTATTCACGATGAAAAATGTGTTTCAGTTTGCACTAGGAATGGGTTGTGGAGGGGCACACTGTAACGGTGACGTCGATAGAACGCATCAAAACGAGCCAGGAAGAGCCTAAAAAGAGCACGAAGTTGCCACTTCGAGCGCACGGCCAACCCCAGAAGCGCAACGAACGCCCACCGAAGTGAACAAATGAAAACTCGAGATCGTGAGATGAGCGATGGTTTCCGATCATTAGCCCCTTTCTTCCCTTCACTATCAGATTCTCTATCCATTCAGGTCAGTTCCCTCAAATCGGTTGCAAATGACGGAAGTTACAAGCCTCGGACAACTCGTCTACCATGCTTTCCCAGCTCAATTTTTAGGAGATCATCACTCCGCTCCCAGGTGGTCTTGTACGATTCCAGGGACATCATTGGAATCAGCATGGGACCGTTTTCAAGATAAGCGAAAAAAAACAGAGTAACGATTTTCATCGTGAACACTGCCTTTAAATGGCATGGTGCCTACAGTAACCTACATTAAAGGCATAGTTCGCGAGGAGTTTCGTTTTCGAGTTTTCCATATATAATGAGAGCTCTAGTACCCAGTACAGCAGCTACGTTGAAAATAGCGCAAACGAATCACTGAAGACCCCTTTTACATACCGAAAATATCTCAATCGACTTTCGAGAAAAGAAGAGTCGATCGTTAGATTTCTCTGTTTTGACCAACGATCTCACGATCAAATGAAGTTCATCTCTCTTTCAAGTGATTTGTGGATAAGGAAAGGTTAGCCGATTTGTGTAGAAAAGTCATTCTTCACGTATTAGTAAATATATTCCATCAACTTCCCCTCAGTTGTACTATTTCAATTGTTGACCATTTACTTATATGATGGCTGACAGCAAATTGTGTCAAATGACTGACGGATGGCCGGCCTCTTCTGACGGAATTTGAGACACTCAACCTCGTCTATCTTTAGAATGAGGCGTTTTTAACCGTACAAACTCTCTCTACGTTCTTAGGTGGGCCCAGAAAATTATTTAAACCGAAAAAACGGTGAGTGGTTTTCAGCGCTTACGATGCCTTTCAACCTCAGAATTTTGACAAGCGGTCCCCAAATTCGTGTTCGGCATCCTAAATTACCCCTACAAACAAGTTTTGAGCAAAATCTGATTTTCCTTTTTCAAAAACATCCTGAAATTCCCTGATGGGACCTTGCCGCGAAACTTTTAAGAGCGCCTAGAATTTATTATTTCCTAAGTGGTTCCAGTCAGCTGCGAGGAACATGCTCGAATTCTAAGTGCAAAACGGTTCTAGAAAAATACATTTCATGCGAATGGTCAGGATGACTAAAAGTAGTTCCCCTGTCAGAAAAGGTAGTTAGGTCAGTAAGAAATGAAATTCAACAAAAATTAACAAAGTAGAAGTTTCCACGGCAAAACTACAAAAATGTACTTTTTGTGAAAATGTATCTAAAAAATGCCCAGGTCTGTTGTTCTCTACTTGTCACCAAAGCCTTACCACTTTGGGAATCTGATCTACTACCAGTGTATGCTTTTCATATAGGAAATCACGCATGCAAAGTGATTTTTCGTGCTTCGGTTACTCTCTTGGAAGGAGTCAGAACGCTCGTAGGCTATGTATCCACTGTTTCCGAGTAAAATTTATGTCCATTCATCGCGTGCGTCTGCGCGCTTACGCTGCGTCTCCTTCTCCCCACAATTTCTCGCTGTCTCTACCCTCGCTACACATAAGCGCGCGAGGGAACAGAGTAAATTTGCTCGGAACCAGAGGATAGGTGCCACCAGCGCCAGTACTCTAGGTCACGTGTAAGTCAACTCGCACCATGCAACATGTAACTTGAAGTTGTGAAGATAAGTCGCAGGTAAGATGTTTACAGTCCTTAATTCGAGTGGAACTTTATCATAAATTTCTGAGCGGTTCGGTTTCTCGTAGGAATAAAGAACATCGACCGTAGAAATAATGTAAGCTTTGTAGTTTCGACGTGGAAACTTCTATATTGATCACTTTTTGTTCTATTGCATTTCTTACTAACCAAACCACTTTTTCTTGGAAGCTCCACTTTTAATACTATCTAGAATAAAGTTGATCTTTTAATCTTTTAGGCTTTTTTTGCCGATTTCCCAGAACACTTCGACTACAAGAATGTTAGGCAATGTTTTGAGCCGCTGACGAAAACTATTCAATGGTCGTTTCATTAAAAAACGAGGATCGCAGCCTCTCAAGACGCGAAAGGGCATGCTTGTCATCTCAGGAACTCGTCAAAATGTAGAACTAGCCGGTGACTGTCCGGCAAATTTGCAACAATTGCGGACATTTTCACCACGGTCATTTCACAAAACAGGCTTTTCTCGTCCAGACACGAAGTTTCATTGCAATTCATCTGTCCTCTTTTTTTCCATCGTCACTGACGAACCCTTTCACGGAAGTCAGTGCGGACAGGTGGAAAACGACACTTCTTTCTAGAATCACCAAATTGTCTGCAACGGATGTGTTGACTTTGGGGCTGAATGAGACTGAAAAGAAGAAGTGTTTAGAAAGATGAGCCGACTCTCTAGCCCCTACAAGAAGAAAAGGGTCAGCCTCAACGAATCGAGGGTTGGTTCAGTACCGGCGATGACCCTCCGGAAAGTAAAAACAATCTATTCGATTGTTTATATCGATGTCATCTGCGTTTGTATCGGGGCGGACGCAAGGTGTCCCTACAGCGACGCTCGACAGCGACAGTCCATATCAGGTATATCGATTTTCGGTCATTTATGGTAAGCATTACGTCGCGTCGCTCGTCAGCGTCTCTCTCTGTGCACTCGATCGACTAGCCGAACTCTATCAGTCGTCGTGATAGAGATCAAATTCGTCCTGCCATGCGACTACGAGCATACGATTACGAGGCCACTGTCTGCGCCGAGGCAGCTGATTAACCGTTTGAACTTCGAAAGCGCTTCATCCCATCCAACAAGTACACAGTTCTTACCCCTCACCTCTTCCAACTCCATGTGTAATACTTGGTCTGTTTCTACACCTTTTTCGGAGATTCTTGAGATTTCTTTGCATTCGATTCTACACGCTTCATTTAGCAGAATTAAATAAATAAACAAGAAATTTCAACACTAACAATAGCTAAAATTCACCGGCTCTATGTAAACTCTACCAGTAATAGTAACAAAACTAGACAACATTGAACAGCTCTTAGCTGCAAACAGGTACATAAATAGATAACAAGCAAAACAATAGAACAAAACAAGATCACATCTGAGAGATGATTTGAAATGAAAAACAGTGGGAACAACCAGCGATGAAAAATCTATCAATAACAGAAAAGAGTCGAGATTATTTCGGTACCCGACGAAGTTCATTTGTGAGCCAGAGAACAGCCGATAAAAGCGTCATGGAGCCGCACTGATGAAGCGATGCTAGCCATACTGGTACATAGTAGAGCTGAAAAATCGACACTAGCCAGGTCACTTAAAGGCAGTGTTCACGATAATCTTCAATTTTGAGATTATTCGCAAAATCAATTAATTGACCCCGGGTAGAGCTAAAATGACGGAGAAACTGCGAAAAACCGACCAGAAGGGCACCGAATTCTTTACTCTCCCCCCGCCACTTTACTCTCACCGGAACTGTTCGTTGAGACGATGAAATATTTTGTGGACCCGTCCTTCGCCATTTTCCGCTTTCTGTTGCTCCGTCCCTTCCTTCTGACCCTAACTAATACTGTTTAGCATAAAATATTTTTCCATTTTCGACTGACCCCATTTTTCACCGGTCCCAACCATCGGGAAGAAGTTCATCCAATCGGACAACTAGTCCAGGCCAGAGAATAATGTCACTGAAATACGACGTTTAAGTGCGTTTCTCGCCGTTTTTTCGTAATTTTGGTATTACTTGGAGGCCAACGCTTTGTTTTATGTGGAAAACTCGGAAATGAAAAACATCGTGAACACTGCCTTTAAACAGAGGAAGTTGTAATGATCAACATTCTCAAGCGGGTATGGATTGCCTTCAAAACTCACCAACGTGTAGATACCGAGAGCTGCCTGACCGTAGCCGGCTAGCAAAGTAGCATGAAGAGCTATTTTCGCCCTGCGATGAAGACCCATGCGGCATCCAAGAACCCAAGTAGCCGTGATTGTTAACAGAGTCAGGTAAGCCTGAAAATTAAATATGAAACTATGAAAGTCCAAATTCGGACTCCTCGGAAACTGGAAATGTAGTCGGGGCCGAATTTTCCTTGACCCAAAGTTTCTGCGATAGTATTTCAATCCTTCTTTTCCACCACTATCCAAAACTTTTTCTTACATTTAGCGATCGTTTTCAGACAGAACTCGATAGCATCCCTGAAAACATGCTGAGCAGAGCGATGTGAGCTCAGATTCATAAAAAGGTGTGGCAACCAGGTGGTATGTTAAAAAGTCATCACGTCTACGCCAACACCTCGCCGGTGCAGTTTCGTGGAACCTAAACGTAGCACAGCGCTAACCAGGTTTAAGGCAGCATACATGCTCGTAAAAGTGATTGAGATAACTACGGAAATAAAATGGTCAGACCACAACGCCTACGCATTTTAAAGAGTCAAAAACGATCCTCAATGCCGCTACATCAGTATGAAGTTGGCCCCGCCCCTGTATTTGCCGTCGTCCTCCAAAACAGAGGTGATGGGCCATTCCCACCGTCGGCCACGTTTGTGGGTGGTACAATAAGTACAATAAGTAAACCATGTTCATCGACGACGGTGGTAATGGCCCAGCACCCCTGCTTTGGAGGAACACGCAAATACAGGAGGCGGGGCCAACTTCTTGCTCGTGTAGCGTCATTGTGGGTCGTTTTTGACGCTTCGAAATGCGTAGGCGTTATTTTCTGAGCTATACCATTCTATTTCCGTAGTTGTCTCAACCACGTTTACGAGCTTTCATGCTGCCTCTAAGCAGTTATGCTTTCTTGTGAGATTTTTCTTACTGAACTTAGCTGGGACACACACGTGTTCTTGAATTTAAGGTTTGGCATTCTTCTCAATACGTGCTCGAGTAGTCGAAGTCAACCGTCCACTGCACCTTCATGCAGCGAAAACAGATGTAAGAGCCCCACACGTGCCAGGCAAAGATGTATCGTGTGGACTTCATTTTTAAGATCTTCGTCATGGCATACACGCGGCCATAAATATCCAAGCAAACGTCATCCGACCACACAAGTTCCCGATGAAGACCTCTCAGAGACCCCATCTGTGGCCGTATTCATGAAACTGCGGGCGCAGAAAGGAGGTGTACCTTCTCTTACCCGGTGTGTGGCCACCAGTTTTGTGCCTCCCCTGTCGAGATTTTATAGTGGCGGCCTCCTCTTCGCCACCTGTCCGAGCAGAGACAGGCATGGGTAACCACCCACAGCGACGGAGAGGAGACCGCCGGGTAGGAATCTGCTGTGTCTCAGCTCCGTTATCAGTGCATTCCGGCGGGCACAGCATGCCCGACCTCGATTGTGCGGGTGGACGGGCAGCGCCTGCTAGTAACATATTGATCACGTTCTGAAACACAAGATCGACACAGCAGGCAGCCGCATTTCTCTCCGTAAACCCGCCAGGCGGCTAGAAACCCTCGCGTCTGCCAGCCAGGTAGCCGGGAGCCTTCCTGTCTACCTGCCGAGCACCCAGGAAGGAGCAACATCGGAAACTCGCCCAACAGCGAGTGAACTTTAGACCTTCCCGGGAGGCTCCCAAAGTTTCATCAATACGGCTACTGCTTGCACTTATCGGGGCGAAGACGAAGCCCATATTCACCATCCTTTGCAACTGTGTGTTGTTTTCGTCAAATAACACAATGTCGTCGTCGGACTCCAGGTCGACAGGGGAGCGTCCTGATGTTGTTAGTATCACGTCCACGGGATACTGTCCCGCAACTCTACGCACGATGTTATCAACGGCAAAGTTGAATAGAGAAGATCCAGCTTAAAGGCAGTGTTCACGATAAATTTCACTTCCGATATCTCCACGGCTTACGGAAGGTCTGGTGCCCTATATAGCAAGGCATGCTTAAAAAGGACACGAAAGACGCGTTTTTGAGCCAAAATAGGCCCTCCCTTGTTTACGTTGACTTTTGAGCGTGCAGGAATTGACCGCTAGAAGGATGATACCTATCAGTGCAATGAAGCAAACAGCTCACTTATCAGCACTTCCTTGACTTGATCATTCCTGTAATCTGAGTCTTCATTTGTTCATTCCGAGGGGGCGGATCTGGGGCACGAGGCGTGTCTGGGGCACCAAAACGCTTGTTTGCAGCCGTTATTTTGCCGCTCCTGGCTCGTTTTCTACCGTTATTTCGACACTGGGAGCCTAGGATCCTTCTCGACTATCATTTCACTGTGGAAAGTCTACGCGGATGATCATCGTGAACACTGCCTTTAAGCTTCTTGCCTTGCTCCTGTTTTAAACTCTTGTTCCTTTAGGAAACATTTCTTTGAATTTTTTGACTCCTTAGATTCTAGACATCGTATATTCGTGCTGGTGCCCCACTCCTCTAGTGCATGAACTACTCTGGGTGAATCTAACCCAAAAGTTAGGCTTGGAACTTAAGGCAAGCCACCAAGGTGTCCAATAGTTGGAATCGCGAATGAGGGAAATAGGAATAGGTTTCTTAAGCAGCTAAAACCAGACTCTCACCAGATTTCGATGGATAAATTGCGTAGTGACATCATTTTCGAAGAAGTTCTTCCATGTCGGCGAGCGCGAAAGCATATTTTCTGGAATCCAGGAGTCGGCAAATTTCGGCCACGAGTTGTAAACCAATCCAGCGTCCAGCCCAGCTACGATCGCTCCTGAAAAAGAAAGACGACTATACCTGTAGCTAACTGATGGAAAAGGTTAGAAACCCACAACATACCCATGACTGCCGTGATGAACACGAGTGCCTTTGAACTATGTGACAGTCCGCGCAACATTCCGAGCTTGGGAAAACTGGCTAACTGGAAACAACGGCGACAAATCTCTGATTACCTTGCCATGGGAAGGCGCGCAGATACAAACCTTCGCTTCAGGATACACAAAATGGCTAATGCCGTTGTACAGGAACATTGAATACAGCAGGAAAGCCATCGTCAAATGGGTTGCTAGCCGATACTGCGACACCCGAGGCACGCTTGTCTCCGAGTTTTTCGAAGGATCAAGGCCGGATTTGACCATCCACCATCCGATTCCACCCTGTGAAAGCGCAAATATAATTCTGAATATAACACCGATACATTAACATGAAACTGGCTACTTCCAGAAAAACCTGTTATAACCCTCAACTTGAAACTGGGATGCCGCACCTACATGCACGGATAAGTCTAGAGTGCTGAATTCTAACCTGTGCAAGAATAAGTCCAGTCATGATAAGCATTCGCCTCTTCATCGTTACTGGGAAATATCCACGAGCCCAAAAATAGGCACAAGGCAAGAGAAAAACCTGAAAAACAGCACGAAGTCAAGATGATTTTAGAACTTTGAACACTGTTAGCTCAAACTTTTTCCAGTTGGGTAATTTGGGGCGCTGAACACCAATATAACGTCCGTTCTCAGTTTTTCGGAAGATTACGGTAAGTTACTGTAGACAAATGATATTTTTCTTACAGTAGTTTACAGTAATCTTCTGAGAAACCGATAACGGACCTACAATTCGTGTTCACCGCCATAAATAACCACCGTGAACAAAGTTTGGGCAAAAATGTTCAAACTTTTGAAATCCAAAAAAATTATTTTTTCCAGTTTTTGATCTACCCATGCACATTAAGGAAATTTACCAAACTTTGAATTGTTTCTTTTCAACTTCCCGCAACACTCAGCAGACCATTTTCTAAAACTCCAGTTTGCGCTGGGATCAGTCCCCATTAGGAACAAACGTTAGGAGTTAAAACCTACGACTCCAAGAATGCGACCCCACATGCGATGCCCATACTCCATATTCCATATGAATTTGAATTGTGCCAGCGTCATTTCTTCATTAGACGACTTACTGAATACAATTTTTGTTCGAAAAAACTGATTATTTTAGAAGTCGAAACAACTCACTAGTGATATTCAGGATACATCTTGTACCGCTCAAACTCCTCTTCCCACTCCTTCTGACCAAATGGTGGTTTCATCGTTCGAAACAGATCCCAGTTCACCATACTCAACCCTGACTCCGTCAGTCTAGAATACACTTCTGAAAGAAACTCTGAGCTCGGTCCACCTCAAAATCTATAGTAACCCTAGACTCAATTCAATGCAAACTAGTTTTCCCTTTTTTATTGGCCATGTTGTTCCAATGGCTATATACACAAACTACCCCGTTATCCAAACACTTGAAGGCAGGGTCCTAGCAGAATTTCTATTCTGAGATTTTCCGCTGAATCTGTGCTCATGGTACAGGTAGTCCGAAGGAACATGCGAAAACTGCGTTAAAACCGGTCTTCTCCATGTTATTCCAGCCACTTCCGTGAGCCGATGATCCAGAAAAGCCCGAAAAGTGTGGCCATCGTCCATATTTTAGCTTTTGTCCACGCATTCTTCAAAAGTGCTGTGTAATTATCGGTCATTCGAGCCATGATGATCATGCTGTGAATACCGTAATCCCTGACTTTCAGGCTGTTTTCTCCAGAAATACAGACTTAGAGCTTGTGAAAATTTAGGACGGTGTCCAGCTAGACCAGCCCAATCTACTAATCCAAATTTCGGTGGTGTCAAAAACTGACCGGACCTTGCCTTTAAGAGGGTTTTTTTTAGAGTTTGCCCCTATTACTCGAACCGTCTGTGCATGCTAACATTTAGAGGAAAATGTCAATTTTTCTAAATTACTGGCCCATCAAACACCACTTATCGCGTGCGTCTGACAGCGTAAACTGCGCCTCCTTCTCCACCACACTTTCTCACTCTCTCTACCCTCGCTCCGCAGAAGCACGCGCAGGAACACAGTATATTCGGCTCCGAAACAGAGTATACAATAACCTACCTTGTGAGGCCACCGATGGCCACAGCTCCGAAGGTCATTCCAGCGCATAGAAACAACCAGTAGCCCACTCGTTTTCGCTGCTTGTCGTTCATACCGGATACATCGATGCCAAATTGTCGAGTGGGGGCTTTACTATAATATATTAGTTGAGAAACGTTGTGAATAGGATAACGACAAAAAAGGATCAATAGATTAAGTAGATCTCACGATCCATCTAACTTTTCGAAAATCTCAAGGCAACCCGTAATGTATACGGTGCAATGAGGTGGGCGCCTTTGATAGCGTCATCCACTAAGGAACTTTCGAGCAACTTGATTGGCGCCTTCAAGTAACATGTGACTATCTTGAGAATAGCTTGTCCTCCCATTATTTTGTGTTACAAGAATGTTCTATGTTTTAATGTTCAACATTTTCACAGTGTTCTTCCATGACGCACACTGTGTACTCTGTCCCAAACGAGATGGCAAGCGAAGAGTCCGAAGAAGCAGCGCTCCCTCTGCGTCCCAACGTTTTTGGATTACGGTGAGACGTAGCGTACGCAAATCACGTACCGTCGTCATGGACCCTGAGTAACGCTAAGTCTCATTAGCATAAATGCCGATGTTACGCGACGGAGCCTCTGTCCTACCCTAATCCAAAAACAGAATTCATCCAGTTTTTCCCGTTCTAATTTCCTGTTTTTCCGCATACGTCGTCCTTTTTTGCGCCATTTTCGCTGAAAATACCCGCGATACTCACTCTAGACGTAAATTTAGGTCCGTGCCTTGCTACCTCAGAAAAAACATTTGAATCCTACCCGCGTCTGGGGCGGCGATCGGCTCCCAAATCGATTCAGGCCAAGAGAATAGCGCAGCTGATCAACTTACCATACTGCCAGCCGCATGGGAGAATCAAACCCTCAGACAGGATTGGCTTTACGACCCCGTAGAAGTATGAGTGCATTCGGTGCATTGATGGGTCGGAGGGCCTTGAAACCAGCGATGCGGTGGGCGTGTCTCGATTTCTACCACGCCGTCCACGATAAATAGGGCGGCGAGTCAGATGTGTTACGCAATCGCACGGGAAGCGTGCAAATGCGCGAACTAAATTCGGAATCATCATTTTTTCGTGGTTTCTCGTTCTTCCTTTTTCTATCTGTTGGCTGTTTATCTCTGATTCGATATTTTATCCGTATACCGTATAATAGATTTGAGAAGCCGCGGCTTTTCTGATATACATTTACCAGCCATATAATAGCTGCGTCGCGGCTTCCTAAAAGTATGATACGAATCTTACATTACGTTTTTATGTGCAAAGAAGTGCATACACATCTAAGACTTACAGCACATCGCAGTTTTCTTTTTGAAACCGTACGGTTAAACTTCCCACTCTCTTCCAAAGTCAAAAGATCAGGGAACAAATAGTCAGGGCCTATTATTTTTTGAATCCAGTGACCACTTTACCTCACCACGCTGCGCGATTCCACCTATGAGGGAGTATGAAGTCGAACTGAAAGTTATTCTAGACACCTGATCCACAGCAGGATTTCCAGTCGTATGCTCGCATGTTAATGGGAACATAGGAATGTCCGCGCTCAAGACGCTTCTCGAGTCCTTTGAGACTACTCTGGTCGGTAACACGTTTTAGTTATCATACACTCTAGAAATCGAGTAAACTAGCCATTTAGATTTCCTACTCGATTGTTTCGACTACGAACACGATGAACTACAGACCGATGCTCTGAGAAGCTCAACACCGTCGAGGTAGTATTTGGTGTAGATTTATATGCGATGCGCCGATAATGGGTGAATCCCTTTTCATTTTACAGATATTTCAGATACTTCCTGCCGCTGAAGCGCGATATGGTTCTGGGGTGCTCGTAGGGAGAGGATCCACTGCCGTGTGCTAGTAAGTACTTGGGGTCGCAAATAGCATTGTTAGTTTTTTCCTACTATCCAGTGTTGTATGTATACTGGGTAATGTTTTGCGAAAATATATGAACATGTACTCATTCCTCTTCCAGCATCGCGCCAAACGGGCCAGCACTGAATAGAATCCAGTCATCTGGCGAAGGAAACTATTCCGATACTCAGGTTTTCTTCTGTGTATGATATTTGATATTATCGTGATGTTATTACATTATTCCGGCTCTTTTGTTCACTTATTACCTCTATACTATTTATAGTTGTGTCTTTTCTCCGGACGAAATCCCTTTCACGGTTTTCAGTCCATTCTGTGAACAACGTGCTTTTGTCAGGGTTTCCTTCTAATGGTTTTTTTCAAATTCCAGTTTCTATTAGGTTGCTATTTCACCACGATGACGATTTTTAGTCATCTTTTCTGCGTTGAAAGTCTTGTAATGTTACCAGCTTGTTACTTGTTTTATTCCCTTTGACGAGACATTTTTTATTTGGCTCCCCTTCCTTTTTGTCGCAGTACCAGAACTGCAGTTTTGATTGCGAAGTCTCTATTTCGTTGCATGATATGTAGCAGTTCGTACGGTTTCTTCATTACTGTGTAAGTAAGTGTTCAGTACGCTTCGTTCTCGATTTGAGATCTTTTTGAGGAACCCGTTAGCTCAAGAGTAAGAATATTCCTTCGATTGCATGATTGTTGAATTTTTCTGAAATAGATAAATTGTATCCACAAAAAACCAGTGAATTATACGCGAAAAACGGTAAAAATCAGTACGAAGGGTAAGGACGAGCGAAGGTGTAAGTAATAGACGTAATCGGTCATCAGGGATTTCAAAATATGTCAAAGGTACGCATTTCCTGTGCAGGTGGTAGGGTTGATGATGTCACGAACATTTATTTGAGAAGGGGTCACCCCGTCCACTGGGGCGTCGGCGATGTCCTTCTCAATGCGGGGCCGCTCCGTTCGGTGCAGGGTTGATGACGGCGCTACCCATGCTGGCATCGCTCCGTCGACCTTGGAGTTTGCGACCGCGCTGTGCGAGCGACTCACCCCGTCCGGGGTGCTTCCCGGCACGGTCGTCGAATCGTGCCTGAGCCACCAGCGCCAGCCGCGGATGAGATTTAGATATTTTTTCTTGAGTAAGTAAGCCACGTACTTAACTGTAGATACTATTATTTGCGTGGCAGGTAAGGTGTTTTAGAAAATGGATAGTAGCTCATTCCGTTCTTGGGTTAAGGTAAGACAGAGGTCCGTCGCGTACGTGACTTGCGTACGCGGCGTCTTACCGTAATCCGAAAACGTCAGGCACAGAGGGAGTATACCAAGAAAGACAGGCAAAAAAAGAGATCGGTGTACACGACACCATCTCCGCTTTTCACAATGTAAAGCTCGCTTCAAAAAAGAAGCCCAAAAAGCTCAATGGAAATCAAGCTACTTGCGAGATGGCTGCATTAAGCCATGTGAAAGCTGTGAGCAACTTGTGGCAACGTCACTGCCATCCTGCTTGCAACTTGCAACTAGCAATTTCTCTAGTAGCTCGCATTGTAGGCGCTGAGCCCTCTTTCAATATCAGTATCGCCGATCTAAGGCTAAAGATAGACAGGGAGTTAGGAACACCTCAATCCCTGTTTCCAACTCCCCTAATTTAACACCTGCAATACTATTATAGAAATTTTGAAAGTACTCACACAATATTGATCACATTACTACTCCTAAGAACTGATGAGATCGACGACTGAGCAGCATTCAGGCGACTACTGAAACTTGACGCACTGCGAAGAGCAACACGGAAAAGCAGTGACATTCTGAAGTGGAGAGGAACGAGTGCAATGTCAAACAACGAATGTTCACTATCCAGTACACTCTACTTCAGGTGAAACTTCTTCGAGCCCATGGCATACATGTGCGAGCGCATGTTGCTGTTGTCATCTTCCCACCCACTCTCGCTGCCTCTACTCCCGCTTCGCCCAGTTCCACAATGGATCGATTGGATTTCGTTCCGAAACAGAGTGTGGGAGAATCATGGTCTCAGCTACGGGAAATAAACTAAGGCGTCTAGGTGCACGAGTTTTTCTACTTTTGAGTTACCTATCAGTTAATATCAGGTTGGAGCGAAAGCTTCGTGCTACTTGATTTTGACGATTCTTGAACCCTTCAGCGTTGGTCCTTCGGCCAGCTCCGATATATCGATCGAAAGCACAATTTCTGTTGTATCTAACGGTGCGTTCCACTTGGTTCAAAACCTGCTCATTTGCGAAGTTTATGCCATAATTCAGTGGTAATCGTCCGTAGTGAGCATCTTTGAGTGATTTTATTTACTTTGAGATAAACCACCAAACCATCCTGAGCTGATAGAAGATTTGAGCCACATTTGAACTTAATCATAAACTTTTGGTTAAATTTTCGACGGAGCGTATTTATTGATATTTAGGGGATTTTTTGATTTGGCAACCTCCATCTTTTCTGGCTTATCAGATAAGTTTCTGCCTCGAAGATTTAAAAATGGAGAATAATGGTCAAGTCCCCACTCAATACTATCTTCTTTTTGTCAAAGAAATACTATTCAGTGGGAACTTAGACATTTTAATTAACTTTAAAACTTCGAGGCCGACGCTTCGTGGATACTAAGGAGAAAGCAAAAGTCGCAAAATCACAAAACCCGCCAAAAATCCATAAATGCGCTCCGTCAAAAATTTCCGCAAGCGCTATCACCTAGTTCTGAAGTGGCTCAAATGTCCTGTTAACAATGGCACGTCTAGTGGCTTACATCACAGTTAATACTGTGCTTATCTGGGCCAAAATCCGGTCCGCAATTGCGTCTCTACTCGCTTTGCGGCCGCTCGCGCTGGAGTCAGTCGAGTTTCCAGCGCCAAAGCCGACTCGTTATGGCTTTTTTTATAGTTTTAGATCAACAGATCGGCGGTTGCGGCGCTGGAAACTCTTCTGACTCAAATGCGCGCGGCCGCTAAGCGTGTCGAGACGCAATTTCGGACCGGAATTTGGCTCAGAGAAGCACAGTAGAAGCACTCAAAGATGCTCAGTACTAAAGATTACCTCTCAATTATAGCATATATTTCGCAAAAGGGCGGGCTTTTGCCCAAGTAGAAGGCAGCGTTACATAGAGAATAATTTCTGCTTTTGATCGGTATATCGGACTTGACCAACGCTGAAAGGTTCTAAATCCGTCAATTTCAAGTAGCAGGAAACTTCCGCTCCAACCTTATACCTTTCTGTTCACTTGGCCGGCTAAACCTTGCCCATTCTAATCCAAAAAGAAGACGACCGGCGCGTATTTGTGGTGTTCACAGCGATGCGACCATAGCATTTCCAGTCACGAATGGGCCGACGAATGGTCAAGCACGCGTCGCCCTATTACTCGACTAAAATGAATGATGCGACGATATAACCCCTTCACGATAAGTGGCTGAATCAAGCATGTTCCTTGAAAGCACTGATTTAGCATGAGAGGTCACAGAGACAGGGTCAAACGGGATTGCGAAATTTGGTCCAAAAATGAAAGTTACGGGGATAGCAAAAATTTAGGACCAAAAATGAAAATTTGCTGAAAGTATCTCAAAAATTCTCGATATTTTTGGTTACCAAAGGAAGGGATCGTAGCATTGCTCAGGTTTTAGACCGAGACCATACTTCCGCGAACAGCGACGGCGACAGTGCATGGCAGGCATATCCATTTTTGGTCGATATTGATCGTAAACACTGCGCTGCGTCGCTTGTCTCTGGAAGTATGAGCCCGGCCTTAGACAATTGAGCCCGACTACTGAACGAGATTTCGGCATCTGACAGTTTTGGTAATCATCACTGCCCAGAAATCGCGCCTAAGGGGGATCGCAAGAAATCTGGAAGCAATTGTGACGGTGAGGGGGAGGGGGGGGGGGGGTGTCGCTCCTACTTCGAAAAATTACGCAACGCCCCGCTTGACGCTGCACAGAGTCAATCCCTTACCGAAAGAGCGTCGAGCAAAAGAAAAACGCTGCTACCTAGCGCTAGATCAGGCCTCGCCGGTTCGCCTTCAAGTCTGCCATCCCTAATGAAGAGGAGATCAGACTCACAGAGACGGTACACTCCATTCCGGAGACAAATGGAGTTTCTGCGATTTGAAGATGCCGCGTACGACGCCAAACCTTCCTAACCTCGCCCACAGCAGCACTTGAAGTAGACACAAGTCCTACTGAGTGTCAAGTATTTTGAATGCATAACAACAATACAGCATTCTTCACCTCAAAATTGGAATAATTTTATTATAATTACTAATCTACTGCACTCACAGTGTGTATCAACAGAAAACAACACATCATGAACAAAACAATATAAAACAACTATCCTATCAAAAAATAGCCGAAAAAAGGCTAAATCTTAGGGTCTGAAATTGAGCACAGACAATTTCGCTCTGAGACTAGTGTATTTTTAGAACAAGAAAAACATAAAGTCACCGATTCGAGAAAAAAAAACTACACACATCTAACATCTACTCAACTAAATTTATACTACGAACTAGTTGACCGCTACTTGAGCATCTGATGAAGTAAGAGGAAAGCTACCGACCAAATAACAACAAGTTTCTGTGGAAGATCATACAAATTGTTTTAAGCGCACTTTAACGTCAGTGTTTCGAGGTAACAAAACGGTCAGAAAGAAGATTAAAGGCATATCAATGCAGTGCAGCCAACAAGCGATACAACAGCACACATCTACAAGGAGCAGCGAAAATTAGTATACAATAAAAACTAATGATTTATCCAGCAAGCACCTAACGAGCCAAGCCCTAATGTCCAACGTGAGCTTCTCCTTCTGCTGGAGGAATAGGCAATTTTGGTGTCATACCCAAATAATCGAATTTGAATCGCCAGTACGCAACTACCTAAAAACAACCAATTATTCAGATCCTAAAAAATATAGGGTGGCCTAGGATTGTCTCCTCTCAGACAAAGGAAGGATCGTTACATGCCGTGGCCATTAAAAATGAAATATGCGTTTTTAGGATCAATTTTCGACGTAGAAAACTAACTAGCGCTTCACTCGTGGACGCATCATAACGTGTAATCCATGAGTCTTCATCGACTCCAGAGATATACCGATGTGATTTCAACACCAGAAATCATCCCATAGTCATGTGGTATGAAATCATAATCTCTGGTATTGAAATCACATCGGTGTATCTCAGGTGACGAAGACTCATGGATTACACGCTATGATGCGTCTACGAGTGAAGCGCTAAAAACGCATATAACTTCGAATTCTACGTCCAAAATTTTTAGAAAACCTTACTTCACTTGGAATGGCCACGGCATGCAATGATCCTTCCCTTGTGGGAAACCATGGAATCGTTATCCATGGGATGATCCGCACTTGCAAAATCAGCACGCATGATCGTGAACATGGGTGAGATACCAATCAAAAATAGATTAGTAGGCTCCTACCACAATGGTAACGGCATTGGAAGCCGGGTCAAGCAATGTTGGAAATTTTCCAAAGTGGGGGTCGCCACCAGGGATGAGCGGAACAAAAACATGAAATTTCAGAAATCGGTTTTCGGGTTCAGACCTGTTTGTCGACAACTGGTGACCTAAACACTCGCCCAAATTGCAATTGTCCACAGAGCAAAAAATTGGCTTATGGGGCCTTCCAGTGTCACATACATTGCTCTTATAGGCTGTAACTTAGTGGTTCGATAAACTAGACTGAGCAATGATATTAAAAAAGCATAACCGCTCATAAAGAGTGAGAAATATAAAAATGCCTGTTGGAAAAAAGTTATATGAAAGGCCTTTTCCATAATAGTCAATAGTTAATCGCCTTTTCCCTAATTAGATGAACTTTTTCAAAAAAAAATCCTGATTTTTGTCCTCACTATGCTTTCTCTTCACCAAACGGTAAGGTGAAAAACCTCGAAGAAAAAGAAAAAATTCAGACTGTGTAGTTTTCAATAACCTTTCAGTACATGCACATATTTTGTTCTCGACTGCCGCCTTCCAGAAGTCAAAACTGAGGTCGCAAAGGTCATTTGAAAAAAAAACGGCCATCTAACACTACGTTTTCCAACGGGCGATTTTTTCTGTGTCTCATTCAGAATTAGGCGCTCTACTTCTTTCTTCATTATTTATTGGGTCTATTTTACCGAACCGCTGAGCAAGGGCCGATCAGAGCAATGTATACGACACATTAAAAGACGGCCAAAAACCTTTTTCGCTATTTTGACGAGCATTTGGGTCACCAGCGGTTGACGAACAAATCTGAAAAACAAGTGGTTGTGTAAGAAACATTCACTGGTTGAGCTGAGGTAAGACTGAAAAAACGAATCGAAAAAATCCGGCGGTGCGACCCCTCCCCTATTTTTCATGTTTGGTGGCGTTGCTTTGCAAAATTTCCAATGTTGCTTGACCCTCTGTTTCGCAAGCGGCTTACCAAATAGGTTTGATGAAACTACAGAACATTTAGGCACCAGTTTCTGGCAAACTTAATAAAAATTACGAGTTTCCTTTTCTGGAATTATGGCAGAGCTCACGAACAAACTTCCTGCTGATTCTATTATCGCTCCACCCAAGGATTTCACATGGTTCAGTCGTGGCCGAAACCCACTCAAGCGAATTGTCAACCCCCCCCCCCCTTCTTTCTTTGAAGCCCTCAAGTCTCCACCTTATCATGCGGAAAACTTGCAAACTTTCTCAGAGAAAAAGCTCAAGTTTGTAAAAAACTTAGGCAAAAGATGACCAACCATTCTATCCCACATATTACCAGGATCATTCATTGCTGGCCTCACATCCAAAATTGTGAACAGCTTCGAACGAGGATCTACGGCACCACCATCGTAATAGTCAATAACATACTGAATCTGCAAGTGAAACTCTTAGCATTGTGTTACTGAGACGAAAAAGACACTTCTTCGATTTTCGAGATTGGTAAAGTTGGAATAACGTTGTTATGATCCTAGAACTAAAACTGGAAACCAACTGTTAACGTGAAATTAATGAACCTCTTTAGCTCCACATCGATCGACTATCCAATCATGACGATCAAACGGCAGATCATAACCCAAGAATAGATTACGGAACCTGGCTCGAGGCGAAATATTTTTCGCATCACCTTTGAAGCTTTTGAGCTTTGGATTAGCACATTCCCTGAAACGATACATAAATTCAATAGTATACTTTCGTGCTATATGAAGAAGACATTTCCCTTTCAAAAAAGGATACTAATAGGCATTGCCCTATGAGAGTTACAGGACAAGATTTCAGTCACTTAGGGGATTCAGCGCCAGTTGTGCACGGTCAGGCAGACCATTGTCCAGTACCTCCACGAAGCTACGTCTCCCACCCCACTTGAAGAGCAAAATTTCTAAAAAATGTCCAGAACTTTTGCGCCCCCACAGAATCCAAAAAAAAGTTTTTGCAGTGAAAAGTTTTTTTAGCGAAATTTCTTTAATAAATGCTGGACTCCCTACACAATCGAGGAGCATCGGAGAGGGCAGTTTCGACTTGCTGCTTATGAAGCTTCTGCGGTTTCCGCGCTCCAGAGCCACGACGCAGCTCGGTTTCGCTTTGGAGCGCGTTATTTTTCGACGGCTTCCCGCAATGAAGTTTGCAACATTGCTCTTAAATACCTTAGGTTGCGGGGTGTCCAGGCGATCTTACCGCAATTTGTAGAGGATAGGCCTAGGACGAAAATAAAACCTTCGAGATCTCAGGTCTGTCATTGAAAAAACCTGCGTTGTTCAAATTTGACCGAAGGCACGGATCTGAACAACGGTATGGGACAACGTGAGAGCGAGTTTTCGGAGATTTTCTCCATAATTTTGAGGTTATGGGAGGGTTGTCCTCAGTTCCTTTTTGTTCTCAATTTGCAGAGAATTTCACGAAGATTCCGAATCTTCTTTTAAATTTATAAAAATCTAAATTTTAGGGGGAAAAGTACGTTGTCCAATTTACGAAGTGAAGGGTTAAAGCATTAATAGGCTCTATTAATGCATGTAGCTCGCCTGAAAGTACGCCTTATGAGCTAAAACTTTGGCTGCAGTCCAAAATAGTGCGACTACATCGTTACGTACAAAACGTTCTTCAATTCTGCTGTTATGGAGCTGGCACTGTTCCCTTTCACATTTTTCTTCCTAATGCGATCTGCATGAAATCCCTTCGTAAGAACTTTCGTTATTCAACTTCGTCAGAAGCTTTTTCTCCATCATTATCTTTTTCTACCACACTATTTGTTTTTTTTTGGCCGGAAGTTTTTACGTCCCCCGAAAAAAAATTTCCGAAGTTTGAAAATTCTAACGTGCCCCCCCCGTTGTCCGGCTGCGAAACGCCCGCCTGACTCTGCAGTTGTGATGCACCACAATGTGCAATAGGCCCGGAATTGATCGTCAATCGGCGTATTCTGTCGACACGAGAGGACCGCACGCCGCATATACAGACGTGAAGAAACGGGGACTGCGTGGGCAAGCAGGTACGGTGAATCATTTCGTGTCAACTGACGTGTGGGCGTATGAGTTACGAAGAAAGAAACTTCCCGAGCCTATTCATCTTTTTGAAGCTCATCCTTCTGTTCCACATTACAGCCCAGAAAAAGAGGCAACTACAGAGAAGAATCTCGAAACCATATCCCACAACACGGCCCTATGTTGAAAAAGGGAATTTTCCGACGATTTCAGCCGGTTGGTGCAAACAGCGGAATAATCTACCAATAACGAGAGATAACGGTCAATAATGATATTCAAAGATAGCCAACCGCTCCGCGACTTGCATGCCCGGCCAAAATATGCGGAGAAAAAGGTCTAAATTCGATATACTCACGGGTGGAGAAGATTCTCCCACTTAAGAACTTCTCGCCAAGCCTCCTCATTATTAGCATTATGAATACGAATGATGTTCTCCATATCCTTGTCAGACAATTGGTCAGCCTGCCATCGCCAACCCTTTCTGAAACATGAATGCTGGACATTTTGAAGACTAAAATTATTGGGTATTTAACACCGCACAAATATAATTGAGGAGCTGAAAACTGATATGAGGCCCGTTTTAGCTTTTTCTTGAAAATGAAGGTAGGTATTCGGCTTCAAAGTCAAAGTCCGATTTTATTGAAGCCTTCCCCATAGCGATTCTTTGCGACAAAGCTCAGAAATTCTTAGTTTTGCGAGAGTAGCAAACAATGAAGGTCGTTAGAAAAGCTGTGAGATTGCATACCGTTTTACCGCTTTTTCCCAAAATCCAAAATTTTTAAGACGCCCCCCCCAGAGGCGCGATTTCTCGGCAGTTCATATTTGATTCTGTCAAATACTTACTAAAACTGTCAGACGCCGATAACTCGTTCAGTAGTAGGGCTTAAGCGTCTAAAACCTGAGCAATGCTACGATCCTTCCTTTTGGTGACCAAAAATATCGAGATTTTCTGGGATATCTTCACCAAATTTCGATTTTTGAATCGAAATTTCCACGATAACACATAACCTTCATTTTCAAGCAAAAGATTTTGCGGCCCCTCCACTCACCCCTCCCGTTGCGGAATTCCACAATCCCACTTAAACCCATCCCAAAAATTGAAAACGGACCCCATGTACGTGTTTTGAACAAGAAGTAACCCCCAAACGAAGATTGGGCTAAAGAAATTTCAGGTGAGAAAAAAAGGAGATATGAAAACACGAACTTCAGCATGGCATTCCAGAACATTTGCGGGCTTGGATACGTCCAGGTGTCATTCGTCCCAGCCTTAATGGAATAGAATCAGAAAATTGAACTGTCGAGGACAAGGTAAAGCGCAGTTTCTCACCCTAGGAATAGTGGACTTCTCCCTGGTCAAATTTAGTGGAAATGGCTGATCAGGTGCTGGCTTCTGATTCGGGTGTTCGGCTTCCTAAGAAAATAATAATCATAGAAAAGCTGTTCAAATTTCGGTGTTATTAGGAACAACAGGATGACAATACTCACATTATTCATCGGATTAATGTCTTCGCGACCAACGGGACATCCCCCACAGCCTTCCTCGGTAGCAGCTCTCTGTTGAGCGGCTTTACCATCAGCGTTGGGGCACTCACCCTGACCACCACCTTGAAAAAAATATCAGCCGCCAGTTGAGAACAGGATGCGGCGCGGGGTCTGGATATCCACAGGGGGCCTGAGCTGTGCAGGGGTGGAGGGAGTCTCATTTCCGCCGACATACACATTGGCCTATTCTAAATGGGGGTGTACTGTTTATAATCCGTTTTTACAAAAAAAAATCGATTATAACTTCCGATTTACATAACATGTAAGCCAAAAGTTTGACCAAAAAACGTTTCAGAAGAGATGGGTCTGAGCAAATCGCCAAAAATTTGCTCCTAAAGAGGAGCGAAGTCTGAACGAGATTGGCCTTGTACACAACTCATGCCGTACCCTGGCTGCGCAAACAAAGATTTTATAGAATAAATCTAAAAAAGAGGTACCTGCAGCAGCCATTGCTCGTCGGGCATGCTTCAGACGATCCCCTTCCGTCATAGCTGTATTCGCGTGTTCAGCATGTTTGGGACACTCCGGGGGTATCGCCTGGGCTTGCGATGACTGCCCTGCACCCATCGTCGAGAATCTGAGCGCAAACAACATAAATCAGATGAGAAACGGATGCTATTAGCACCAATCAATTTTCGGACGCAGGAGATCGGTAAGAATTCAATCCCAAACTTCAGAGTGAGGGAGAGGGAGGTCGCCAGGGGTGCTGGACACGAATATGAAGTCGGAACATTCGTTTATTTAGGGTTTCAGTCAAATCCGAGACACGGGATTGCTCCTACACGCGTCGCAACCTTCCAAATAGTCCTCATTTTCGGTTCAGCACCAAAAACAACCCCCTGAACAGAGTTTACGCGATTTCTTCGAACACCGGATTCAAAAAATGAAACAAAGCTACACTATTCTGCCAACGCAGCTCCATTATCGACTCGATTACACTTAATGGGGGGAGGTCGAAAGAAAATTCGTCGAAATGCGAAATTCTTGACCCTCGCTTGGTAGCTGTCCCTACCAAAAAAACTTCTTTATTGAACAATTTTCATGTATATAAATACAAGCAGCCCTGGCTTTGCGAAAAATGAAGACGGAGCTCGAATTCAAAGTTAGCGCCCGGAATAACCACCAAGGGATTTGATAAGGAACACTGTGAAAAAGTCTAATTTCATGAATATTTCCGAATTCTTCCGCATTTTCAGGCTTTTTCTCGGAAATCGGAAGGCCAAACACCATCGGAAATCGGGATTCCGTTCATCCTGATTCCAACCCCTTGGAAAAATAGAAGTTTCGCAAACACTTAGGAATCTATTAAAACCCCTGGTTATGCAAAATTTTGACTAGTGCGCCACATTTTCCTTAGGACCTCCAATATGTGCTATTGTTCAATTGAATTCAATTCGATAGCTTTATCTGGCGACAAAGAAACATACAAAATGTACGTAAGTTTAAACAAGTCAGCCAGGACATGCAGGCAAACAAAACTGTAGGCAAAGAAAACAATCGTACGAATAAGAGCACCCTGAATTTAAAGCTTTAGCAGGAAGCACGGCCATCGACCCCATGCAATGACCTGAGGTTGAAACGCGATATCCCGCTTTTAAAAATCGGAAAATGCGCGGCCTCAACGATCTCTGAAGGTAGTTTGTTCCAAATTGGGATGACTCTAAATGCAAAGGAATGCAGCACGTTGGACTTCGATGTGGATCTACGCGCGAGCTGAAAAGCGTGCTGGCGGGAGTTCGTTCTGTTTTCTTTGTAACTAAACTAAACTATTTCTATTTAAAATAGGCTCAGCTATACCTTAGACATTAAAACTTGAAAAATTGGTCAACCAGAATGATTTCAATTGAAAGAAAGGCTAAGCAGTTGTTCTCCAATTGAACAAAAAGCAAAAAACTTGGGCCACGCCAGAGAAAAAAAAAACATTTTTAAAAGACCAAAAGGGTCGGGCACTATAATGACGTGATATAAAAAGCTCCGCGCTAAACTTTTCCAAAATAGCGGAAAACAAAGGATGGAAGCAGTCTCTCAAATCTTCACTCGAACTTTTTCAACAAATTGGAATTTTCAGAAAATAATTAACGGAAATAGTTCACAGCCCTAAAAACGGCTAAACCCTACCATTGCGTACAGAATAAAGTCCAGTTCCTTATAAGCTAAAGTTCCTCACATAAAACACAATAACAAAGCGGTAATAAAAACAATGAAAATGCTCAGAAGTTCCAAAGGTAAAGGTTTAAAAGTTGAAAGGTTTAAAGCGGTCCCGAAAAGATTGTGTGGCTACGAGGTGGGTTGGAGCGCGTTATCTCACGAACGGCTGTGTGGGGGACAGGCTGGGACATTGCCAATTTGTGTGAAGCTTAACCAGTTCGGGAGAAAAAATGGGAAAATGGCAAATATCAGGGGAGGGGGCGAAGAAAATTTTCGCGCAAAGGTCACAATTTTGCTCGACTGGGGGGATTTTCAGAAATTCTTAAGTGGGTACGAAACGTTTCCCAAGGGGTTGGAACCATGGCTGGGCACGCGTCCCGGTTGACCTTAGAGGGGTGCATATTGGACGCTGCGGAGAGGGCAAAGGGGGGTGCCTAAACTGAACACCCAGATAAAAACAAAGTGCCTGTTCTGCCGAATTTCAGCGGAAAAAAATAGTACACGCTCTTTTTTCGATTTGTCAACTCTTCTTCTCCGCTTTCGAAAAAACACTACACTAACAGAATTCAAATTATGGATAGATATATGCAGGTTGCGTTCGCATAAAATTAATAGTTGCTGTCGAGGTTTCTTTTCAATAACTCTATGAATTAGGTATTATCTATAATTTGTTTGATTACTTTGATAAAGAAATAAACACTAATCCGTTATCTAGTAGCAAGTAAGGATTGGTGTGATGTCATGTTTCTCTCTGGTGCAACGTTCATTTATTACACGGGTGGTAAACTAGATTCGAGAGCAAAGATACAAAGAAGAGCGCTCCAGAAAGCGCTATCGTTCACGTCTCCTGTTAAAAAAAAGAATCAGCGAACTGGTTGTATTAGTACAGATTGAAAATTACAGGTAGCACATTTAGTATCACGACTAGCCAACTAATTTTTAGCTCATGAGAGAATGTGACTTATGAAGAGAACCGATTGTGAAAATTGAGGACTTTGCAAGGTCTTGTGAGAGAAGTTAATGATCGTGTCCTCCTCCTTGAGGAAGTACCATGTCTCTCATCATGGCAAAAAAAAAAAAACTAAGCTATCAGTACCCTGCAGAGCACAAGTGCACTGAATTAGGGCTTTGGAACTATAAAAACCCCGAGTTGTAGCCAGTCTGGAGTGCCGCCAATCCCTTGAAATTCGGCTCGCCAGTGCGATCTGGTGCTTGTCCGCAGCAACACAGCGCACACTGGAGTGACGCGACACACAATATTAATATAAATGTAATTTATTACAGAACGGGAAGGAGAAAAGGGCTGAAACTGGAGTAAATGGAAGGAGGCAGAGGGTACGATACTTTTAATGTAACCATTATAGAAATCTAATGTAAATAAACTAAGTTGGAGCGGGTGAGTTTTTTTTGGATTCGACAAGGTTCATTCAAATAAACTCTGTTGAATAGAAAACAGCATTGAATACATAAAAAGTAAGAGCATTGAAAGAAAGAGGAGATTCTGGCAAACACCTTGGTTTCAATAAGTTTGATATTTGATGTGATATAAGGACCTTAAACCTCGTCCTGGTTTTTGTCCCGGTTTTCGAGGTAAAACCGCGACGAGATTTAAGGTATCCAACCTTTAAATCACAATTGAAAACCGGTCCCATTGATGCTTCAAAATGTTTGCCAGATTCTCCTCTCTTTCTCATACAATGTTCTCCTTGCTCTCAGTTTAATGCTAGGTTTTTGATCAACTAGGTTCTGCTTTGAATGAACCTTGTCACGGCTAAATATTTACACCCGCCTCTAACTTTGTTTAATTACATTAAATTTCTAAAATGGAAGCATCCAGTGAATAGGCTACCTTTACCATCTTCCATTTCCTTCAGTTCCTATCCTTTTCTCCTCCCGGTTCTGTAATAAAATACACTTTTTTATTAATATTGTGTGCGCGTCCATTCCCGTGTGCGCTGTGGGGGCTGCGTGTACACAACACTGTGTGGTATCGTACGGCAAGCTGATTTAAGGATTGCGGCGCATTCTAGGAGGGTAAAACTGGGGTTTTCTACTTCCTACGAATCACATGAATCTCTAACATTGTTCCACAACACAAAATAGTTCTGATTTCCACATCAGAACGATAAACACAAGGAATTTTTAATCTTAATCCCTTCATAGGGTTTATGAAAACATTCGACAGGAGCATTAATTATTGCAATAGTAGTAGTTCTGTTGTTGGTAATTGTTCAATTGTTTTGTATTGAAAAATGTTTTATCTTTGCCACAACTTACCGTCTTACTAACAAATTTTCCTCATGGGGTTGTTTTGAAGTTCACAAATTACACTACCTTTTTTGTTGCCATTTTCGCAATATTCTCTATTCAGTGCTTTTTTTATATTCCTGTTCATCAAAATCAGGAGTCTTTAAGATCATGGCTGTTCAACTATTCGGAAAACAAGCCAATTTCGGTGATTCCCTTTCCATAAGGGGGTGCCTAAACATTAGCGAGCTAAGGGGGGTGCGTATTCAGATTCGCCAAGCCGGGAAGTGTGCCCAGCCCTGGTTGGAACTCCTGGCCGGGAGAAATTCTGACGTGAATGCAAAATTGTTCTTCGCGTCCCCCATTATGTGTAATCGAGCCGAAAATATTCGAGGTTTATGCATTAATTGCGGTACGATAGAAAAAGCGGAGTCCCAGAATATACTGAACCTTGCCCAGAGGAACTCTTTGAAGTGCTGATTACGATTCGCTAGCATCTCTTCTGGCTCAGTAGTAGAAATGCGCAAAACCCGGCCCCGAGCTACAGGTTCTAAAAAGTTATGAGCATTTTCCAAGCCTCGCGAAAAGGCAAGGGCTTCAGTCATTTTTTTGAGTTTCAAAAAATTTTCTCGGATTCAGCTCAAAAGTTGTATGTAGGGATAATCTAGGGTAGTGAACACGAATCTGGAGTCCATTTGTCGAAGTTTCGAGGTTTACTGTAGGTTACGGTAGGTAACATGTCATTTAGGGGGCAAAACCCACCTAGTATTCTGAAAATTGACAAACGGACGTTAAATTCGTATTCTCCACCCCGAATAACCCCCGTATACTAATTTTGAGTCAAATCTGAGATTTTGACCAAACTACCGTATACCCACCGTAATCTACCGTAATCTGCAAAAAATCGATAAACGGACTCCAAATTCGTGTTAAGCACTCCAAATCACCATCAGAGAATGATTTTGAGACATATCTATCGTAGAACTCCGGAAATCTCGAAAGTGACGTTTTTCCCTCGAAAATTTCCCCGGTCGAGACAGAAATTAGCTGAAAACTTTGGAAAATCGACTAATGTAAAACCACATGATCTCGTGATCAGCGCCCCGAAAAACCTCCCTGGGAGAATTTTAAGTCAAATCTGGACAATTTTTCTAAAGCGCTTCCAGAGACCTCAATTGGTAGAAATAAACGCCCAACCGAAAATCCGCACAAGTCCAAAACGCAGTCAGTCTGGACAGAGTATGGAAAATGTGCCTTCACCCTAACTTTGCTCAGGCAGCGTCCATACGTGCCAAGAACGGGCGTTCCGGCTGTTGTGCGCCTCTCAACGCTCCTCATCGCTGCCCGCATATTAACATAGGCAAACACCCTCAACCTCGTGTTGATTCGATTGAAAACGTTTGATCGGATGATCAATCGCTCTGAAGTCGTCGCGAACGGCAGCTGATGATTTCCCGTGGTTTTCTGACTTCCGTGGTGGGATTACTGAAAAACAAAGGGCAGAAGTTTTGCTACAGGTTTAGTGTCACCTGTTTTAGTGATGGAGCAGTAAGCTTGAAACTTGCTGCCTGCTCCTTGGTGCTGGCGTAAGCGTGCGACAGCGAGCGAGTGAGGGCGCGCGAGAAGGTGCGCCTGTGAGCGGCTAGCGAATCGTGAAAGCCGGCACGATGACCATCGGTTTTGCGTAATCGCACGCTCTCGGCACGTATGGACGGGAGCCTCAGGGTAGTTTTGGTCGCTGATCACATTTATGAGGTCCGTTTCCAGATTTTTTCGAAGACTAACGCTTTTTAGGAAGCGGCGTACAAAAAGCACAAAAAATCAGCTTTTTAGGCTTGTAACTTCTTGGAACCTGCAGCTCGGAGCGGGATACTGCGCAATTTACTATTGAGCCATTAAAAGATACTAACGACACTTAGTCGTTTTGGCAGATCTGACCTACGCTTTGCATGCTTCCTGCAGGAGGGGGCTAGCGGTATATAGTGAGAACCGAATATTTTTGAATGATCCGATCAATCGAATTTCCGCCTCAAGGTCCAAAATGATTTGAGCTCGTGTACGGTTTTCAGAAACCGAGAGGTGTTGGATAGTGTGAAGGAAAAAGCAGAAAAAAATTGAAAGCAGCGAAGGCAAATTCGCATGATCAGCCATGCGCGTATGACGTTGGAATCGATTTGATCTTAGCAAACCCCGATTTTTGAATTTACGCCGCGCATCGCGGGCGAGTGGATAGGCAGCTGACCTGCACATCTAACTCCAGATGGGAACTTCTGGAGATTCCATGATATTCTGGATTCGTCTCGACCTGAGGACGCACGTCCCTCTCCGCCGGCCCCCGCTCATAAACCGTAGGTTCTGCACTCGGGCACGTGAAGTGCTTCGTTGTTTTTTGTGTGCAAAATTTTTGTGCATAATTTTGTGTTTTATTTTTTAGTAATAAATTCTTTTATTTAAATTCTTGTCTGTTAGTGTGTAGCAAAAGGGGTAACTGGGGTGCAAACGGAAATCGCAATACACACACCACAAAATAACTTAAATAAAAGCCAGCCTTATTTCCCTTTTGTTTCTGCTTCAGTCCGAGTGGAGCTTATTTATTTTTATTTTTTTTTTTTTTTTTGCATTTAGACATTTCTCTAGCCGCCTCTCTCTACCCTCTTCTTTCTTCCCTCGAACAGTTAGCCTTCTAATCGGAGTGAACTGTCTCCGCAGTAACAATAGTGTGCAAGTGACCTTCGGGGAACAGCACTCTGATTAGTTACGGTGGTTCCTGTTTTCAAAACCGAGCAGACGAAAAAATCGCTGTGAGGTTGAACGAAGCTGGAAAACAGGAACGAATAACCGTAAGGGCATTGCGGTTTGACTTGAAAAGCGCAAGTGCTGTGTTAGCCTTAAGTCTGGAAGAGTGTATTTCCCAGATGTCAGATAAAGCGTCGAGCAGCGCGCCTCGATGGAGAAGAGGCTGAGTGATGTTACCTTGGAAGACGTCGTGCTGGAATCTGACGACGAGATCAAGGTTTGTGAAAAAGCTGCAAGGCTTGTTAAAACATCCAGGTCCCCTGTATCTTGTTCCAAGTGGCAAAAGCATTTGAAGCTTGGGAACATGAGAAAAGGAAGGAGATAGAGGATGTTGTACAGCAGGCGACCGATGAAGCCGTCGAGTTGGGCTGAGTCTATGTGCAGGCCAAAATAAAGCGCTACAGAAGCCATGAAAATGCAAAATGAAAAATACACAATTTCAGGCGATGTTGGAAGAAACTGGCAAAGGAGCAGGAAGAAACCGGCAGTTGGAGGTTAGAAATTGGTGAGCGGAAAAAGACGAGCAGATCCGCAGGCTGATGGCAGCTCAAAATCCTCGTGAGGCCCAGAGGATGGACGTTGAAGAGGTAGCAGAGCCAGTGGTATGCCAATGAGAGGTTCACGCAATGATGATGTGGGTTGATAGAACATATCAAATTTTGCAGACTGGTGGGAGAGCGCATGCGAGCTCGAGGGCGTCAATTGCCAGGAGTTCCTGCTCGTCACGGTGCAGAACAAGGCAAGTGGAAACCGAGCAGGTAATGAGTTCCCTTCAGAAAGTTCCAGAGATAGGGATAGTACCCGCGAAAGGAATAGGGAAAGTGCCCGCGAACGAGATACTAGTAGGGAAACTAGGGTTTCTAGGACATCTCTCCTCAGGAAGTAAAGTGCGCGGTCATCACAGGCCCACCCAGATATGTTGGGTAACACCTGAAATATGTTTCTGTTGCCAGAGGTAAAGTCTTATTCGGGGAAGGATAAGTGACTACTCTATTCAAAAACTTTTCGTGAAAGCTTTTGAGTTGAAGTACCTGAGAGATAACCCTGGAGCGTGACGCAGAACTATGTGCGCTTTTCAAGGCGCGAAACTTTCTGGTAGAGCGAAGTCGCAGTTCGAGACGCTTTCCAAGCACAAAACGACGTCACTACCCGAAAAAATGATCAAGCGAGATGGCGCAGCTGAGTAAAGCAGAGTCCCGGAATTTAGCGATAGTAGCGATAGGGCAACTGCAAAGGTTGAAAAAGGCCAAAGTCAATCAGTGGCAGATTTTTGCGTGGAATCCTGGAGAAGCTAACAAAGACCGCACACCCAGAGTTGAGGGGTCTGCCTTGGCTTCTGTATGAGAGCGCATCATCTGTATGCAGCAATTGGTTGACTGGGAGGAATCATATCATTTGTTGCAGCCATGGAGGGTAGATTCGAAAGCTAGCATATGATAAATATCAAGGATGCTGCGATGAGAATTGAACGCTAATATTTGACAATGCGTGCAAATCGTTAGGGGAAAACATCGCGAA
The DNA here is from genome assembly GCA_029168955.1 of Aplectana chamaeleonis. Lineage (NCBI taxonomy): Eukaryota > Metazoa > Nematoda > Chromadorea > Rhabditida > Cosmocercidae > Aplectana > Aplectana chamaeleonis. Next base: position 699 of record JAPDOI010001174.1, on the reverse strand, counting down.
GCAGTGTTCAAAGCAAAGGTTTCACTCAGAAGTCCTACCAGCAAAAAACCTACTTTGGCTAAGAGAACTATCGTAAGGATGGGTACTACAGCACAAAGAGAGAGAGGCTCGGGAAGGGGCATAATGAAAACCAGGGAGCAAACCCCAAACCAGGCAAGTGGGAAGAAAGGGTTCAGAGAGTATCAAGAGTATCATTTTCGCGTCTGGATCAGTCCCTCGTGCCTGGCCAGCTGCTATTCTCTCTCGCTTGACTATGGCGCTTCAAAAGGACCAGCGCACTAACGTTGACGTTCAACCGCCCACTTGGCTGGAAACCGATTTTGCAACGTTGGGATGACCACCTCTCAAGGTTTGATAAAAATGTTCTCGACTTTATGCTGAAATCTGGCAGGAAAAACCAAACTGTAATTTTGCAAAATCGAACATTTAGAAGCTAGGGCTTAACGGTACTCAAGGTAACGATGGCTCAACATCAGCTATTTATAGCACATTAGTGAAATTTCAAACCAACTCCAGAACTGTGGCCGAGAAGTCTCTGTAGGGGTTGCATGGGTCGGAGTGGAGGAGCAGAGCGACGAGGTGGCAACAGCCGCCTTTGACAGGGAGGCCTTGAAAGAGGTCATTCGGCCGATGAGTCCTGCGACACAGCGTTGCTAGATGAATGGAAAAAGGTAAAATAGACATCCACCGCCACTCTGG
>JAPDOI010001173.1:0-213736 GCA_029168955.1 Aplectana chamaeleonis | reverse complement strand
ATGATTTTTGGTATTGTTATTGCAGTTTTGGTCTTGCACTACATTGGTTCATCTTCAACGCTTCTACGATTCCACACGTTTAAACTATACAACCCATCGATGTACAGTTGGAAATGAAGGAGCAGTTGTTTCTAACACGCTCACCATGTTTGTGTGCATAAATTCTGTCAGCTGATTAACCTTCCAAAGCAAAGAATTTTATCTTTTGCAAGAATACTCTGTTTTCCATTCTTAAGAAAATACACCGACACGTCGAATTCAAATGGCTTGTTGGCTAATGAACGAATTGACAGATCCGAAATAAAAAATTTTGTATGTTCACATGAAAGATGAAATGTCAAAATGCGTACTGTTAAGATATGCAGTGTTTATGTACATATCTTGTAGTAGTAGTTTGTAATTTCACACTGTTAATATGTTTATTAGTTTGATCTGAAGTATTGTATTTATACTCTATCCTTACCTTCTTCAAGTTAGTTCTCTCTCTATAGTAAATGTTTCTGTCGATCAATTATCGCTTGTAAGTTCTCAGTGGCAATCGCGGGGTCCGGTGGCAGGTTAAAAACGCCCCTTTCCGAATGAAATCGATTCGATGCACGGCTTTTGACTGATCGGCGGATGGTTTCGGCATGACTCATAACTGCCGAAGTTTTCGTGGTGATGTCTCATATGTGGCGGAGTTTTCGGGGCTACGTGTTTGCAGATGTCTGCACTGTTTTTCTCTGGTACTGCTCTCGTGTAGAGCGCGGAATCAGCGGCTAGCGGCGGCACAAAGTAAGGGACGCGAAGCACTGGAGGAGGATGTGACGTCGCTTGTGCGTATGCACGGATCTTGTCACTCTCATCAGTAACTTCCCGGGATATCGACAGCTTTGGCGGGCTGTCGGTGTCGGGTTGACAGGTCGAATTGTGCCTGCGCTCTCAACCTGCCACCCGACGCCGGGACTGCAGGAAGTGGTAGAGGGTGGTCGGTGGTAAATCAGTGATTAGGCAAAATTTTCGGTGTCAGACACGTGGGTGTGACGTCACACTGAGTGGTCGGTGCAGGAGAGGTGATAAGGACAGAGCTTTCGGTGTGAACGGGTCAAGGATGACGTGGCATTGTAGGGTCGGTGGGAGGTTGACACGCGGAGTTTTCGGCATTAATGGGGAGTTTCGGGCCTTGCCCGCCCCTTTTCGTCATTCGGAGCGGGAGCACGCTACCTGTTCAACTCCTCTCAACCGTGCCACCGATTGCGAGTGTGTGTGAGTTGAGTCAGCGAGCTGGCCGGTTGGCCTTGTTTTATTTCCTGGGTCATGCGCTTACTGCGCGCTCCTAACTCAGAACTCTCGCACTATCACCATCAATTCACTTGCACGATGTATTTGGACCCCGCCCACAACCTTATATAAGACGAGCGAGAGCTCATTCTAGGATCGTTTTCTCTGTGGAAAGAGAGTTAGGTGAGAATTCACCACTCTCAAGTCGGAATAAAGATTAGCCTGGATGTAGGATTCGGTCACGTACCCTAGACATCCCCCCGGGTGATCATTGACCAGTCACCCGTGATTTGGGAGGCCGAACAAAACCTCCGGGCTAATCTTCCCGGCTACCGCCGTGAGGCCGATTCGAAAGGGCAGCGGGCGCGACTCCTGTCGTTGGGTGACAGCAGTGTGATTCCGACACAGACTTCACGGCGTGTCCGTGCACCGTACAGCAGCTGCTTGGGTGGCGTTAGCGCGCGTGCGCACGGCGTGCCGTGGTTTCAGGTCGTAAGCCACATACAGTGTCGGAGTACGCCTGACTGGCCAGCGGCCAGGAGTCGCGAGAGTATCGGGCCGATCAATGTGATCTGAAGATTCGCTGTGTTGAATAGTTCTTGCTACGAGGGCAAGTGCTAGTGACAATAGACTTCACGTGATGCTTTCCAGAAAGGAAACGGTGATCGTCGTCGGAGGCTTCCGACATGGATCCAGCTGAGCTTGAGAGGTTGTTACTGGACGAGTCGTCCATGTCAAACCAAATATTCTCAATGCAGACGACTTTGGATCGTCTCTGTCACTAAGGTTGATGATGCTGCGAGCAAGACCTTGAAGCAGGTGAGAGATGCGACCGAAGCCATCAGTAGTTGTCTGGGTGCTCTACGAGAGTTACCGTCCGAGCTAGCACAGCAAAAGTGCAGCAAAGGCGGGAAGATTTCCACGCAAGGGAGGAAAGTGGCGAGTTCAATAGTCAATGAGAACTGTAGTATCATTGAGGATGAGCTCGAGAAGCTACTGTCCGTGGAGGAGCACTCGCACAGGATCAAGAAAAGGTGCGATGCAATCGCAGCCATTTGTTCAACAGCGATTGGTGTTGTCCCCTCTCGAAAGGGCAGGTGCCTCTGTTGAGCCGAAAAGGACGAGAGATCTGAAGAGTATAAAACAGCGACTCGGAGCGCATAGTCGTAGTTAGTTGAACTCATTTCAGAACGAACCTCCAGGCCGTAATGTGCAGGCGAAGGCACAGATCAGGTCTGAGCAACCGTATCTCGAAGACGTCGAGATGCAGGATTACTACGGGACCCTCTATCCAGCGCAGGCGGCACAGGGTAAGCCTCTGAACGCAGAGCACTATTTCCGGAGAACCGTACCGTTGTCAACCGGCATCGGGCAGCAGACGAGGGAACAGAGCTTATCGAGGTCGAGCCGGTGCCTCTCCCCAGGAAGGTTGTCTATGTCAGATAACATTGGGGCTATGATCGCCGCAATGACCTTGCCACACGTAGAGATGTTTCGTGACCCCCGAAGGCAGAAATTTTGGTGATTTCATTCTGCGATTCAGGATGAAATACCAGCTTTTGAGGTTGAAGAATGATTTTCTGGTGCACCTCCTGATGTCGAAACTGGGTGGTTACCCAAAAGCGGTAGCAGAGGCGTTACCGGATTACGTCAAACGGGCGGATTTCGAGACACTGGTAGATTGTCTCCGGAACAAGCTTGAAACGCATGATTCTGCAACTCAGATGAAGGCGTACATGGATCTGAAACGCTTGTCAAAGTCTACAGATGTCACTCAGTACTGCCTAGAGCCGGAGAAGCTCACAAGGAAGGCGTATCCGGATGCAAGAGAAGAGGATTTGTCTCGTACGAGGGCGGCAGAGCTTGTGAGTCAGCTTTCAGAATGGCCAGAGTATTTACAACTCTTCACGACAATGGAAATGGCCCCGAAGGGTACAGCGTATGAGATGGTGAAAGCCATAGCACAACGCTGTGAGAGGAGCAGAGCAGTTGCAGCTGCGGTGCTCCGCACCAGACGGCAGAATAGGCGCACCGATTCGGAGTGGAGATTCCGCGGCTGCGAAAACCTCCAGCTCTAGAACGGTTTGTTCACCAAGGAGACGCAAAATCCAGCGTTGACAAGCGTGAGCCCCGCATCAGATGCTTCAACTGCAACAAGACGGGCCATCTCAGACGAGATTGCAGAGCTGTGAAGCAGGAAGCCCCTATGCAGGAGTCAACGGAAACAACGGTGGAAGCTGATGCACCCAGGATATTCACTTCGTCTCTGAGCAAGTGGATATGTGGAGCAGTAGGAACGGGAAGGAGACAAACAGAGCTCGTGGGTGGGCAAATGTTAGTTGACGTCCATCTGCTTGGACTGTCCCGTAAGGCTCTACTGGATACAGGGTCGCAAGTCAGCATAATCCCGTTGGACACGTTCTTGGCTGCCCAAGATGCAGGCTTTGACTTGGACGCTGATATAGAGGAGCTTCCCTACGACCAGCAGAAGCCAGTGTACGATGCCTCTGGTAACAAGATGACGTTCAAAAGGAGCTGTTCGGCTGACGGTGCAGGTCGGCAAAATCAGCAGGCAACGGGTTTGCATTGTTCCCCACTGGCTGGAGGGGACGGAACACTCGTATTGGGTACCAACGCACTAAAGAAATTGGGCTTCAATTTCCGTCAGAAGGCGTACGGTAGAGTATCTGCTGCGGGATCACTCAAAGAGGAGGCAGTCGTCCAAGGTCATCGCAGTACTACCTCAAGTGGGAGACTGGGAAAGTCGTTTGTCAGATGTTTCAATTGTTCCAAGCTCGATCATTTTCGGAAGAACTGTAGAGAACCGAAACATTCAAGGGCTACGGAGCTGCAACCAGTAGTCAGGAAACAGACGACTGGGCAGAACACGTTCAGGGCGTGGTTAAACGACTGGAACTGTGATTCAGAAGCAGCGGAGGCTATTGTAGCGAAGAAGGTATGTCTGAAGAGGCAGAAAACTAAGGCTGCACCTGCTAGGCGTGGACGCTCTCAGACTGAGGAAACTTCCGTGACTGAGGTTGACGTCGCAATCAAGGCGATTAGCGACGTGGATGGTGAAAGCAAGCCTACCACTTCTCAAGCATTTGCAGGAGCAAAGCATCGGGAAAAGGAGGGGGTGGCACGTCAGCGCCGTGTTCTGAGTCATGTAGACCGCAAGCTCAGCATAGGTGGTCCGGTCCTGCCGCAACGCAGTGAGGAGCTAGAGAGACCTCCAGGACCTGCTCAGAGCAAGAGAAGGCGGAGGCACCGTCGAAGGCGTGCGAGCAGAAGGCGTCTAACGGTACCTGACGTCTGCCCTGGATGGAAGACCTGCAAGGAGCAGCGTCAACAGCACGTGATCACCGACGTAAAGAGGGAACAGGACATCATCAAGCCGAATCCCGTGAGCAAGGACATGAAGATGCACCGACGTTCAGATGATACGAGGTTTCGCCATCCTGACGACGCACGATATGTTCACCGACGACCGCCGAAACTCAAATACACGGACTGTGGAACAAGAGATGTTCGCTCGTCAATGGATTGCCGCTCAAAGTCTTCTCGCTGCCATTGATCTAGAAGATCCCACACTGTATATACATTGTTTTTAATGCTGTTTATGAGTCGGGACGACTCATCCCCAAGAGGGGGCATGTTAAGATATGCAGTGTTTATGTACATATGTTGTAGTAGTCTTGTAATTTCACTGTTAATATGTATTAGTTTGATAGTATTGTATTTATACTCTATCCTTACCTTCTTCAAGTTAGTTCTCCTCTATATTGTTTCTGTCGATCAATATCCTTGTAAGTTGATCGAACCGGCCGATTGGCCTTGTTTATTTCGTCATACGCTACTGCGCGCTCCTAACTCATAGACTCTCTCGCCTATCACCATCAATTCACTTGCACGATGTATTTGGACCCCGCCCACAACCTTATATAAGACGAGCGAGAGCTCATTATTGGATCGGCATCGGATCGTTGTTCTTGTGGAAAGAGTTGGTGAGAATTCACCACTCTCAATTGAATAAAGATTAGCCTGGAGTAGTTCGGTCAAGTACCCTAGACATCCCCCCGGGTGACCGACCAGTCACCCGTGATTGTATGAATTTTAATTCCTTTACTGCTGAATAGGTGTCGCTTCCAGTACTTTTCTACCAACCATTACATGTCAAAGCACTGGAACCCAGGTTTAAGCGACACGTCAATGCTGAGCAAATACGCTAATTTGTGTACGTACGCAATCGCGAATATACAGCAGGGATCAGAGGGAAAAAATCTTGAATTTCGGGACTCTGAAGAAAATTTTAAACTTCGGAATATGGAATAGGATTATGAATTCCGGGAATCGAAACAGGATTTGGATTTTCAAATATCGGAAATCGAAACAAGTTGATGTTTTCACATAATCTTATAGACATTTAACGGCACTGATGCATGAGGAAGTACTTCGAATTGGAACTTACTTGGTTAGCTCGCGTACAAGCACGAAGCGGGGAGAGGCAAGGAGACAGGAGGTGGAGAAGGGATATAAGTGTACGCGCGCACACGCACGCGACAGAATAATGTACTGGAAAGAGAAGTAAGTTTCCAAGTCTCTTCAACGGCGCACCGAAAATGTATAGTTTTGAAGACAAATTACTGATTAGAAAGCGAGTTATTTGAATTCTTTGTTTATTTTTCGCGAAAAAAACTCCTTTCGAATGATCTATAACATGACGCCAAGAATTCTGGCATCTCTATTGGTGTTCAGAAGGAGCGCCAACCGGTTGAGGAATCCGTTTAGTTTCGGGTAGACGTCACCGGAGACTTGCACACCACCGATGCGAACCTTGATCGTGGTCATGGCCTGACCACCTAGTACTAAGCTCCAACCCGTCGAAGGAACGACCCTAGTGCGCCAGCTACAGTTCCTGCTATGATATATTGTCGTGTTGAAGGCAATATAACACACAAAATTCAGCAAAGAGCTTACCTTCGCCCCACGTCAATGGCGCCGCGGTGCAGTTCAAGGCGATGCGATTGACGTCGTGCGAAGGCAAAAGCTGGGATCATACTTTTAGCGACGAGCGACGCAACGCAGTGAAAAATGGAAAAATCACTATGCTCTAAATGCACTGTCGCTGGTCGAGGGAAGTATGATCCGACCAAACTGCAGATGGGCGACGGCGTTACGCGACGTCACGTAATCAATGCGCAGGGTGATTCTGAAGTCGCGCCACGCAGAGGTACAGCGCAAACACGCAGATTCTGAAGTCGCGCCACGTAGAGGTACCGCGCAGACACGGAGAGCAGCACAAACCACTCAAACCCACCTGTGAACGGAACGCTACAGCACCGGGCGAGGGGCGGGCATCAGGGATGAGCGGAATAAAGTTTTGGAAATCGGAAATTGGAACACAATTAACATTTCGGAATTCGAAACAAAATTTAAATTTTGGAAATCGAAAATCGGAAACCGAAACAAATTTCAAAAATTCGCAAATCGGAAAGCGTAATTCCCGAGCCGAAAAACTGCAGCAATCGGAGTTCGTAATCGGGAAACGGAACAAAGTATACTCGCTGCTGGCATCGAAAAATACGTCATTGACCCTCTGGTTAGAAAGCATAGCAATTATCAAATCATCATTCTCCAGATATTTCTCCATTCTGGACACTAGACCATTACGAATCAAATTTCTGATCCCATGGAGATCTCATCATGGATATGCGTGATTGCGACTAGAGACTAAGTGCTTTAACGACTACCTGTCTTTTTTTCAGTGTTACGTCAAACGACTAACGACTAAAGAAATGAAAGATTTCCGTAAGCAATCCAGAATTTAAAAAAAATTTACTCCCTTCTGTCGCTAATCAACGGAGGGATCACACCAACGTTGCTCTATAGTTGTTCGGGATATGCACAGTTGGCACTTTTTGCATTGGCCATGCGCGCGACCCGTTTTTCGAAATCTCATTCATACCCTAAAGTCATTACTATTTCTAACAAAGCGGCTTCTAAACCTAGGATATCAATATTTTGGCCACAAGATAACGTCACGCAGCGGGCGTGGCGTCGCTTCGGTGCTAAACAAAGCGTTACACCCTGAGAGAGTGAAATTAAGATTTTGTAGCAAAGAGCTCTCAATGATTGTAATGGTCCCTGAGAAATTGTACAGCTGGAAAACCCACAACCTGTTCTCGATTCAAAACAAGGACTTCGAAGTCCAAACCACAAGACTATTCTGTGAACATTCTACACATTGTTAAAGGCAAAGGTCGCGATCAAATATGCTTGTTTTTCCTCTCTTAACCCTTTTCTGGGTCTCGAGTAGTAGGACATATGTGAAAAAATCGCGAAAAACCACTGTTTTGGGCCAAATTTGAAGCCTGAACTTTTGTCTTCTGATGGTGGACGAGCCCACTCCACATCATCGGCATCGATGACCTCTTACATCAAGAACATTGCAACTGAATATCAATCAATGAACCTTCGAATTTATGTACAAATCTAGTCAAAAACATTGACTAAAGTGCTTTCTTCCACTGTTAACTCTTTTTATTCGGTAAACTTGTATTTATTTCTTCCTCTAAACGTCGATGATTTTTGACTTCTCGGCATGAGACTGCGATCTGTTTCGTCATCGCTGTGCACGTGTGCACGAACTGGCTTCTTTGGGCCCAAGAAACCCTAATTCTAGCCCGTTTTGCACCGCGCTACCTCCACACTTTTTCAGCTGTTTTCAAACTAAGCTGATTTTTGTAATTTTTTCGATAACGTTTTCCATCGTGACCACTGCCTTTAACCAGTCGTACTCGAGAACTGAAACAAGATTTGGTAATATAGTGCTATCTCTGAGCCTCATCAGATATGTGTTTCTTTTTTGATGGTTCGAGACTCTTCTTCTTCCACTTTTTATTTTGGCTAGCTTTCGCCAATAATGGCTTCTTCAGACCTTCAAAAAAATGCGCGCAGATTACAGAGATATGATACCGTTACATGAGCAATACATACCAGATCCAAGAATGGTTGTCAGCGAGGATGTTGCGAGCGCTGAATGTCGTAAACGTAGGTCAATGGATACGACAGATATGGTCATGCAGGACTTACCCCGACGAGTCAAACAAGATTGTTCAGAAATATATTCTGGAAATTATATCCGAGAATGCTATTTGCGCAGAACAGTTTTATAGTTTACCGCAAAGTCGAAAGGACATGGTGCGGTTGCGGTCACACACTAAAACTACTCAAATAATATTACGAATAGGGGCTTTTCTTAGTGTGCGAGAGGACTTCGCCGTTTTTTCGATTTTAAAACGGAATTTTGAAAAAAGACACTGCGAAGCCCGGAACAAACGGCTAATTCCCCTCACACACTAACGAGGGAAGTATACAAAGCGTAGGTCTGATCTGCCAAAACGACTAGTGTCGTTAGTATCTCTTGTGGCTCAATAGTAAAAGTGCGCAGTATCCCGCCGCGAGCCGCAGGTTCCAAGAAGTTACAAGCTTAAAAAGCTCATTTTTTGTGCTTTTTGTACCTTCCAAAAATCGCGTTATTCTTCGGAAAATCCGGAAACGGACCTCATAAATGTGTTCAGCACCCAAAACTACCACCCTGAGCAAATCTTGGGTGAACGCACTTTTTCCGTACTTTGTCCAGACTAACAGCGTTTTGGACTTGTACGGATTTTCGGTTGGGCGCTTATTTCTACTAATTGAGGGCTCTGGAAGCGTTTTAGAAAAATGTTCCAGATTTGACTTAAAATTCTCCCAGGGGAGTTTTTTGGGGCGCTGATCACGATTCTGTGATTTATTAGTCGATTTTCAAAAGTTTTCGGCTAATTTCGTTTGAAGCTTCCCAACCGGGGAAAATTTCGAGGGAAAAACGCCACTTTCGAGATTTCCGGTTTTCTACGTTAGATATGTCTCAAAATCATTTGCTGAGGGTTATTTGGAGTGCTAAACACGAATCTGGAGTCCGTTTATCGATTTTTTTGCAGATTACGGTAGATTACGGTGGGTATACGGTAGTTTGGTCAAAATCTCAGATTTTACTCAAATTTTGTATACGGGGGTTATTCGGGGTGGAGAATACGAATTTAACGTCCGTTTGTCGATTTTCGAAATACTAAGATGGGTTTTGACCCCTAAATGACATGTTACCTACCGTAGCCTACAGTAAACCTCTAAATTTCGACGAATGGACTCCAGATTCGTGTTCACCACCCTAGATTACCCCTACATACAACTTTTGAGCTAAATCCGAGAAAATTTTTTGAAACTCCAAAAAAAATGCCTGATGGGTACCCTTGCCTTTTCGCCAGGCTTAAAAATTGCTCATAACTCTTCTGAACCTGCGGCTCGCGGCGGGATACTGCGCATTTTTACTATTGAGCCAGAAGAGATACTAACCATACTAGTCGTTTTCGCGGATCCGACCTACGATTTTTATACTTCCCTTGTAAGAATATACCCTATTCGTAGTATTTAAACTGTCGGAAACAAAAATAATGCCGGAACAAACAAGAAAAAAAACCGCAACTCACCCACAAAATCAGCTAACCTGACGATTGATAATGAAATTTGGCAAGGAGCCAGCGTTTCCACCGGAGTTTTAGTGTGTGGCCGTAACCGAACCCTGTCCTTTAACAATGCGGTAAACTGTATGATCCCGGCCTTACCCTTGAAGGCTATTTTCGGCATTCGCAGTGCTTATTGTCAAAGTCTAGATTCATAACGGCTAAGGATTATTGACTAACAGGAGCTTTGGCTCTTTGAACGACTAACGTCTAACTAATTATAAAATTTCAATTAGACTCATTCCTGGATCCCATAGAAATTGAGTTGCTTTAGAGGCAGTGTTCAGGATAGAAATATTGCCCGTTTTCCAGCGGGAACGTAAGCTTTGAGTCTCTCAAAGAAGGGCAAGGATGAAAGTAAGACGAAAAACGGCCAGGAGGGTGAAAATCCCGTGGACCAGCAGATCTTTTGGATTGCCCTCCCAAGTCATATACGGTTGTTCACCGTTCGTCTTTCCACAGAAGCAGTCACTTGCCGAAATTCTGAAATTTATACAAAAAGATTCTAGCATCCGAGCATGTGCATTAAAACATATTATATTCGGGGGGTGTTTGCTACAAGAAACATCAAACAATGTAAACTACTCAAGAATTTTAATGCGCAAAACCATTTCCGGCGTCTGGATTCTTCAAAGAATGAAATTCCCCGGAACACACCAAACAGGCGTAATCAAGTATTCCAGAGATTTCATTAAGCAGTTTTTCTTCATTATCTGAGTTTGTGAGAGGGTTCTCCTATTAGTTTTTACTTCGTATACTTGCCTGCTCAGAAACACAGAGAACTAGAATACGTTTTCATCGTAAAAACTGCCATTAACAAATCTTGAAAGAAGTTGAAGAGTCTCAACTTGTTAACTTCTGTCAGTGGATGCAGATTAAGATTATTTCTGCAATTTGTTCAAATTTCCACACCCATTTTTCGGAAATCGGAAAGCGGAATTCCGAGGCCTAAAAACCTGCGGAAATCGGAATTCGGCTCATCCTTGGTCGCCACTTGTACCTTCGGGCCATAGAGCAACCAGTGGTGCTGGGTAGCGTCCTTATTCATTATTCTCTATATGTATGAACTTACCACGCCGTTTTCTTCCACTGAGCGCATTTTGAGACGACCTTGTGGCGACTTATAGAAAATGTCGTGTTGTTCCAGGATAACTGGCTTCTTATCGGTCAACTCTTGAGCCAGACGTAGAATCTCTTCACGATTACTTACTTTGGCTTTGATTTCAACGTTCCTGGCCATTCTGAACGACAGATTCTAAGGCAGAAAATGAATATTGCATTATTCCTGAGCCTCATATCAATGTGATGTATAGGAATAATTTGAAGCTCTAATCGATTTGTGGCGACAGTTGGATATCAACCATTTTATCCGCGACGATTCGGGTCATAGACCCATCATCTGGCGGCTAAAATGCGATTATATGGCCGCAGGACATACATGAAAAACATCATCGCAGATCTGACCTACCGCTGCGCGGTGGAGGCGTGGATGGAGGGTGGTCTTCTTGAAACGACCTGCTCAACTACAGCACGAACGACAAATGGTGGGGACTGTCAAATGTCGCTAATCAGTGAGGTCAGATCGGAGTGTTAGCATCTTCATCGCATCCTTCATTTCTTCCCGGTTGTTCATCGGCGGGGAATGCAACCGTATCTCCAAAGCTTCCTTTATCTTACTTTCGGCCGTATCAGTGATGTTTTTATACAGTATACTTGCTCTCATTTCTGGCGCGGCTTCATATAGTCTACAGCAATGTTAGGTCCCGGTCATAGTTGGTGCTATTTGCATCTGCATCCCCCCCCGCACCCCCCAACACCCACCCGGTCGATACGTATGTTTAAAATTATGGAGTGAGGTTGAGAAAATCACTCGATGCATCCAACTAGATATGACGATGATTACGTGGCCAACAGGATTGCACCTGTTCAGAGAAATAGTGAAGGCGAGTATGGTGAAGTCACGGAGGTAGCAGTAAGGTTAGCTTTCTAGTGATACGCAATGTTTTATCTTCGACACGCCCACCCGGTGATTTTCTCATCCACGTATTGCATGGATATCGACCGCGTCGGATACATCGAGTGATTTTCTCAACCTCACTCCATCATTTTAAACATACGTATCGACCGGGGTGTTGGGGTGTTGGGGGTGCGGGATACACCGAGTGATTTTTGCATCCCATTTCCAATGCATTCTGTGTGTATCGACCGGGCTGGAGGCGTCGGCTCATCCATCTATGACCGGGGCCTTAGTAGGACCTGGTGAGGTTGCGGACTCGTCCTAACATACGGTAGTTTGTTAGTGGTATCACTCATTTTTCCAGAACAGCTTTGATAGATCGGTGAGTCTGTGTGTTCACCGATACGACCACATCTGTGGAAGCAATGAAAACCGGTGAAAATGTGAGAGCGGAAGCCGAAACTCACCGACCAATTCTAGTTATTTCGAAAAAATGAGTGATAACACTATCAGGCTACAGTATGTTTCGAAGAATCCGCAACCCCACTAGGTCCTACTTCCATGGCTGTAGACTACATGCATGCCGTGATGTTCGATGCTCGGAGAATGCACTGTTGAGATACGACGGCGATCTCAGAGCGCGCATCTGCTCATCCAGCCTCTTGTGGAGAGGCCTACCGGTTTTGCCGATGTAAAAGTCTCCACATCCCAGGCAGGTGACCTTGTAGACTACATTACGTGCTTGGCATATTTGTAGATCTGCAGTACAATGTCTGCAGCCGGTACGCCCACAGCGGTCTTCGTAAAGTCTGGATGAAGTTAGAAGGTCTCGTAGCGTGGCGGGTGGGCGGAACACAAGTCGGAGAGGAAGAGCTGATCGTTACACTACACTTCCTTGGCAAAACTTTCGTTCACAAAAGGAAGAACAAGAGCAGTTCCAGAAGAAGATTGATGCGGACGCCAGGTAACGAAGTCGTTCTCGATGTAGCCGTTTTGATGTAATATTTAAGCCAACTGGCTTTCTATGTCTCCCTGATCATCTGACGTTAGCTTCCTTCCTACGCTGAGTTAACTCTTGACAACACTCCTCTTCATATAGGCTGGGTGGCAGCTGCGCGAGTGGAGGAGAATATTCTTTGATACGGGTTTCTTATACTACTTCGTGCGAACCACACCTGCTATTCGGACTTTTGCGTTTAAGAATGGCAGGTATTTGTCTTCTTCCGCAGCTTCGACTGTCAGATTTATAGATTCGTGTCGGGAGTTCAGACGATTGAAAACTTCCAGAAGCCCGCTTGATGACTGCGTGATAACCATAATGTCGTCGATATAGCGGCCATAAAAGAGAACATCTGAAGTCAAACAACTCCTCTCGTAGCTGTCCATGAACAGTATTGCCAGCAGGGAAGTGCGGAATTTTCTGTTTTCTGCCCATTTTTGGCCATTTTTTCTGTTTTCTGTAACAATAGGCAAAATTCGACAGAAAACAGCAAAACCTCCTATCCCTCTGAGGTCCTTGAGTTGGTACCCGATTCATGTGGGGGGGGGGGGGAGGGGGGAGACGAACCTACTGACTGGAAAGTCGTCTCGCCAACTAGTCACTAAATAGCCCCAAAAAGCATTCAAGCCTTTACGAATACGATGATGAATGCGCTGCGCAACCCAAAATAGATTCAAGAAACCGAGCTCTTATCTTTATCTTACAGTGGTTACCGTTACCAAGAGGTTTGCCGTAGATGAATCCTTTAGGCCCCGCTCATAGTGGATGAGCCGACGTATCCAGCCCGGTCGATACACACAGAAAGCCTTATCTAACTGTTTTGCTTCGCTACGGGAGGTTTATGATTTGGCATAATAATATTTGTGAGAAACTCGTTAAAAGAAGTGAAATACTCGATGCATTTGATTTGTCATGAGATTTAACACGGAAGAAACACTAAAAGCTCGATGAAATGATGTTCCATTGATTTGGATGTGTTCTTTGTTACCAAAAATCTAAAAGTGAGTGTGGTTTTGAATTGCTAATCACGCGCTCTCTGAGAACAAATGTTCGCTCGCAGTCAAAGTTTGCAAGTATGAGCGCCTTGAAATACTATTTTGTGACTTCCACCCTAATTTTCATTTTTTGACGATTGTACGTATGTCTAGGCTCAGTAAAACGCGCGTGATTTGGCCTTTCAAAACCACACTCACATTTCGATTTTTGGTAACACAGAACACATCCAAATCAATGGAACATCATTTATGTGTACAATAGATAGGGGGCGGTTGGAAGATGAGGAATTTGAGTTACTGGAGGCGGAGCACACAATACAACGAAAGGAAGAATCGTGGTGCCTCACAGAACTGAGACCCGAACAAGAGAAGTGCAACCACCTTTCGCATCCAAAACATTGGACGCTGGTTCCATACCAATTGACATCTCTGCCGCATGTGGCACATGGGTACTTCTTCTTCTTCGCGGGTCCTGGATTCCTTTCGACGCCGGCCATTTGTAGAAGAATCCACAGGAGAGCTGCAGCCAGCCATCACCTCTCCCATGACAAAAACCCTCTCCGCGGAGGGATTGACGTCGGTTTGCACGGAGGTGATCTTCTTTCCTCCACACTGCCACGGCACGAACGTACGACATCTCGGCAGCTGTGGCAGCGTACGACATCAAGCCATGGCAGAAGCGGTGGATAACTGCCTTCACTAAAGGACGTCGGGCAAATGTGCTATTCCAGGGACATGTTTCCAATAGCATCCCCATCGCCGCTGGTGTCCCTCAAGGAGGAGTTTTATCGCCTGCACTTTTCAGTTTATATCTAGAAGATCTGCCCGTTCCCCCTCAAGACATCAAGGTCGTTGCATACGCGGATGATATTACTATTCTGTGCCGAGATCGCGACATTAAGGTAGCCACCAGTAAGATCAATGACTACTTGATCGAGTTGAAATGTTTCTTCGATCGCAAAATGCTCACAGTCTCTGCCTCCAAATCGTCCGTCACCGTCTTTTCCACTGATAATGCAGAGCACAGTGCCCATCCTATGGTGAAATGGGACGAAACTCAATTGCAGGCCACCCGATTCCCCAAGCTGCTTGGACTCGTGTTGGATCCTTCGTTGAAGTTTCATAAGAACACTGAGCAGAAGCAAGCCACAGTGAAAACAAGACTGAACGTCCTGCGTGCTCTCGGTGGAACGTCCTGGGGATGCAATAAAGAAACGATCCTGACCACGTATAAGGCTATTGTGCAACCCGCCTTGGAGTATGCTGCGCCAGTCTGGCAGCACATCGTGTCGGACACCTCTTGGTCCAAGCTGCAGCGCGTCCAAAATTGTGCTCTGCGAATTGCAACAGGCTGTTCCAAAAGCTCTCCAATAGAGCACTTACATGCCGAAGCTCGCATATTGCCAGTTAGAGACCACTGCCAACTCCAGGCGCAACAAATGTACACTAACATCGTGAAGCAGCCGAATCATCCTTTGCGAAGAGTACTAAACCCGGTGAGAAAGAGATGTATCAGAAAGCCTTTCGCTGATGCTCCGTCGAAAGTAGATGTGCAGAGATGGACCGAAGCACAACAAGAAGGCCTCCGTCTCTTGCGCGCGGAGCATACCCGATTCGTGAAGGAACACTTGAGCAGAGTTGCCATAAACCCCATCCTGGGAGTCGCACCTCCAAAGGTCTACGAGACAGAGATGGAACTTGGCAGGCGTGCCAGGTGCACCCTTGCATCGTTACGCTGTGGACACTCCCCCATGCTTATGTCATACTTGCATAGGATTGACAACAGCAAACCTGACGAGTGTCCTGATTGCGGTAGTCAAGGGCATACTACTGCGCACCTGTTCAATTGCCCGAAAAGACCGACTACATTGACGACAATGGATCTGTGGACGAATCCAGTGCTAGTGGCCGAGTTTCTGAACCTATGACAGAACCCCTCTCTGTGGCTGCAAAGAAGAAGAAGAAGAAGAACATCATTTCATCGAGCTTTTAGTGTTTCTTCCGTGTTATATCTCATGACAAATCAAATGCATCGAGTATTTCACTTCTTTTAACGAGTTTCTCACAAAAATTATTATGCCAGATCATAAACCTCCCGTAGCGAAGCTAAACAGTTAGATAATTTCATTTCATTTTAGCGAAGGCTTCCTTCAGCGATAAGAAGAAGAAAACACGCCGTTCATGACCTTTCTGCCGATTGCACCTGCTCGGCTATTTAGGACACACGTTCCTTTACCGGAGCGCTGTGCACTCCTACTTGGGTCCCGACCATTTTTTTCCGGCGCTCTGCGTTTTTTCCACTTGGGTGTCGACCACTTTTTCCGGCGCCCCAGGCATTCCCACTTCGGTCCCGCCCACTTTTACCGGCGCGCTGTGCATTCCTACTTGGGCCCCGTCCACGGTTCCCGGCGCCCTACGCACTTTCACTTGAGTCCCGCCCAGTTTTACCCGCGCGCTGTGCATTCCTACTTGGGTCCCGTCCACAGTTCCCGGCCCCCTACGGACTTCCACTTGGATCCCACCCACTTTTAACCGCGCGCTGTGCACTCCTACTGGGATCCCGACCATTTTTCCGGCGCCCTACGCACTCCCAGTTGGGTCCCGCCCACTTTTACCAGCGTGCTGTGCACTCCTACTTGGGTCCCGACCATTTTTCCGGCGCCCTACGCACTCCCAGTTGGGTCCCGTCCACTTTTACCGGCACGCTGTGCTCTCCTACTGGGGTCCCGACCACTTTTTTCGGCGCCCTACGCACTCCCACTTGGATCCCGCCCACTTTTACCAGCGTGCTGTGCACTCCTACTTGGGTCCCGACCATTTTTCCGGCGCCCTACGCACTCCCAGTTGGGTCCCGTCCACTTTTACCGGCACGCTGTGCTCTCCTACTGGGATCCCGACCATTTTTCCGGCGCCCTACGCACTCCCAGTTGGGTCCCGCCCACTTTTGCCAGCGTGCTGTGCTTTCCTACTTGGGTCCCGACCATTTTTCCGGCGCCCTACGCACTCCCAGTTGGGTCCCGCCCACTTTTACCGGCACGCTGTGCTCTCCTACTTTGGTCCCGTCCACTTTTTTCCGGCACCCTACGCTCTCCCAGTTGGGTCCCGTCCACAGTTCCCGGAGCCCAACGCACTTCCACTTGAGTCCCGCCCACTTTTACCGGCGCGCTGTACACTCCTACTGGGGTCCCGACCACTTTTTTCGGCGCCCTACGCACTCCCACTTGGATCCCGCCCACTTTTTCCGGAGCCCTGAGCACTCCCAGTTGGGTCCCGACCACTTTTCCCTGCGCTCTACGCACACTCAATTGAGTCCCGTCCATTTTACGGCGCTCTACGCACTCCCAGTTGGGCCCCGTCCACTTCATACAGCGCTTGGTGCACTTAAATTTGTGTTCCGCACGCGGAGCATATGGTCCCTGATGGGCCTGAGGGAGAACGTCGCTCGAGCTCTATTAAGTCTTATCACGTTATCACTCCACTTCTCTTGAATGACCGACCAAACTTCTTATCACTAAATTTCTTTAGACACACACATACACACACACGTTTTAAAATTCGCGATTTTTTTAATATCTCGAGAACCACGAGGCGGATTTTTCTCAAATTTGGGCAACGTTGAAAACCCTTACTGCTCCATCCTTTGTGAAAGTCCCTTGTCTCAAGATTCCTCCCGAACCGGGATTCTGGAATGAGGGTTGTGCGCGGAAGCAATCCTTTTCCAAATCAGGTGCGCGCTTCGCGCGCACCACAATTGGAAATGGGATGCAAAAATCACCCGGTGTGTCCCTCCAACACCCCCCCCAACACCCACCCGGTCGATCCATTGGATTGGCCAATTGTTGGATTGTCAAAATTAAGCTGAAAAACGTTTATAACATAAAAATGTATAAAAATTTAATGCTGTGGAAAAAAAAACTTATATAGTGTACTTTTTATTGATTTTTGAAAATTTTCTGTTCCCTGTTTTCTGCCCGTTTTTGGAGATTTTTCTCTGTTTTCTGTTTTCTGTCAAACTGAATTTTCTGTTTTCTGTTTCCAAAAAAAAATTTCCGCACATCCCTGATTGCCAGCAATGGTGCCAGCCTGTTTCCCATCGCTAGGCCGCGCCTCTGTCGGTAGATAACGTTACAAAAGCGGAAGAAGTTGAATTCCACCACTTCTATTAGCAGCGTCTTAATGTCATCGTACTGAAGGTTGCACAGCTGAATCTCTTCCTGATGTAAGCTCAACGAATCGAGACAAGGAATCGATGATGTTTAATGTATGTTCTGCGGCCATATAATCGCATTTTAGAAAAAAATTAAGTAAGTCCCTCGAATCACAAGGTATACGTCAAACATGATCACGAAGCAGACACCCAGGTGTATTGAATAGCAGGGAATCTGAGGGAAGTCATAATAGCATCAATTCGAAAAGAGTGTTCGCGAGTCCTTTCTACCCCGCTTTTGGCCCTTATTGTGACAGTGGTGAGAAAAAGGAAGAACAAGCAATGATTGCGTCAGCTCGGCTACCAATACCAGCCACAATTTCTGTCGCAAAAAAAAACGAGAACGAAGCGAAGCCGAGTCGAAAACGCTGTTTTCATTCGGAGTGGACATTATCAGAATCCAAGAAGCATTCGATTCGACTCATTGCGTTCAAGAAGGTATTAAAGTTTGAAAAAAACGCAAGTATTTATAGCCTAGCTCTCTCATTTTGAGCCGGTCGAAGTAAGGCTTATCGAGCTCATCATGTCAGAATCTATGATACTTATCACTATTATATTTTGCCATCACCGACCGCTCCGCTGCTTGCTCCGACCGGTTTCAGCTGAGCAAGCTAGGCTTTAGGCCCCGGTCAGAGTTGGTGCTATTTGCATCTGTACCCCCGCACCCCCCAACACCCCCAACACCCACCCGGCCGATACGTATGTTTAAAATGATGGAGTGAGGTTGAGAAAATCACTCGATGCATCCAACTAGATATGACGATGATTACGTGGCCAACAGGATTGCACCTGTTCAGAGAAATAGTGAAGGAGATCATAGTGAAGGAACGGAGGTAGCAGTAAGGTTAGCTTTCTAGTGATACGCAATGTTTTATCTTTCGACCCGCCCACTCCGGTGATTTTCTCATCCACGTTTTGCATGGATATCGACCGCGTCGGATACATTGAGTGATTTTCTCAACCTCACTCCATCATTTTAAACATACGTATCGACCGGGGTGCGAAGAGGTGTTGGGGGTGCGGGGGAGTGAGGGGGATACACTGAGTGATTTTCTCAGCTTCACCTCACCATGTTGTTCATACGTATCGACCGGGTGGGTGTTGGGGGTGTTGGGGGTGCGGGGGATACACCGAGTGATTTTTGCATCCCATTTCCAATGCATTCTGTGTGTATCGACCGGGCTGGAGGCGTCGGCTTATCCAACTATGACCGGGGCCTTATAGCACTCCAAATGACCCTTAGAGAATGATTTTGAGACATATCTCTCTTATCTTAATCTTATAAGTCTTGGAGATTTCCGGGTATCTTAGAAATCCGGAAATCTCGAAAGTAGCCATTTTTCTGAAACGCTTCCAAAGCCTTCTAATCGGTATAAATTAACGCCCAACCGAGTATCCGTACAAGTCCAAAACGCTTTCAGTCTGGACAAAGTAGGGAAAATGCGCCTTCACCCAAATTTCGCTCAGAGGGGGTGGTAGTTTTGGGCGCTGAACACATTTATGAGGTCAGTTTACGAATTTTCGAAAGATTAATGCCCTTTCTGAAGGGTACAAAACGCACAAAAAAACGATCTTTTTAGGCTTGTAACTTCTTGGAACCTGCAGCTCGGGGCGGGATACTGCGCAGTTTTAATATTGAGCCACAAGAGATACTAACGATGCTAGTCGTTTTGGCAGATCCGACCTACGCTTTGTATACTTCCCTTGTAAGGGAATATCGATGTTCAGGAAAGCTAAGCTGAACTTCCAGGTGGATTCGTCCAAGCACGCCTGCTCAATGGAACACAGGAAAAGAGGTTAGGTAATCACTCAAAGCTCATGCTGGTAATACAGCTCTCGTATATGCTTCAATGCGTTACTTTTAATAATTTATTCGACGCTCCAATAATCTAACAAACTCAACAAAGAGAACGATAGCTAAGAGGAAAGGCAAAACACGTTGCATAGACTAGCCCGCTAGTCATAACAATCCCGTAATACTCGAAGATGGAACACCGTAACTTTCGATATAAAAAGAACAGGAAAAGAACAAAGGAATCACAAGGTTGAAGCGAATGTTTCCCGCCACTCGATTTTGACGATTTCTAAACCCTTCAGCGTTGGTCCTTCGACCACGTGCGATAGACCGATCGAAAGCACAAATTCTTTTCTATCCAACGCTGCCTTCCACTTGAGCCGAAACCAATTGATTTGCGAAATATGTGCTAGAATTCAGTGGTAACCTTCAGTACTGTGCATCTTTGAGTGCTTCCATTTACTTTGAGGTAAACCACAAAACTCGCCAGAGCTTGCAGGATATTTAAGCCACCTTAGAACTAGATAATAGCGTTCTCGGAAATCTTCGACGGAGCGTGGTAACCGATTTTTAGCGAATTTCGTGATTTTAAAACTTTGGTGTTTTCTGGCTCATTCGAGACGTTTTAGCCTCGAAGCTTCAAAGTTAAGTACAATGGCCACGTAACTACTCAATAGTACTTTTTTCGTCAATTACCTATCGCTTTTTCGAAAATCCCTAAAAATGGCGAAAATCCAATTTTCGAAAAAACTACCGATAATTGACGAAAAAATACTATTGGACCATTATACTTAACTTTGCAGTTTCGAGGTCGAAACTTCTCGGATAAGCCACAAAAGACCGAAGTTGCAGAATCACAAAAACCGATACAAATCAATAATTACGCTTCGACCAAATTTTTCGCAAACGTCATCATGTAGTTTTAAGGTGGCTCAAACTCTGGCCGGTTTGGTGGTTTACCTCGAAGTAAATAGAAGCGCCCAAAGATGCTCAGCACTGAAAATTACCAATGAATTATAGCGTATATTTCGCAAATGAGCAGCAATAAGTGGAAGGTAGCGTCAAATAGAAAAGAATTTGTGTTTTCGATCGGTATTGCGCACTTGGCCGAAGGACCAACGCTGAATGGTTTAAAAATCGTCAAAGTCAGATGGCGGGAAACTTTCGTTTCAACATATTATCATAACAACAGTCCTTTTTCCCATCGTTGAGCAATGCACATCTACACTCAAACTAATGTTGACTGCTAATGCACTCCGAAGCAATGTTAGTCCTTGTTAGAAAGTCAAACATAAGATATCACAGACTTCAAAAATGCAAACATGATCAATGACACTGATGTCCAAAACCTTAAAAAAAGCCGTATTACAATTATTGATACTAAGACAAATCTTGCAAGTTAATGAGGGCTGAGCGAAGCCGTTCATCACGATGTCTCCTTCAGTTATTGTACCGTAGCGAACTTTTCTCGAATCGCGATAATCTTTCTCAATCGATCAACACCTGAGGAAATGTATGGTTGGTCGTCATTATCCTGCACGCTTCTCCAAACGTTCACCGACAGCTGAGTCCGAACAATCATCTTCCGTAACAGCCTCACAGCACAACTAAATCCATGAAACTAGATCTATGAAAAAACTGCCTTCACCCACCGGAAGTAGTCACACAACATTTTTTGAGTTTCAAGCTCATTTCGAACCATTCAAACTGCGCGAAACTTCGCAAAATACGGGAACAACGGCGCAACTTAGAGCAGGACGCGTGAACCACGAGCAAAAACCTTGTGAGGCTAGCGGTTGTAAATATTATGACTCCGGCCTAAACCTAGATCTGAAAAAGCTGAGCTCGGAACGCTAGTTCACGGTACTTAGCTGCTGCTGTACCTACAACCCTATCATGAAAGTCCAAAGCACAGAAAACGGACAGGTCGTATTCGTGTTCAGCGTCGCGATCCCCCCCCCCCTCTGCAGCCACCCGGACCAGGTATGGGCGAAAGAAAAAACCTCTGTACTCGTGAAACGATATTAGACTACCCTCAACAAGGCTCCCAATGTTATTTTTTGTCGCCCGACATTCGCCCCAGGTTTCTGGAGGTGCTAAAGACGAGAATAAAGTCCGTTGTTGACTTTCCACACGATCACGGTAGGTCGTGGTTATTGCAGTACCCCTGTAAGTACCGAAAAACTCTGTCATCTATCGAAAAACTGTAAATATACTTGTATTCGCGCTTGATACCCGAAAAAACCTCGGAACTTATTGGAAAGTTTAACGCTGTGGAGTACGAATATGGGGACGAGCATGCGCGACTATGTGCCAGGGCTACACTTCGCTCGACAGCCGCCAGGATTTTTGGTCGAAAGTTGCGATTTAAAGAGTATGCCGAATTAAAATTTTGGGCCTTTGAATAATCCTACTAGGCACAAATCTAGGATGTTTCAGCAAGTTCTGAGAAATTCGAGGTGGTAGAGATGTGAGCCAGTTTTTTGGAACAGCTTGGGGTTTTGTAGCGCGTCTATGTCGACCTGTGCAGCAACAATGGTCGCCAAAGTCCTTCCCGTCGTATCTCTTGATCAAAATCTTTTAAAGGTTTTCCATTAAAAGCAGTGTTCACGATAACCTTCAATTTTGAGATTATTCGCTATATTGATTAAGTGGCTCCCGGGTAGAACTAAAATGACGTAGAAATTGAGAAAAACGCACCAGAAGTACACGAAATCCTTACGTATCACCCCGCCTCTTAAGTATCACAGGGAGTGTTTGTTGTGACAACCAAATCTTTTGTGAACCCGTTCTTTGCGATTCTCTAATCTCTATTGCTCTGTTCTTTCCTTAGGGTCCTAACTAATCCTGCTTCGCATACAATATTCTTCTATTTTCGATTGACCCAATGTTCCACCGGTGGCAACCACCATGAACATGTTCATCCAACCGGACAACTAGTCCATGTTATAGAATAATGTCGCTGAAATACGACGTTTTAATGTGTTTCCGACCGTTTCTTTGTAATTTTGGTGAAACTTGGAGGCCAACGCAGTTTTATGTGAAAAACTCGGGGACCAAAATCATCGTGAACACTGCCTTGACGTGCACGTCAGAAAACCAAATCGGCTACGACGAAATGGTTTTGGAGCGAATTCTGCCCTTAACCTGCTTGAATATGTATGCACCCCTGAAAAGCGGGCTGCTCGAAACCAGCGAGTATCAGGGTTCTGAGGACCTTCTGGTAGCCCACAGATGTCATGCGGTCAGCGATAAACCGTGAGTGGTAGCAACACCAGCTCCAGATAATTGAGGAGCTCCCAATTCTCCGCCTGCTCTCAACACTGTGTATTCGGACGCGCGGCCCACTTTTGTAATACTCAAGCCTGGTCAGCGATGCTCAACGCGACGCTTCGCCAGAGCGGAGAATAACTACTTTTTTCTATGCCGCTTGACTGTAAAATGATCCAATTGCGATAGCTTCGTGATAGTCGTCGGCTATCCCTGTCTAGTAATCTTATATTGTGCTCCGTCGCCGCTCTTGGAGCCATCAACAACTGTCGCTAACGGCTGCTTTGTAGTAACCAACTTGGCAGATACGATGCGATTTCTGGGTCTTCCCTGCTATGCGACGATAAATAGCAGCAACGGACTATAAACAAGGCTTGATAGAAATGGACAAGCAAGGCGGTGGTTTTTTTTTTACCAAAGCGTTTGACTCTGTTAACTTGGGACTGCTGTCCGACAAACGGCTGAAGTCCTCGCTGCCATCCTGGCAGAAGCGATAGATTGCAGCGTTTACTAAAGGCCGCCGGGCTAAGGTTCTGTTCCAGAATCACGTATCCGATAGCATTCCAATAGCAGCCGGTGTTCCGCAAGGCGGAGTGTTGTCCCCTGCCCTATTCAGCCTGTATCTTGAGGATCTTCCCAAGCCACCACAGGATATAAAGATTGTTTTGTACGCCGACGACATCACCATCATGTGCCAGGACCGTGATCTGCAAGTAGCCGCTAACAAGATCAGCGCCTATCTCATCGAGTTGAAGCTTCTCCTCGATAATATGATGCTCACAGTCTCTGCTGCAAAGTCTTCTGTATCAGTGTTCACAACGAACACCAAGGAACAGTGCCCACCCAGATGTCAGATGGGATGGTAATCATTTGCCAGCAGCAAGATTCCCTAAGCTGCTTGGTCTTATACTCGATCCGTCACTGAAGTTCCACAAGAACGCGGAACAGAAACAGACAGTCGTCAAGGCAAAGCTTAATATTCTGAGAGCTCTCGGAGGAACACATGGGGAAGCAGCCGAGAGACTATACTGAGAACCTACAGAGCAATACTTCAGCCGGCTCTGGAATATGCGGCACCAGTGTGGCAGCACCTGGTGTCAGACAGCTCCTGGAATAAGCTGCAGCGTATACAGAATGCTGCGCTTAGAATCGCTACCGGTTGTGCAAGGAGCTCTCCAATAGAACATCTTCACGCGGAGGCCTGCATATTGCCAGTTAAGGAGCATTGTGAACTCCAGGCACAGCAGATGTATATTAATGTTCTGAGACAGCCAAATCATCCGGCAAAGAGAATTATGAAGCCCATTAGAGAGAGGTCGATTAGGACGCCGTTCGCAGATGCTCCTCGTAAAGTTGATGTACAGAGATGGGCCGACTCCAACATGGAAAGGCTTCGTCTTCTGCGCGAGGAGCACACCCAGTTTGTTCGAGGATATCTGGAGAAGGCGGCTGTGAACCCTATTTTAGGAGCAATGCCGCCTCGGGTTTGCGAGACCGAGTCTCAACTCGGCAGGCGAGCCAGATGTGCTCTCGCCTCGCTGCGCTGTGGTCACTCTATTCTGCTAATGTCTTACGCTAGCAAGATCGACAGCAGCCGACCAGACGCATGCCCGGATTGTGGTGCTCCCGGACACGACACGGCGCACTTGTTCATGTGCCCGAAGAGACCTACCTCCTTAACAACAATGGACCTCTGGACGAATCCTGTGAAGGCCGCCCAGTTCCTCAACCTATGACAAAAACCACTTTGAGGCTGCAGAAGAAGAAGAAGGTGGTTTTTTAGGGAATTCGGGTAAGCGGGCCGTCAGCAAACACTTGTGAAATACAACATAGCACATCGTACTGGCCAAGAATTTAGCGATGCGTTCAACATTTAGTACAGGACATTTCACGCTTCATATCGCTCAGTCGTAGCTTCGGGCGACTCCGGTTACTGAGTTTCCGCGCATTGCAACAAGAGGCTATGTGGTTTGATGAGTGGTACCCAGTCAAAAAGAGATGGATTAGCTCTCACAATTAGTGGGAATTTTGAGATAACCTTGACTAAAACAAAACGAACCTATCACTCAAAAGAGCGCGACGAGTGGCTAGCCAGCAGGATATCTCCTGTTTTGCGTGCAGTTGCAGCAACACCGTATTTTCGTCATATGGTATTACCTGAACAGTGACAAATACATACATTTCTGAAAATACCGAAATCAGAACACTGAGTGCAGTCGGACGTTATCCACCTCAATGGCCACATGAGCAAACTGTCCACACACAGAACCTAGCTTGAACGGTGAACCGCTTTCGTTGAACACAACACATACGAAATTATTAGCGATCAATTTCTTCTTCATGTTACAGTTCGGATCGCTCTCCGCGCAAGGCATCAATGTTGCCACAAGGAAAGTCTAAACAGATTCAAATATGATGGAGTGAAAGCGAAATGGCCCTCTAGTAATGCTTACTATTTTGCTGAGCTCATCCTGGTACTCGTATGTGTATGAACCATGCTTTCCTGGAAGCAACCCACCTGGATGCTTGTCGAGAGGAATTGGTGAACCCAACAGCCTTTAAAACAGCAAACATTCACACATCTAATGCATAAAAACAGTTTCCTGCTGTGGAGCACTAAAGACATTAAACCTCTCCGATGAAGTTTGCTTTACATTCTAGAGCTTGCTTTAAACTTGCATAAATGTTCTAGATAAACATGTTTTGGATGTCGAAGATAAAATACTGCGCACAAATATTCCGCACCCGAAATTTCCCAAGCGCTTCAAAGGATTCCGAAAAATGTCACAAAGGAACATTTGAATTTCAGATGTTGAAACGTTTCCAGCTCAAACTTTGTCCAGGGAGTACTAGGACGCTGTCTAGCATCAGAACCGAGAAACGAGCAAAAGGTGTAAGCGTTCAAGTCGTTCGCGAAGACAACCGAGGATTAAAAGGAGCAGTCATTAAAGTCAGTAATCACGATAAAAACCGTCTCTGGATTCCCATCGGAAATCAAATGGTTCAGGGCCCGTGGCAACAGCAATGTCGAAAAAACGGCTAAGAAAAGCCCCGAGTAGTCTTATAACTAAACTTCAATGTAAGGCGCACTCTCGCCCACTCTCCTCAACAGCCACTGATCAAAGCGAACAACTGAATAATCTACCAACATGATAAAACCAGTACTAAAATGGTGTTAATATGTTCGAGCCAGGAATTACGAGGAATAGTAATAATTATCTGATAATCGGTTCACTTCTCGAAACCGGTTTTCCAGTTGCTTGCTCTGATCGGTGGCTAGTGAGGGTAAAAGGCGCGAAGAGCGCCCTATATTTACGGTTGAGGCCGTGTAGGGCTATTTACGGCTCCCCTTTACCCGTTTTTTCAACATTTTTGGAGCAATATGTAGGACTTTTCAAGTTCCGATGAGAAGTCGGAGACGGTCCTCATCGTGGACACTGCCTTTAAGCTGCTTGAGATGTTCGAATGGATTGTAAGATGAAGAGCAAGAGATGGTAGGCGGAATGCAAATGTTGAAAAGAGATGGAAGAGTTTTAAAGAGGAGACGGGTGGGAAAGCACTCGAGAGTGCCATCCGTGTTGAGTATGAGGTGTGAGGGAAGAGTGGATAAGACGAATGTGGAATCTCCTCCGCCGAGAGACGACCTTGAAAATGGTAGGCAGTACAGTCCGCGATATTTGGATGTGTTCAGATGGGGAATGGAGGGAGCTTCGTTCCTGGCACCAAAATAACGTCTTGATGGATAGTAAGTAAGTGCGAAGAGAGAAAGCTAAGAAAGTCTGGCATAAAGCCAGTTGAGATTGATATGCACAATAGAGAGTTAGAGGAATCAGAGTTGGTAGGTCAGGAGCAAAGATAGATACTTCTGAGCGGGTCCAGGATACCTCTCCACGCCGTCCCTTTGTAGGAAAATCCGTAGAAGAGATGAGGCCAGACACAAACTCTCCTATGGCAACTCTTTGCACAAAAGTGATGTTCCTTACTCCACACTGCCACAGATCGAACGTACGACATCTCGGCACCAACGTCGTGCTCGTGTTTAGCGCCCTGAATAACCTTCGTATGGTCTTTGTATCTCACGTAGGAAGCCGCGACGCTGCTTGGCGGGAAAAATTGCAAGCGAAGAGAAGAAGGGTATCGATCTAATGATTTCACGTCCAGTTACTAAGTGTAGCTTCGCAACTGAATGTCATGGGCGATAGACAGCTGATGTTAGGGCTGAAAATGTTTCAATTTCTTAAATCCGAAAAATGTGCACTTTTAAATCGCTATTTTTCTTTGGAATTCCCTGAAGCTATCAGGAAATTTGAATACGGTTTATTAACACACATGGCTATACCTACAACGTTCTGAACATGGTTTTTTAAAACGTCGGGGCAAGGGTAAAACAAGCCCAAGTCAGATGGAAGCCAAACTGCGCAAACAGGGTACGGCGCGAGGAGCGGATATCCACAGGGGGGGTCTGAGCTGCGCCGGGACACCAAGTGGACCATTTTGAATGGGGGTATACACTGTCCAGAATCAGTTTTTGCAAAGAATTCGATTATAACGTTCAATTTAAATGAAACTTTCGCCCAAAAATGTGTCCAAATTACGCTTCTGGAGAGAGGGGTCTGAGAAGATCGGCAGAAATTTGCTCCTAGAGGGGGGGGGTATGAGTAAGATTGGCCTTGTCCACCTCGTGCCGTACCCGAACGTTCTTGATTCTTCTCCATATGATCCAGTCATTCATAATTAAGTTTATGAAGATCAATATCATTAAAGACATGAGTTCGAATCATACTCGCGCAAATTAGCGTTCTCCCGCAAGGTCTGAAGCGCTATTCCCCCCAAATCGAGCAAAAACGAAGAAAATACTACATTTGCCAGGTGAACTATGGGCAACAACGCTAGAAACGTGTAAATGTTTCAGCAGCGCTAGAGTTCTTCGTCAGCAGCGTTTACAATGAGAAACATACCCGGGTTCATCGCATTTAGAAGTGGTCGTGGACCGATTTTGAGGATGACGGCTGAAGAAGGCCGAATCAGATGGCGTAAAAGGGATCATTCCCCTTTAGGTAGCGGACGAGATTAAAGGCAGGGTTTGCGATAAAAACGACTTTTGAGCTCTTTCAATGAGAATGTAGATTTGGTCATCACAAAAGTAAAAATAAGTGAAAAAACCCTGAAATTCGCTTGAAAAACGCTCAAAAACTAAGAATAACGGCTAATTACTGGTGTCGGCCGGCCCCCAAATTACCGAGATTTTAATTAGTGCCTGCTTATCCGCCTTTTATTTCGCTGTTAAAGTAGTCAGTAGTCTCCATAGATGCTTAGAAATTACTTTAGAAGCAAAATAAAAGTTGACAAAACAGGCTTTTGCACGAATCTCGATAATTGGAGGCGGGAGGACGCCAAGCAATAACTTCTTCCCGAGCGTTTTTTCTCCAATTTTTTACTTACTTTCACTTTTGTGATGGCCAGATCTACCATTCCAAGGGGATAGCACAACAACCAATTTTATCGAGAACCCTGCCTTTGATTACGAGGGAAGGGAGTTCTCAAACAGTGGATGGCACCTCTTTAGAGTACATCGGATACTCTTTTTTGACTTTTATCTTTGCGAACAGCACACTCACCATTACACCATTCGCCGTCTGCGAAAAACTGGTAGCTTTTCCTTTCGCAAACGTTACCTATGACATGTATCTGGACCACGACAGACAACAGCTCACTCGAAAAAAAACGGCTATTTTTCGTTCTTCGTCGAATAACTCGAAACCAAGAACGCAAATTGCCAGCGTCAAACGTTGTGATGGCAACCAGCCACCACCCACAGTTCGACCGGCAGCTCCTTGCCTTTCAGTCCCTCGGAGAACCACCGTATGTCGAGATATTGCTCGATAGACTATCTATAGAGTCTTACAGTACGCTCGCTACTGGCGAAGTTGTCAATGGGAGCTGCTCATGTTACCTCCGCTACAAGTCAGCCGGTTCAGGTCGAAAAAACTTCGAGCCCCTTTCCTTCACCTTTCTTCCGGCACTCATGGTAAAATTGATTCATTTACTGCAGGCAATCACACACCCAGTTAATCAAATGTATGGCAAACCCACACACTCAGTAGAAAATGCAAGAAAATGGTGCTCTAATTTCAGTGAAAACTTTTAAACAAGACTAAGAACTTACTTCAAGAATTTCGCGTACCGCTCAGATCCGTAAACGTTGGACAGAATTTCAGCTTCCGTTTCCTGTCCTTGTCCCACATACAGCACACCAACTGCATGGTATTCTGTGCCCGTAATCTAAACGGCCTTTCTGTGCACAGTGCGTTTCAAAATGAACCATATTTTCTAAAGCCCCATTCATAGCTGGTCGCTTCGACCAACAATACTTTTCGCGGGCGAGAAGCTTAGTTTGCTTTAAGCTTCTTTTTTAGTCAATCTGGTTGTATATTAATTACTTTTATGTTTCTGTTCTCGACACTGCATTTGTTTGATTTGTTTGTTATACATACTGTTTTTTTTTCGACGCACCTTAGCGTGCATTCTAATAAATAATAAATAAATAACGGTTTCAAAAAACGATGGGGGTGGAATTTGCTTGAGTAAAAACTTAAAACTACGACTAAAGTTACTAATTGCTAGAGGCTCTGCATGAAATAATATTTCTCGGTATTGTGGTGAGCGCGAAGCGCTCACCAGATTTGGCTTTGATTCGCCATCGCGCAACCCCCTGATCTCAGCATCAGGGTCCAGAGTAAACGTAGGAAGACCGTTCTTTTTGTATTTGATATACTTTAGAAAGGTGAATGACTGTTCAAAAAATGGTCCGGAATGGTAACCTGAGATTCGAGAAAAAGTGTCAAAACCACGTCATTTTGGTCGAAAAAAATGTTCATCTCCTTTTCTTTTTTCAGTTGGCGTTCACGATCTTGTTGGAACACTTATCGTTGAGCTAGAGAGCTCATTTTTGGCCAAGAAGCTGGTTTTGTTTGCACCTAGCTCCTGTCAAAATTTGAAGTTGGTTGCTCAATTTTTGCGGAACCTCAAAATTGAGGGTCAAGAAAGACAAAAACACGTATGGTTAGATCCGCGGCATGTGTCCTCAAGAAAAAACGTGTAAATTCAAACCGCTGCTGGCGTGGCGGTTTAACAATCAATCTCTGAGAATTAACCCGCCGCGCCAGCCGCGGTTTGAATTTAAACGTTTTTTCTTGAGGACACAGGCCACGGACCGAACTATAAACATGTTATTATAAACCATCCGACGTTTACTTATTCGTAAAAATGAACAAGTGAAATGAACTCCGTTACTGATAGGCTTTTGCTCAGGATTTAACGGGGCAACGCTTCAATCAATACGGCAGGATCTCGGAAGTACTTTTTGAAACGCCGCACGGTGTGACTCACAAGTGCGCCACAGAACGCCGTAGATAGTGTGCGGGACCCCAGCAGGAGTGCGAAAGACGCCGTAGAAAGTGTGGGACCTAAATGGGTGTGCGCAGAGCGCCGTAGAAAGTGTGCGGGACCCAAGTGGGAGTGCGCCGGACGCCGTAGAAAGTGTGCGGGACCCAAATGGGTGTGCGCAGAACGCCCTAGAAAGTGTGCGAGACCCAAGTGGGAGTGCGCCGGACGCCGTAGAAAGTGTGCGGGACCCAAATGGGTGTGCGCAGAACGCCGTAGAAAGTGTGTGGGACCCAAATGGGTATGCGCAGAACGCCGTAGAAAGTGTGCGGGACCCAAGAGGGAGTGCGCCGAATGCCGTAGAAAGTGTGCGGGACCCAAATGGGTGTGCGCAGAGCGCCGTAGAAAGTGTGCGGGACCCAAGTGGGAGTGCGCCGGACGCCGTAGAAAGTGTGCGGGACCCAAATGGATGTGCGCAGAACGCCCTAGAAAGTGTGCGGGACCCAAGTGGGAGTGCGCCGGACGCCGTAGAAAGTGTGTCGTACCCAAATGGGTATGCGCAGAACGCCGTAGAAAGTGTGTGGTACCCAAATGGGTATGCGCAGAACGCCGTAGAAAGTGTGCGGGACCCAAGTGGGAGTGCGCCGAATGCCGTAGAAAGTGTGCGGGACCCAAATGGGTGTGCGCAGAACGCCCTAGAAAGTATGTGGGACCCAAATGGGTGTGCGCCGGACGCCGTAGAAAGTGTGCGGGACCCAAATGGGTGTGCGCAGAACGCCGTAGAAAGTGTGTGGGACCCAAATGGGTATGCGCAGAACGCCGTAGAAAGTGTGCGGGACCCAAGAGGGAGTGCGCCGAATGCCGTAGAAAGTGTGCGGGACCCAAATGGGTGTGCGCAGAACGCCCTAGAAAGTATGTGGGACCCGAATGGGTGTGCGCCGGACGCCGTAGAAAGTGTGCGGGACCCAAGTGGGAGTGCGCCGAATGCCGTAGAAAGTGTGCAAGACCCAAATGGGTGTGCGCAGAACGCCCTAGAAAGTGTGTGGGACCCAAATGAGAGTGGGACGGACGCCGTAGAAAGTGTGCGGGACCCAAATGGGTGTGCGCAGAACGCCCTAGAAAGTGTTTGGAAGCCAAATGAGAGTGCGCCGGACGCGTACAAAGTGTGCGGGACTCAAATGAGAGTGCGGCGGACGCCGTAGAAAGTGTGCGGGACCCAAATGTGTGCGCAGAACGCCGTAGTAAGTGTGTGGGACCCAAGTGGGAGTGCGCCGAACGCCGTAGAAAGTATGTGGGACTCAAGTGGGAGTGCGCCGGACGCCGTAGAAAGTGTGCGGGACCCAAATGGGTGTGCGCAGAACGCCCTAGAAAGTGTGTGGGACCCAAATGGGTGTGCGCCGGACGCCGTAGAAAGTGTGCGGGACCCAAATGGGTGTGCGCCGGACGCCGTAGAAAGTGTGCGGGACCCAAATGGGTGTGCGCAGAACGCCCTAGAAAGTGTGTGGGACCCAAATGGGTGTGCGCCGGACGCCGTGGAAAGTGTGCGGAGACCCAAATGGGAGTGCAGAACGCCGTAGAAAGTGTGGGACCCAAATGGGTGTGCGCCGGACGCCGTAGAAAGTGTGCGGGACCCAAATGGGTGTGCGCAGAACGCCGTAGAAAGTGTGTGGTACCCAAATGGGTATGCGCAGAACGCCGTAGAAAGTGTGCGGGACCCAAGTGGGAGTGCGCCGAATGCCGTAGAAAGTGTGCGGGACCCAAATGGGTGTGCGCAGAACGCCCTAGAAAGTATGTGGGACCCAAATGGGTGTGCGCCGGACGCCGTAGAAAGAGTGTGGGACCCAAATGGGTATGCGCAGAACGCCGTAGAAAGTGTGCGGGACCCAAGAGGGAGTGCGCCGAATGCCGTAGAAAGTGTGCGGGACCCAAATGGGTGTGCGCAGAACGCCCTAGAAAGTATGTGAGACCCAAATGGGTGTGCGCCGGACGCCGTAGAAAGTGTGCGGGACCCAAGTGGGAGTGCGCCGAATGCCGTAAAAAGTGTGCAAGACCCAAATGGGTAAGCGCAGAACGCCCTAGAAAGTGTGTGGGACCCAAATGAGAGTGGGCCGGACGCCGTAGAAAGTGTGCGGGACCCAAATGGGTGTGCGCAGAACGCCCTAGAAAGTGTTTGGAAGCCAAATGAGAGTGCGCCGGACGCGTACAAAGTGTGCGGGACTCAAATGAGAGTGCGGCGGACGCCGTAGAAAGTGTGCGGGACCCAAATGTGTGCGCAGAACGCCGTAGTAAGTGTGTGGGACTCAAATGAGAGTGCGCCGGACGCCGTAGACAATGAGCGGGACCTACAAGAGAGAGCGTCGGACGCCGTAGAAAGTGTGCGGGACCCAAGTGGGAGTGCGCCGGACGCCGTAGAAAGTGTGTGGGACTCAAGTGGGAGTGCGCCGGACGCCGTAGAAAGTGTGCGGGACCCAAGTGGGAGTGCGCCGGACGCCGTAGAAAGTGTGCGGGACCCAAATGGGTGTGCGCAGAACGCCCTAGAAAGTGTGTGGGACCCAAATGGGTGTGCGCCGGACGCCGTAGAAAGTGTGCGGGACCCAAATGGGAGTGCGCCGGACGCCGTAGAAAGTGTGCGGGACCCAAATGGGTGTGCGCAGAACGCCGTAGAAAGTGTGCGGGACACAAATGGGTGTGCGCAGAACGCCGTAGAAAGTGTGCGAGACCCAAGTGGGAGTGCGCAAGACGCCGTAGAACGTGTGTGGGATCCAAGTGGGTGTGCGCAGAACGCCGTAGAGAGTGTGTGGGACCCAGATGAGAGTGCGCCGGACGATGTAGAAAGTGTGTGGGACCCAAATGGGTGTGCGCCGGACGCCCTAGAAAGTGTGCGAGACCCAAGTGGGAGTGCGCCGGACGCCGTATAAAGTGTGCGGGACCCAAATGGGTGTGCTCAGAACGCCGTAGAAAGTGTGTGGGACCCTAATGGGTATGCGAAGAACGCCGTAGAAAGTGTGCGGGCCCCAATTGGGAGTGCGCCGAATGCCGTAGAAAGTGTGCGGGACCCAAATGGGTGTGCGCAGAACGCCCTAGAAAGTATGTGGGACCCAAATGGGTGTGCGCCGGACGCCGTAGAAAGTGTGCGGGACCCAAATGAGAGTGCGCCGGACGCCGTAGAAAGTGTGCGGGACCCAAATGGGTGTGCGCAGAACGCCGTAGAAAGTGTGCGGGACCCAAAAGGGTGTGCGCCGGACGCCCTAGAAAGTGTGCGGGACCCAAGTGGGAGTGCGCCGGACGCCGTAGAAAGTGTGTGGTACCCAAATGGGTATGCGCAGAACGCCGTAGAAAGTGTGTGGTACCCAAATGGGTATGCGCAGAACGCCGTAGAAAGTGTGCGGGACCCAAGTGGGAGTGCGCCGAATGCCGTAGAAAGTGTGCGGGACCCAAATGGGTGTGCGCAGAACGCCCTAGAAAGTATGTGGGACCCAAATGGGTGTGCGCCGGACGCCGTAGAAAGTGTGTGGGACCCAAATGGGTATGCGCAGAACGCCGTAGAAAGTGTGCGGGACCCAAGAGGGAGTGCGCCGAATGCCGTAGAAAGTGTGCGGGACCCAAATGGGTGTGCGCAGAACGCCCTAGAAAGTATGTGGGACCCGAATGGGTGTGCGCCGGACGCCGTAGAAAGTGTGCGGGACCCAAATGGGGAGTGCGCGGAATGCCGTAGAAAGTGTGCGAGACCCAAATGGGTGTGCGCAGAACGCCGTAGAAAGTGTGTGGGACCCAAATGAGAGTGCGCCACACGCCGTAGAAAGCGTGCGGGACCCAAGTGGGTGTGCGCAGAACGCCGTAGTAAGTGTGTGGGACCCGAATGAGAGTGCGCCGGACGCCGTACAAAGTGTGCGGGACCCAAATGAGAGTGCGCCGGACGCCGTAGAAAGTGTGCGGGACCCAAATGGGTGTGCGCAGAACGCCGTAGAAAGTGTGCGGACCAAATTGAGAGTGCGCCGGATGGCGTAAAAAGTGTGAGGTACCCAAATGAGAGTGCGGCGGACGCCGAAGAAAGTGTGCGGGACCCAAATGTGTGCGCAGAACGCCGTAGAAAGTGTGTGGGACCCAAATGAGAGTGCGCCGGACGCCGTAGAAAGTGAGCGGGACCTACAAGAGAGTGCGTCGGACGCCGTAGAAAGTGTGCGGGACCCAAATGAGAGTGCGCCGGACGCCAGAGAAAGTGTGCGTGACCCAAGTGGGAGTGCGCCGGACGCCGTAGAAAGTGTGCGGGACCCAAGTGGGAGTGCGCCGGACGCCGTAGAAAGAGTGCGGGACCCAAATGGGTTTGCGCAGAACGCCGTAGAAAGTGTGCGGCACCCAAATGGGTATGCGCAGAACGCCGTAGAAAGTGTGTGGGGCCCAAATGGGTGTGCGCAGAACGCCGTAGAAAGTGTGCGGGACCCAAATGGGTGTGCGCAGAACGCCGTAGAAAGTGTGTGGGACCCAAGTGGCAGTGCGCCGGACGCCGTAGAAAGTGTGTGGGACCCAAGTGGGAGTGCGCCGGACGCCGTAGAAAGTGTGTGGTACCCAAATGGGTATGCGCAGAACGCCGTAGAAAGTGTGTGGTACCCAAATGGGTATGCGCAGAACGCCCTAGAAAGTGTGTGGGACCCAAATGGGTGTGCGCCGGACGCCCTAGAAAGTGTGCGAGACCCAAGTGGGAGTGCGCCGGACGCCGTATAAAGTGTGTGGTACCCAAATGGGTATGCGCAGAACGCCGTAGAAAGTGTGTGGTACCCAAATGGGTATGCGCAGAACGCCGTAGAAAGTGTGCGGGACCCAAGTGGGGTGCGCCGAATGCCGTAGAAAGTGTGCGGGACCCAAATGGGTGTGCGCAGAACGCCCTAGAAAGTGTGTGGGACCCAAATGGGTGTGCGCCGGACGCCGTAGAAAGTGTGCGGGACCCAAATGGGAGTGCGCCGGACGCCGTAGAAAGTGTGCGGGACCCAAATGGGGGTGCGCAGAATGCCGTAGAAAGTGTGTGGGAACCCAAATGGGTGTGCCGGACGCCGTAGAAAGTGTGCGGGACCCAAATGGGAGTGCGCCGGACGCCGTAGAAAGTGTGTGGGACCCAAATGGGTATGCGCAGAACGCCGTAGAATGTGTGTGGTACCCAAATGGGTATGCGCAGTACGCCGTAGAAAGTGTGCGGGACTCAAGTGGGACTGCGCCGGACGCCGTAGAAAGTGTGCGGGACCCAAATGGGTGTGCGCAGAACGCCCTAGAAAGTGTGTGGGACCCAAATGGGTGTGCGCCGGACGCCGTAGAAAGTGTACGGGACCCAAATGGGGGTGCGCAGAACGCCGTAGAAAATGTGGGGGACCCAGAGAGAGTGCGCCGGACGCCGTAGAAAGTGTACGGGACCCAAATGGGGGTGCGCAGAACGCCGTAGAAAGTGTGTGGGACCCAAATGGGTATGCGCAGAACGCCGTAGAAAGTGTGCGGGACCCAAGTGGGAGTGCGCCGAATGCCGTAGGAAGTGTGCGGGAAACAAATGGGTGTGCGCAGAACGCCCTAGAAAGTGTGTGGAACCCAAATGAGAGTGCGCCGGACGCTGTACAAAGTGTGCGGGACCCAAATGAGAGTGCGCCGGACGCCGTAGAAAGTGTTTGGAACCCAAATGAGAGTGCGCCGGACGCCGTACAAAGTGTGCGGGACTCAATGAGAGTGCGGCGGACGCCGTAGAAAGTGTGGGGGACCCAAATGGGTGTGCGCAGAAAGCCTTAGAAAGTGTGTGGCACCCAAATAAGAGTGCGCCGGACGCCGTACAAAGTGTGCGGGACCCAAATGAGAGTGCGCCGGACGCCGTAGAAAGCGTGCGGGACCCAAGTGGGAGTGCGCCGGACGCCGTAGAAAGTATGTGGGACTCAAGTGGGAGTGCGCCGCACGCCGTAGAAAGTGTGCGGGACCCAAATGGGTGTGCGCCGAATGCCGTAGGAAGTGTGCGGGACCCAAATGGGTGTGCGCAGAAAGCCCTAGAAAGTGTGTGGGACCCAAATGGGTGTGCGCCGGACGCCGTAGAAAGTGTGCGGGACCCAAATGGGAGTGCGCCGGACACCGTAGAAAGTGTGCGGGACCCAAATGGGTGTGCGCAGAACGCCCTAGAAAGTGTGTGGGACCCAAATGGGTGTGCGCCGGACGCCCTAGAAAGTGTGCGAGACCCAAGTGGGAGTGCGCCGGACGCCGTATAAAGTGTGTGGTACCCAAATGGGTATGCGCAGAACGCCGTAGAAAGTGTGTGGTACCCAAATGGGTATGCGCAGAACGCCGTAGAAAGTGTGCGGGACCCAAGTGGGAGTGCGCCGAATGCCGTAGAAAGTGTGCGGGACCCAAATGGGTGTGCGCAGAACGCCGTAGAAAGTGTGTGGGACCCAAATGAGAGTGCGGCGGACGCCGTAGAAAGTGTGTGGTACCCAAATGGGTATGCGCAGAACGCCGTAGAAAGTGTGCGGGACCCAAGTGGGAGTGCGCCGAATGCCGTAGAAAGTGTGCGGGACCCAAATGGGTGTGCGCCGGACGCCGTAGAAAGTGTGCGGGACCCAAATGGGTGTGCGCCGGACGCCGTAGAAAGTGTGCGGGACCCAAGTGGGAGTGCGCCGGACGCCGTAGAAAGTGTGCGGTACCCAAATGGGTGTGCGCAGAACGCCGTAGAAAGTGTGCGGGACCCAAATGGGTGTGCGCAGAACGCCGTAGAAAGTGTGTGGGACCCAAATGAGAGTGGGCCGGACGCCGTAGAAAGTGTGCGGGACCCAAATGGGTGTGCGCAGAACGCCGTAGAAAGTGTGTGGTACCCAAATGGGTATGCGCAGAACGCCGTAGAAAGTGTGCGGGACCCAAGTGGGAGTGCGCCGAATGCCGTAGAAAGTGTGCGGGACCCAAATGGGTGTGCGCAGAACGCCCTAGAAAGTATGTGGGACCCAAATGGGTGTGCGCCGGACGCCGTAGAAAGTGTGCGGGACCCAAATGGGTGTGCGCAGAACGCCGTAGAAAGTGTGCGGGACCCAAGAGGGAGTGCGCCGAATGCCGTAGAAAGTGTGCGGGACCCAAATGGGTGTGCGCAGAACGCCCTGGAAAGTATGTGGGACACGAATGGGTGTGCGCCGGACGCCGTAGAAAGTGTGCGGGACCCAAGTGGGAGTGCGCCGGACGCCGTAGAAAGTGTGCGGGACCCAAATGGGTGTGCGCAGAACGCCCTAGAAAGTATGTGGGACCCAAATGGGTGTGCGCCGGACGCCGTAGAAAGTGTGTGGGACCCAAATGGGTGTGCGCAGATTGCCGTAGAAAGTGTGCGGGTCCCAAGTGGGAGTGCGCCGAACGCCGTAGAAAGTGTGCGGGACCCAAATGGGTGTGCGCCGGACGCCGTAGAAGGTGTGCGGGACCCAAGTGGGAGTGCGCCGAACGCCGTAGAAAGTGTGCGGGACCCAAATGGGTGTGCGCCGGACGCCGCAGAATGTGTGCGGGACCCAAATGGGTGTGCGCAGAACGCCGTAGAAAGTGCGCGGGAACCAAGTGGGAGTGCGCCGGACGCCGTAGAAAGTGTGCGGGACCCACGTGGGAGTGCGCCGGACGCCGTAGAAAGTGTGCGGGACCCAAATGAGAGTGCGCCGGACGCCGTAGAAAGTGTGCGGGACCCACATGGGAGTGCGCCGGACGCCGTAGAAGGTGTGCAGGACCCAAATAGGTGTGCGCAGAACGCCGTAGTAGGTGTGTGGGACCCAAATGAGAGTATGCCGGACGCTGTAGAAAGTGTGCGGGACCCGAATGAGAGTGCGCAGGACGCCGTAGAAAGTGTGTGGGACCCAAATAACAGTGCGTCGGACGTCGTAGAAAGTGTGCGGGACCCAAATGAGAGTGCGCCGGACGCCGTAGAAAGTGTGCGGGACCCAAAAAGGTGTGCGTAGAACGCCGTAGAAAGGGTGGGGGCCCCAAATGAGAGTGCGCCGGCGGCCGTAGAAAGTGTGCGGGACCCAAGTGGGAGTGCGCCGGACGCCGTAGAAAGTGTGCGGGACCCACGTGGGAGTGCGCCGGACGCCGTAGAAAGTGTGCGGGACCCAAATGGGTGTGCGCAGAACGCCGTAGTAAGTGCGCGGGACCCAAGTGGGAGTGCGCGGAACGCCGTAGAAAGTGTGCGGGACCCAAGTGGGAGCGCGCCGGACGCCTAAGAAAGTGTGGGGGAGCCAAATGGCTGCGCCCAGACCCCCGTAGAACGTGTGTGGGACCCAAATGGGTGTGCGCAGAACGCCGTAGAAAGTGTGCGGGACCCAAATGAGAGTGCGCCGGACGCCGCAGAAAGTGTGCGGGTCCCAAATGGGTGTGCGCAGAACGCCGTAGAAAGTGTGTGGACCCAAATGGGTGTGCGCCGGGACGCCGTAGAAAGTGTGCGGGACCCAAATGGGTGTGCGCCGGACGCCGTAGAAAGTGTGCGGGACCCAAATGGGAGTGCGCAGAACGCCGTAGAAAGTGTGCGGGACCCAAATGAGAGTGCGCCGGACGCCGTAGAAAGTGTGCGGGACCCAAATGGGAGTGCGCCGGACGCCGTAGAAAGTGTGCGGGACCCAAATGGTGTGCGCAGAACGCCGTAGAAAGTGTGTGGACCCAAATGGGAGTGCGCCGGACGCCGTAGAAAGTGTGCGGGACCCAAATGGGAGTGCGCCGGACGCCGTAGAAAGTGTGCGGGACCCAAATGGGTGTGCGCAGAACGCCCTAGAAAGTGTGGGACCCAAATGAGAGTGCGCCGGACGCCGTAGAAAGTGTGCGGGACCCAAATGGGTGTGCGCAGAACGCCGTAGAAAGTGTGCGGGACCCAAATGGGAGTGCGCCGGACGCCGTAGAAAGTGTGCGGGACCCAAATGGGTGTGCGCAGAACGCCGTAGAAAGTGTGTGGGACCCAAATGGGTGTGCGCCGGACGCCGTAGAAAGTGTGCGGGACCCAAATGGGTGTGCGCAGAACGCCGTAGAAAGTGTGTGGGACCCAAATGAGTGTGCGGAGAACGCCGTAGAAAGTGTGCGGGACCCAAATGAGTGCGCCGGACGCCGTAGAAAGTGTGCGGGACCCAAATGGGTGTGCGCAGAACGCCCTAGAAAGTGTGTGGGACCCAAATGAGAGTGCGCCGGACGCCGTAGAAAGTGTGCGGGACCCAAGTGGGAGTGCGCCGGACGCCGGAGAAAGTGTGCGGGACCCAAATGAGAGTGCGCCGGACGCCGTAGAAAGTGTGTGGGACTCAAATTAGAGTGCGTCCGACGCCGTAGAAAGTGTGCGGGACCCAAATGGGTGTGCGCAGCACGCCGTAGAAAGTGTGCGGGACCCAAATGGGTGTGCGCCGCACGCCGTAGAAAGTGTGCGGGACCCAAATGGGTGGGCGCAGAACGCCGTAGAAAGTGTGCGGGACCCAAATGGGTGCGCCGGACGCCGTAGAAAGTGTGCGGGACCCAAATGGGTGTGCGCAGAACGCCGTAGAAAGTCTGTGGGACCCAAATGGGTGTGCGCCGGACGCCGTAGAAAGTGTGCAGGACCCAAATGGGGGTGCGCCGAATGCCGTAGAAAGTGGGCGGGACGCAAATGGGAGTGCGCAGAACGCCGTAGAAAGTATGTGGGACCCAAATGGGTGTGCGCCGGACGCCGTAGAAAGTGTGCGGGACCCAAATGGGAGTGCGCAGGACGCCGTAGAAAGTGTGCGGGACCCAAATGGGTGTGCGCAGAACGCCGTAGAAAGTGTGTGGGACCCAAATGGGTATGCGCAGAACGCCGTAGAAAGTGTGCGGGACCCAAATGAGTGTGCGCCGGACGCCGTAGAAAGTGTGCGGGACCCAAATGGGTGTGCGCAGAACGCCCTAGAAAGTATGTGGGACCCAAATGGGTGTGCGCCGGACGCCGTAGAAAGTGTGCGGGACCCAAATGGGTGTGCGCAGAACGCCGTAGAAAGTGTGTGGGTCCCAAATGGGTGTGCGCAGAACGCCTTAGAAAGTGTGTGGGACCCAAATGGGAGTGCGCCGGACGCCGTAGAAAGTATGCGGGACTCAAATGGGTGTGCGCAGAACGCCCTAGAAAGTGTGTGGGACTCAAATAGAGTGCGCCGGACGCCGTAGAAAGTGTGCGGGACCCAAATGGGTGTGCGCAGAACGCCGTAGAAAGTGTGTGGGACCCAAATGGGTATGCGCAGAACGCCGTAGAAAGTGTGCGGGACCCAAATGAGAGTGCGCCGGACGCCGTACAAAGTGTGCAAGACCCAAATGGGTGTGCGCAGAACGCCCTAGAAAGTGTGTGGGACCCAAATGGGTGTGCGCCGGAAGCCGTAGAAAGTGTGCGGGACCCAAGTGGGAGTGCGCCGAATGCCGTAGAAAGTGTGCGGGACCCAAATGGGTGTGCGCAGAA
Source organism: Aplectana chamaeleonis (assembly GCA_029168955.1). Taxonomy (NCBI): domain Eukaryota; kingdom Metazoa; phylum Nematoda; class Chromadorea; order Rhabditida; family Cosmocercidae; genus Aplectana; species Aplectana chamaeleonis. The sequence continues at coordinate 172,897 of JAPDOI010001173.1, read as the reverse complement.
CGCCGTAGAAAGTGTGCGGGACCCAAATGGGTGTGCGCCGAATGCCGTAGAAAGTGTGCGGGACCCAAATGGGTGTGCGCAGAACGCCCTAGAAAGTATGTGGGACCCGAATGGGTGTGCGCAGAACGCCCTAGACAGTGTGCGGGACCCAAATAAGAGTGCGCCGGACGCCGTAGAAAGTGTGCGGGACCCAAATGGGTGTGCGCAGAACGCCGTAGAAAGTGTGTGGGACCCACGTGGGAGTGCGCCGGACGCCGTATAAAGTGTGCGGGACTCAAATGGGTGTGCGCAGAACGCCGTAGAAAGTGTGCGGGACCCAAATGGGTGTGCGCCGGACGCCGTAGAAAGTGTGCGGGACCCAAATGGGTGTGCGCAGAACGCCGTAGAAAGTGTGTGGGACCCAAATGGGTATGCGAAGAACGCCGTAGAAAGTGTGCGGGACCCAAATGGGTGTGCGCCGGACGCCGTAGAAAGTGTGCGGGACCCAAATGGGTGTGCGCAGAACGCCCTAGAAAGTGTGTGGGACCCAAATGGGTGTGCGCCGGACGCCGTAGAAAGTGTGCGGGACCCAAATGGGTGTGCGCAGAACGCCGTAGAAAGTGTGTGGGACCCAAATGGGTATGCGAAGAACGCCGTAGAAAGTGTGCGGGACCCAAGTGGGAGTGCGCCGAATGCCGTAGAAAGTGTGCGGGACCCAAATGGGTGTGCGCAGAACGCCCTAGAAAGTATGTGGGACCCAAATGGGTGTGCGCCGGACGCCGTAGAAAGTGTGCGGGACCCAAGTGGGAGTGCGCCGAATGCCGTAGAAAGTGTGCAAGACCCAAATGGGTGTGCGCAGAACGCCCTAGAAAGTGTGTGGGACCCAAATGAGAGTGGGCCGGACGCCGTAGAAAGTGTGCGGGACCCAAATGGGTGTGCGCAGAACGCCCTAGAAAGTGTTTGGAAGCCAAATGAGAGTGCGCCGGACGCCGTACAAAGTGTGCGGGACTCAAATGAGAGTGCGGCGGACGCCGTAGAAAGTGTGCGGGACCCACGTGGGAGTGCGCCGGACGCCGTAGTAAGTGTGTGGGACCCAAATGAGAGTGCGCCGGACGCCGTAGAAAGTGAGCGGGACCCAAATGAGAGAGCGTCGGACGCCGTAGAAAGTGTGCGGGACCCAAGTGGGAGTGCGCCGGACGCCGTAGAAAGTGTGCGGGACCCAAGTGGGAGTGCGCCGGACGCCGTAGAAAGTGTGCGGGACCCAAATGGGTGTGCGCAGAACGCCGTAGAAAGTGTGCGGGACCCAAGTGGGAGTGCGCCGGACGCCGTAGAAAGTGTGCGGGACCCAAATGGGTGTGCGCAGAACGCCCTAGAAAGTGTGCGGGACCCAAGTGGGAGTGCGCCGGACGCCGTAGAAAGTGTGCGGGACCCAAATGGGTGTGCGCAGAACGCCGTAGAAAGTGTGTGGTACCCAAATGGGTATGCGCAGAACGCCGTAGAAAGTGTGCGGGACCCAAGTGGGAGTGCGCCGAATGCCGTAGAAAGTGTGCGGGACCCAAGTGGGAGTGCGCAGAACGCCGTAGAAAGTATGTGGGACCCAAATGGGTGTGCGCCGGACGCCGTAGAAAGTGTGCGGGACCCAAATGGGTGTGCGCAGAACGCCGTAGAAAGTGTGTGGGACCCAAATGGGTGTGCGCAGAACGCCGTAGAAAGTGTGCGGGACCCAAATGAGAGTGCGCCGGACGCCGTAGAAAGTGTGCGGACCCAAATGGATGTGTGCAGAACGCCCTAGAAAGTATGTGGGACCCGAATGGGTGTGCGCCGGACGCTGTAGAAAGTGTGCGGGACCCAAGAGGGAGTGCGCCGAATGCCGTAGAAAGTGTGCGGGACCCAAATGGGTGTGCGCAGAACGCCCTAGAAAGTGTGTGGGACCCAAATGAGAGTGGGCCGGACGCCGTAGAAAGTGTGCGGGACCCAAATAGGTGTGCGCAGAACGCCCTAGAAAGTGTTTGGAAGCCAAATGAGAGTGCGCCGGACGCCGTACAAAGTGTGCGGGACCCAAATGGGTGTGCGCAGAACGCCGTAGAAAGTGTGCGGGACCCAAATGTGTGCGCAGAACGCCGTAGTAAGTGTGTGGGACTCAAATGTGAGTGCGCCGGACGCCGTAGACAATGAGCGGGACCTACAAGAGAGAGCGTCGGACGCCGTAGAAAGTGTGCGGGACCCAAGTGGGAGTGCGCCGGACGCCGTAGAAAGTGTGCGGGACCCAAGTGGGAGTGCGCCGGACGCCGTAGAAAGTGTGCGGGACCCAAATGGGTGTGCGCAGAACGCCCTAGAAAGTGTGTGGGACCCAAATGGGTGTGCGCCGGACGCCGTAGAAAGTGTGCGGGACCCAGATGGGAGTGCGCCGGACGCCGTAGAAAGTGTGCGGGACCCAAATGGGTGTGCGCAGAACGCCCTAGAAAGTGTGTGGGACCCAAATGGGTGTGCGCCGGACGCCCTAGAAAGTGTGTGGGACCCAAATGAGAGTGGGCCGGACGCCGTAGAAAGTGTGCAAGACCCAAATGGGTGTGCGCAGAACGCCCTAGAAAGTGTGTGGAACCCAAATGAGAGTGCGCCGGACGCCGTACAAAGTGTGCGGGACCCAAACGGGTGTGCGCCGGACGCCGTAGAAAGTGTGCGGGACCCAAATGGGTGTGCGCAGAACGCCGTAGAAAGTGTGTGGGACCCAAATGGGTATGCGCAGAACGCCGTAGAAAGTGTGCGGGACCCAAGAGGGAGTGCGCCGAATGCCGTAGAAAGTGTGCGGGACCCAAATGGATGTGCGCAGAACGCCCTAGAAAGTATGTGGGACCCGAATGGGTGTGCGCCGGACGCCGTAGAAAGTGTGCGGGACCCAAGTGGGAGTGCGCCGAATGCCGTAGAAAGTGTGCAAGACCCAAATGGGTGTGCGCAGAACGCCGTAGAAAGTGTGTGAGACCCAAATGGGTATGCGAAGAACGCCGTAGAAAGTGTGCGGGACCCAAGAGGGAGTGCGCCGAATGCCGTAGAAAGTGTGCGGGACCCAAATGGGTGTGCGCAGAACGCCCTGGAAAGTATGTGGGACCCAAATGGGTATGCGCAGAACGCCGTAGAAAGTGTGCGGGACCCAAGTGGGAGTGCGCCGAATGCCGTAGAAAGTGTGCAAGACCCAAATGGGTGTGCGCAGAACGCCCTAGAAAGTGTGTGGGACCCAAATGAGAGTGGGCCGGACGCCGTAGAAAGTGTGCGGGACCCAAATGGGTGTGCGCAGAACGCCCTAGAAAGTGTTTGGAAGCCAAATGAGAGTGCGCCGGACGCGTACAAAGTGTGCGGGACTCAAATGAGAGTGCGGCGGACGCCGTAGAAAGTGTGCGGGACCCAAATGTGTGCGCAGAACGCCGTAGTAAGTGTGTGGGACTCAAATGAGAGTGCGCCGGACGCCGTAGAAAGTGAGCGGGACCCAACAAGAGAGCGCGTCGGACGTCGTAGAAAGTGTGCGGGACCCAAGTGGGAGTGCGCCGGACGCCGTAGAAAGTGTGCGGGACCCAAGTGGGAGTGCGCCGGATGCCGTAGAAAGGGTGCGGGACCCAAATGGGTGTGCGCAGAACGCCCTAGAAAGTGTGGGGGACCCAAATGGGTGTGCGCCGGACGCCGTAGAAAGTGTGCGGGACCCAAATGGGAGTGCGCCGGACGCCGCAGAGTGTGCGGGACCCAAAATGGGTGTGCGTCAGAATGCGCCTCTAGAAAGTGTGTGGGACCCAAATGGGTGTGCGCCGGACGCCCTAGAAAGTGTGTGGGACCCAAATGAGAGTGCGCCGGACGCCGTAGAAAGTGTGCAAGACCCAAATGGGTGTGCGCAGAACGCCCTAGAAAGTGTGTGGAACCCAAATGAGAGTGCGCCGGACGCCGTACAAAGTGTGCGGGACCCAAATGAGAGTGCGCCGGACGCCGTAGAAAGTGTGCGGGACCCACGTGGGAGTGCGCCGGACGCCGTATAAAGTGTGCGGGACCCAAATGGGTGTGCGCAGAACGCCGTAGTAAGTGTGTGGGACCCGAATGAGAGTGCGCCGGACGCCGTAGAAAGTGAGCGGGACCCAAATGAGAGAGCGTTGGACGCCGTAGAAAGTGTGCGGAACCCAAGTGGGAGTGCGCCGGACGCCGTAGAAAGTGTGCGGGACCCAAATGAGAGTGCGCCACACGCCGTAGAAAGCGTGCGGGACCCAAGTGGGTGTGCGCAGAACGCCGTAGTAAGTGTGTGGGACCCGAATGAGAGTGCGCCGGACGCCGTAGAAAGCGTGCGGGACCCAAATGGGCGTGCGCAGAACGCCGTAGAAAGTGTGAGGGACCCGAATGGGAGTGCGCCGGACGCCGTAGGAAGTGTGCGGTGACAAAGTGAAAGTGCGCAAGACGCCGTAGAAAGTGAGCGGGACCCAAATAGAAGCACGCCCATGCTGATCATTTTTTCCGCAGGGCTACCGTAACCATTCTTGAGCAAAACATGATAACGAACGATAACACACGCTCATAACATGCGGGGTATAAAAGGGCAGAGGAGCGGTATGCAGTCATTCACACACCGCTCTCTTCGAGAAGCCGCCGGGAAGTGGCTGAGGAGGTCGAAATTGTGCAAACACGTTTGTTGGCTATTACGATGTGCTCATATCAAAGCTGACACTCAGAAAATTTTTGAAGGAGGGTTACGGTAGCCCTGCGGAAAAATGATCGGCGTGAGCGTGCTTGTGACCCAAATGGGTGTGCGCAGAACACCGTAGAAAGTGCCGGACTCAAATGGGTGTGCGCAGAACGCCGTAGAAAGTGTGCAGGACATCAGTGGGAGTGTGCAAGATGTAACAGAATGTGCGCAGGACATTAGTGGGAGTGTGCAGGATGACATAGAAAGTGTGCAGGACATCAGTGGGAGGGTGCAGGACGTCATAGAAAGAGTGCAGGACATCAGTGGGAGGGTGCAGTACATTAGTGGAAGTGTGCAGGACATCAGTTGGAGTGCGCAGGACATTAGTGGGAGTGTGCAGGATGTCATAGAAAGAGTGCAGCACATCAGTTGGAGTACGCAGGACATCAGTGGGCGTGTGCAGTAGAGTGTTGCCCGAATATTCGTTTATTCGAATAATATTCGAATATTCGAATAATTCGAATACTCGAATGTTCAAAGAATTGGATTATTCGAGTTATTCGAATAATCGAATATTCAAAGAAATGGAATATTCGTTTATTCGAATATTCGAATATTCAAAGAAGTGAAATATTCGGTTTATTCGAATATTCAGCACGAATAATTTGAACATTCGACAATATCGCTTTTCATTTTGCCCTGATTTTACATTTCAAACATCTTAGCGTAGTGACTACTAATTTCTCACAATTCTTCGGTACCTCATAAATATAAAGTTACTGTGCTTATCTGGGTTAAATTCCATTCCGAAATTGCGTCTCGACACGCTTTGCGGCCGCACGCGCTCGAGTCAATCGAGTTTCCAGCTCCAAAGCCGACACGATATGGCTTTTTTATGCAGTTTTCTTCAATTTTGTTTAGTTTCCAGTTTCTAAAACCCACCTAGAGTCAACAGATCCGCAGCTGCGGCGCTGGAAACTCTTCCGACTCGGAAGCGCGCGGCCACAAAGCGTGTCGAGACGCAATTGCGGACCGGAATGGGACCCAGATAAGCACAGTATAGCAGGTATTTCCAATATATTAAATCGCTCGTAGGATTTTGTCAAAACGCTAGAAATGCCCATTTCACCTTTAGTTATAGAGAAAAGTCTAAATCTCGAGCGGCTCATAAGTATAGCAACACTTGAGCAACATGGAAATTTCTTACGATGATGGCCAGAATGAGCCATTTTCATGTGTATTTTCATGAAACTGGTTCGAGGTGATGCTATTTGTCTACTTTCCCGGTGAAGTTCACCTGAATTCTGACGCAAAAGCCCAAGTTCTCTCCTTCCATAATGCTGGACGTGGATTTCGATGGATTCCAGCCACCTAGGACGACTAGCTGGATGTAGTCTCAAGTTCGCGCCACATCCTGAGCCACTCCTGTTGTCGCCCAGACGTCTCATGGAGCTGGGAAGCGAGATATTACACGGCGAGTTCCCAGTGATATGGTGTCGGTCTCAACGACTAACTAAGAATTGTCGCTGAGTTTTTTCGAATTGTCGCTGAGATTCCGGAGTAGGGCACGGCTAAGCAGCACTAGGAAGTTCGCCATCGCATAAACCGCGCATAACTCAACTGAACCCAACTAAGCTAAACCAAACTAGACCGAAGCAGACCACAAATTCGGCGGCAATTTAGCGGGTATTTTGCGGCTATTTCACGGCGAGCATTATTTGGCGACTATTTCGCAGCCAGCATTATTTGGCGGCTATTTCGCGACTATTATTCGGGAAAAAGGCATTTTGCGTCTGTTTCGCGGCTATTTCTCGGCCAAACCCCAGAGTACACGCCCGTAAACGTGGTTGGGATAACCACGGAAATATAATGGTATGGCTCAGAACACAACGCCTACGCATTTTGAAGCGTCAAAAACGACCCACAATGACGCTACACGTGTGAGAAGTTGGCCCCGCCCCGTAACTGCCCGCCCTTGCATTTGCGTCCTCCTCCAAAAAAGGGGTTCTGGGCCATTCCCACCATCGGCGACGCTTGTGGGTGGTACAATGAGTACAATAAGTGAGCCATACACATCGACGATGGTGGGAATGGCCCAGCACTCCTGTTTGGGGGAGGACGCAAATACAGGTGCGGGGCTGACTCCTCAGTCGTGTAGCGTCATTTGTGGTCGTTTTTGACGCTTCAGAATGCGCAGGCGTTGTATTCTGAGCCATGACATTCAACTTCCGTAGTTAGTATCTCAACCACGTTTACGAGCGTGTATGCTGAACTTAAAGGCAGTGTTCACGATAAAAATCGTTTTTCTGTTTTCCCGCCTATCTTGAAAACGGCCCCATGCTGATTCCAATGATAACTCTGAAATCGTACAAGACCTTCTGGGAACGGAGTTATGGTCCCTCAAAGATTGAGCTAAGGAAACATGGTGGACGAGTTGTCCGAGGCTTGTAACTTCCGTCTTTTGCAGCCGATGTATGCGAGCTAACCTGAATAAAGAGAGAAGTTGAGAATGAAGGGAAGAACGGGGCTTTTGATCGGAAACCATCGCTCATCTGTCGATCTCGAGCATTCATTTGTTCACGTCGGTGGGCGTGTGTTGCGCTTTTGAGGTTTGCAATGCGCTCGAAGTGGCAACTTCGGGCTCTTGTGGAGCTTTTCCTGGCTCGTTTTCATACGTTCTTTCGACGTAAACGTTACCGTGTGCCCCTCCATTACCCATTCCTAGTTGAAATTGGAACACATTTTTTATCGTAAACACTGCCTTTAGGTGATAAGAGTGCAGCCGGTTCAATTACCCAAGTATGCAGTACATTGGCCCCGCCCAGCTTCTGGAAGGCCTGCCCATCCGGTGGCGGCCTCAGTGAAGGTTGGGCGACCCAGCCGCGACGCGTGGGTCTACCGACTACGCTGCGTGTCGGTGTGTCGACCGCGACGCGTGTCGGTTTGCCGACCGCGCCGCGTGTCGGTGTGCCGACCGCGATGCGTGTAGGTGTGCTGACCGCGATGCGTATCGATGCGCCGACCGCGACGCGGGTCGGTGCAAAGTAGTTCCTAAGCCACATAAAAGTCTTGCTGGATGTGAACCGCTGCTAAATAGGCCGCTAAACGTGACAGGTAAAAATGTCAACAGACCGACAACAGGCGGACGTCGCTGGGCAACGGGCAGTTGTCAGGTTTACAATGCGAGCGATTTGACTTGTCAAGAGGGTGCAGTTTATGAGATGACAACTTCTCAACCTGTTGTCGATGCCCCAGTTTGCCCGAGTGGATTGGATAGGATAGTACGCAATAGTGTTCCCCAAATATTCGTTTATTCGAATAATATTCGAATAATTCGAATATTCGAATATTCAAAGAAGTGGATTATTCGGGTTACTCGAATAATCGAATATTCAAAGAAGTGAAATATTCGTTTATTCGAATAATCGAATATTCGAAGAAGTGAAATATTCGAATTATTCGTTTATTCGAATATTCAAAAAAAATTATTCGTTCCAACACTCTAGTGTGCAGGGCGTCAAAGAAAGTGTGCAGGCCATCAGTTGGAGTGCGCAGGACGTCACAGAAGGGGGGGTGGGCAGAAAATCAGTGGGTTTACTTTCATCTAACACCACCAGGCATAAATCATGTTAGAAAGGAAACCTTTAGGAAAAATAAATGAAATTCCTGAATGTTTAGGTTCCTGGCAAAAGTAAAGATTTGGCATGGCCATAGAAATATACTCAGTTAAAAAGGGAAAATAAAGAAAAATGAGAAAAGGTTTTGAAATATTCCTGAGAACGATTTGGCGTAGAATAACTTGTTTCTCGGGAAATGAAGTGAAATAGTTGAAAGTACGATTTGGCAGTCGAGTTTGAACCAACTATTGGTAAGAGTTGTGCAAAACGAGAGATCGCCTTGTCTGTGCTTATCCGTAGAAAATATCAAAGCGAAATCACGCGTGTTGATTTTACTTCACCTAATACGTGAAGACCGCCGCATTACAGCTCCTGAAAAAGTTTCGATGCTTCCCATTTCACGCGTGATTTCGCTTTGATATGTTCTACGGATAAGCACAGACAAGGCGATCTCTCGTTTTGCACAACTCTTATCAATAGTTGGTTCGAACTCGACTGCCAAATCATACTTTCAACTATTTCACTTCATTTCCCGAGAAACAAATTATTCTACGCCAAATCGTTCTCAGGAATATTTCAAAACCTTTTCTCATTTTTCTTTATTTTCCCTTTTTAACTGAGTATATTTCTATGGCCATGCCAAATCTTTACTTTTGCCAGGAACCTAAACATTCAGGAATCCTTAATATATTTTCTGATCTCTATCATCGTAAATGTGTCATAAATACCCGTTTTTCCCTTTCACATGCCGTATTTTATGCGAGTGAACTGTGACGTCTGCAATTTCGCGCCACATACGCAAGGTTGTGACGAAAGATTGCGGACTAGTCGCTTCGACTAGACGAATCGCTTCCATGATGGAAGCGACGCGATTAGTCGAAGCGACCTACCAAAATCAAGCAGGTCACTTCGACCAGCTATGAAATACCCTAGTCAGGCTACGGCGCGAGGTGTGATACAACCCAACATTGGTCCGACCCCCCCCCACACAAGTCAAGCGATTTACTCAGCCCCCCCCCCCCTGGGAAAAAGTGTTGGCGACGACCGGGGGGGGGGGAGGTCCTCACTTCGCAATTTTTTTTATAGTGAACGAATTTTAAGATCAAGACGACAATGATGCATCGATTGTATCAATTAATCCTTAATCCTGATAATGCAATAAATGAATGTTTTCCACGAAAGCAAACAAAAACAACTCTACTGCGACAATGACACCGAATGTTTGTTCAATGGCTGAACATTGATTAGGGCCCTGAGGGCACATAGGTGCTGTTTCAGGCATAAAAAACACATTTCGTAATGGGATGTCCGGATGTGAAAACGCGACCTAAGTTTTACCAACGCAGCTTTGAGGCGAACAGCGCTACATAGGGTGGGGTCCATAAGAAAATCGATGGCTGTGAAATAATTCCAAGTATTAAACGAAATTTGAATTAGGGAGTTTCGCGTAGCCAAAACGTGCGGAAAACCTAGTCACGGACCCAAGTAATTGATTTCAGTCTTCTAACCGCTTGAAAAATGGTCTCTGAAGACCCATTTTTAGGTGCGATACAATCGATTGTATCACACCTAAAAATGGGTCTTCAAAGACCGTTTTTAATCGGTTAAAAGAATGAAATTGATTATTTGGGTCCGTGACTAGGTTTCCCGCACGATGTAGCAACGCGAAACGCCCTAATTCAAATTTCGTTAAATACTTGTAAATATTTCACAGCTATCGAATTTTTCATGGACCCCACCCTATGTAGCGCTGTTTGGCCTAAAGCTGCGTCCATGAAACTTTGAGTGCGTCTTCAAATCCGGATATCCAATTATTATACGTGGATGTCATGCCTGAAACCGCACCTATGTGCCCTCAGGGCGCGAAAACAGGCTTCACCCACCTTACGTAACGCTGTTCGGCTTAAAGCTGTGGCAATGAAATTTTAGGTGCGTTTTCACATGCGGACATTCATATTCAAAATGTGGGTTCAGCGCCCGCACCCGCACCTATGTGCCCTCAGGCCATAAAATCCTATGCTTCAGGAAAAATCGCATCTTGGACACTAGTCAATTTCCTGGAGTAAATTGCAAGAGATATAACAGTGAACAATCCTCTTCTCAAACAGCCAACAATCCATTATTTCTCGGAATTGCGAGATTTTTACCTTTAGCGGGATCGAACCTTTGAATCCTAAATCGCCTAAAAATGCATCTTCGATTACGAAATTACAAAACATCTTTGTCATTTCGTTGCCAGGATAGCCATTTGTAATGACCTCGATGACAGCGAATGCTCAACACCACTGCTGCTAACATATCCAGGAGCGCTTTGGTGACACACTTTACCTGGCAAAGACTCCTTCTCCATGCTAGAGTCGTTAACGATGGCCATGCTACTGTCGTCTATTGTCTTGCATGCTTCATCACCAGTGAATTGTAAGCCCTTCCTGTGTATTCCTGCCTTTTTTTTACCTCTCCATTTCATATCTTGCCTCTTTGTTTTTTTTTCGCAGTTGTTTCTCACTATTCAGATTCTTTTTTGATATCCTGTCTCATTTTGCTTTCAGTATGATCTCCAGTTTTATTTTGACCTCTTATTGTGATCTCATTTTGCCGTCTCTGTTCGCCGCCATTTTCTATACTAACGGTATGGCTCTCAACCCCCCGCCCCCGCCCTGACAGAAGTCCATCTTGATTCTTGGTTCACCGGAGGTCCGATCCCCCATCCCACCGGATGTCGACGGGTCCGACCCCCCCCCTCTGTGATACAACACACCTCACGCCGAGCCCTGATCCCAGTCGCTCGGCGATCGCGACTGAAACTGCAAACTGTTCCAAACCGTTAAGACTCAGTACAAGATCTGTTGGCGCGATGGGTTTTGTAATTGTTGGAAGTGCCGCGACTAGTCGAAGCGACCTGCTATGAATGAACCTCAAAGGCAGTGTCCACGATAAATTTCGTCCTCGGTTTCTGGCCCAAAATCGAAAGTTCAGGGTCTCATTGGAGCACTGGGGTCGGAAGAACGAACGAAAACGAGCCCGAAAGAGTTTCATACGGCTCCGAAGTCCGCCCGCGCTAGCCCTTCCGCTCGCGGTAGTTTTCCGAGGAACAGTTTGGTCCGCTTCTACATTTGCATTGGAGCGCGAGCGCGGCTGAGTTTTAGCATTGGGGCACATTTGCACGCTGTCTACTCCAGGCCCATGCCCGCGCAACTAATCCACCGTTGAAATGGGGCTTTCAAGAAGAAGAGCTGATTTTGAATGTTTCGCAGCGTTTTTTATGATTCTTTCTTCACTGATAAAACAGTCAGACTCTAAACCTTCGTTTTCTGGTGGGAATTCGAAAACGATTTTTATCGTGAACACTGCCTTTAAGACAATCGCACCCACAACTTGCTGCGGGAAAAGCCCAGAAATCGGATAACTCAACAGTAAACCTATTAGCTAAGGGTAACTAGGATGGCAAGATGGTTTCTCATGAGAAGGCGGTGTTTCTCACGAGCAGGTGCAGAGAGCCTGGGTGAAACGTACCCTGACCCTGTTTATCGTAGATGAATCCGGGACACATCAGTAACCAGATATCCTAATTCCAGGTAATCTTGTACAAACATAGCAATCCCACTAGTTTCATTATAGATCACATCTAAAAAATCTTTTCCTTCAATTTCCCTCTTTCAAAAATAAAAAGGCACCAAGGGACAGCTATGATCTTTGCTCACTAATTGAATCCTTCACTGATGCACATGTCTGGCGTCTCTCTGCTATATTGCTACGTTGCTCAATTCTCACTACCGAAATAGAGGAGTGGCGTGGACAGTCCGACAGAGGAACGCAATTTTAGCGCACCCTATGCGTGAGTTGAGCTAGAAATTTTTTTGGGGGTTTCGTGAATCTATACATTTTCAGGGGTCGTTCTTTGGTCCGAACGGTCGAAATTCGGATCAATATATGGAAAACGAAAACACCACTTTTGGTCCGGTACCTCAAGAAAATCCCGGTCAATATCTAAGACTTCCTCCGTACTTCTAGGATAGAAAGTGCTTTCCCGAGGATTCAAGACAACTCTTCTAAACGATATCGATGCATCCTGCTGTCGGTCTGTATCTCTAGCGGCTTGGAAGGAAAGGTATGTATGTACTAACTCGATCCAGGTGCCTCAGTGAACGCTGCAAGACTTCATCGTTCGGATTCCTCCCTAGTCGGATAGATCCATGATGATTGGCAATGTGCAATATAAGACTCGAGTTCTGTCGATAGAGCGAGGACGCTGGAAAACAAAACCTATACCGAATCTTGAGCATATCTTTACGAGACTGGTTAGAATTTTTAGTTTTAAAGGCACTGTTCGCCTCGCATACATTGGCTGCAAAAGACGGAAGTTACAAGCCTCGGACAACTCGTCCACCATGCTTCCCTAGCTCAATTTTTGAGGGACCACAACTCCATTTCCAGGTCTTGTACGATTCCAGAAGCATCATTGGAATCAGAATGGGACCGGTTTCAAGATAGGCAAAAAAACAAAAGCAATTTTTATCGCGAACAGTGCCTTTAAAGCCGATGAAAATACTAGTAATCCATATTGAAACGCGGAACACGGATAGTTTTTGTTCTTTTACCTTTAGCCAATTTTATGTAACTCGATTACTGCAGCATGCTTGGGATATATTCATACTTTTCAACGCCAACGCGGCACGCGCGTTATGCCCGCTCCGTCATGGCGGCAACGCCCTTACCGGCTTTTCCGTCATTTGTTTCAATACTCTTACATCAAATTCATTCCGATTCAGCATAATTAATTCCAGCACTATGCTCTACTACATTGGTGGGGAACGCAGCATAGAACTTGCTTTGACGGCACAATTCATTCCAACTTTACCTCTCTGAGCCATAAATTTGCCGCTGGAGTATTCATAGTACCTCTAAATGCGTTACGCGCGTAAAAAGTATTCATACTAAGAAGCCACCCACGCACGTCACGCGCCTCACAAGCTGGCGTTGAGAATTATGTAGCGCCTTATTGTTAGATTGAAAAGATGCGCTGAAATTGCGAGATGCGCTGAATGAAATTCTGACGGTTCCGTAATTATAACTTTTAGCTGCATTCTGTAGTATGGTAAATTGGGCTTCTCGATCTGAAGAAAACGACAAATGGTATGGAAAGAGCTTCTCGAGGAAACTAAGGAAGCACTTCGTGCAACTCCAGTAAAACAAGATTTGCTGCCGAGATGTCGTACGTTCGTGCCGTGGCAGTGTGGAGGAAAGAAGACCACCTCCGTGCAAACCGACGTCAACCCCTCCGCGTGGAGGGTTTTTGTCATGGGAGAGATGCTGGCTGGCTGCAGCTCTCCTTAGGATTCTACTACAAAGGGCCGGCATTGAGAAGAATCCAGTACCCGCTCAGGAGTACCTATGCGTCACATGCAGCGAGAAGGTCACCTGGAATGGGATAAGTGTCCAATGTTTTGGATGTCAGAGGTGGGTTCATCTCTCCTGTTCGGGTCTCAGTTTTGTGAGGCATCACGACTCTTCCTTCCGCTGTGTTCTGTGCTCTGCCCCCAGCAACTCTGATTCCTCATTCACCAACCGCCCCCTCTCTATTGTACATATCAACCAAAATGGCCTTCGAGCCAAGCTGTCTGAACTCTCTCTTTTCGCACGTACTCATCATCCTGATATCTTTATGGTTCAGGAAACCAACCTGTCTCCTCCCGCTACTGCTCGACACCCTAACATTCCTGGCTACACAGCTTATCATGCTCCAAGGTCATCTCTCGGCGAAGGAGTTTCTACTTTCGCCTTATCAAATCTACCCTCTCATATCATATATCATATACCAAGCACGCCAAAGGACGGTACTCTCGAGTACCTACCTATCCATCTCCCTCTTAAAACACCTATATCTCTTTTTAATATCTATATCCCTCCTACCACGTCCTGCCGCCAATCTTATGACCCTACTCCCTCACTCAAGCAGTTGTATGACTGCTCCCTTTCACCCTCTGTTGTCTTGGCAGACGACTTCAATGCTCATACATTCTACTCGTCGCTTGACACTGACGCTAGAGGAGAAGACGTCGAAGAATGGGCGGAAGAGTGCGATCCGGTCATCCTCAACGATGATCAGCCCACTCGTCTCCCGGCCAACGGCCGATCCTCTAGTCCAGACATCTCTCTTGTATCCTCTGATCTCTCCAGCGCCTGCTCTTGGTTGACCACTACAACTCTGTCCAGTGATCATATCCCCGTCTTTGTCCATGTTGATCTCTCTAATTCTCTTGCTCCTTATTCAGGTATCCGTCAGAGGTCTTATCTTAATCTTTGCCTTGCAGACTGGCGCTTGTTCAGGGAGGTGGCACTTCGCCATGTGGATGACCACCCATGGAATGGGAACGTGCACCAGAAAGAACGTCACTTGACGGACGCGATTCGCAAGGCAACGAAAGCCGCCATTCCGGAGGGCCGAGTTAAGACCTTCTTTCCCAATGTCACCAGGAAAATCTTGGAGAAGATAAGGACAAGGGATGCAAAGAGAGTGGCAGATCACCTGGATCCGACCATTGCTGAGCTGGACAGCGAGATTAAGAGAGACCTGGGCAAGCACAAGAAGGAGTGTAGGGAGAAATCCCCGGAGAAGATGAATTTCAAGAGTGATGGAGCGTCAACTTGGAAAGTTCTAAAGAAGATCTCGGGCAAGAACACCTTCACCAACTACTCTACGATGGAGTTCGAGAATGGAGTCTTCATATCGGGAAAGGAGGCTGCAACTGCTCTCGGAAAGAATTTTTTCATAACTCAGGCTAATAGAGGGAAACAGAATCGAGTGACTGTAAGACAGCTCTGTAAGTTGATGCTCATGAGCGAAGCAGAAGCTGTGACGCCCGCGCAGATTGAAAAGGTGATTAAAGAGATGCGCAACTCGAAGGCTGTAGGGCCGGATGGCATTAGTCCAGCGGTCTTCAAGAAACTGCCGACTGAGATTATGCCAATCCTGGCTGATGTCATCAACACATCCTTTCGCACGTGCATCTTACTCCAGGACTGGAAAATGGCAAGCGTCGTTCCGTTGCCCAAGCCAGGTAAATCGCCATCGACGGCTAAGGGATACAGGCCAATAAGTCTGTTATCACCAATGAAAAAGGTAGCTGAGAAACTGGTCGTCAAGGAGCTGGCCGAGCATAATAACAATAAGCAGCACCAGCATGGATTCCGCAAATTACATTCTACCACCACGGAGCTGCTGGAGATTGTGAGCTATGTTTTGGATGGCTTCAACGCCTATAAACCTCAACGCACTGTTGGAGTAGCCCTGGACCTCACGAAGGCGTTTGACACTGTCAACTTGGGCATGCTGTCTGAGAAGCTATTGAGGTCCACCTTCCCGCCTTGGCAAAAGCGATGGATTACTGCACTGATCAAAGGGCGCCGAGCAAAAGTGCTGTTTCAGGGGCATGTCTAACAGCATCCCAATCGCTGCCGGTGTCCCTCAAGGAGGAGTCATATCGCCTGCTCTGTTCAGTCTTCACCTGAAAGATTTGCCCGTCCCCCCCAAGTGACATCAAAGTCGTTGCTTATGCGGATGATATCACCATCCTGTGCTGAGACAGAGACATTAATATAGCTGCACGCAAGATCAATACCCTCATCAGTCTGGAGAGCTTTCTCGATAATATGATGCTCACTGTCTCTGCCGCTAAATCATCTGTATCAGTTTTCTCCACTGACCCTGAGGAACACTGCGCTCACCCCGTTGTGACTTGGGAAGACGATCGCCTGCCTGCCGCACGGTTCCCTAAGCTGCTCGGCCTAGTATTGGATCCTTCGTTGAGGTTCCACAAGAATACTGAGCAGAAACTGGCTACAGTGAAAGCAAAGCTCAACGTTCTACGAGCTCTGGGAGGAACGTCGTGGGGAAGTAGCAAGGAGACAATTTTGACCACCTACAAGGCAATATTGCAGCCGGCGTTGGAGTACGCTGCACCGGTATGGCAGCACATAGTATCGGATTCATCGTAGACAAAGATGCAGCGAGTCCAAAATGCTGCTCTTCGGATTGCCACAGGGTGTGCTAAAAGCACCCCATGGAACATCTTCATGCTGAAGCCCGAATTCTGCCAGTTAAGGAGCACTGCCAACTCCAAGCGCAGCAACTGGTTATTAACATTGTCAAGCAGCCTGACCACCCATTAAGAAGGATCATGAATCCCGTGGGAGAGAGACATATCAGAAGGCCTTTTGCGGATGCTCCTGAGAAAGTCAATATACAAAGATGCACGGACTCCCGACTGGATCGTCTGCGTCTTTTACGTGCGGAGCACACCAAGTTCGTCAGGGATCACTTGAGTAGGACGAGCGTCAATCCCATATTGGGGGTCGTACCACCCGTAGTCAGCAACACCGAGATGGAACTCGGTAGGCGGGCTAGAAGTACCCTTGCCTCGTTAAGCTGCGGTCTTTACCTATGCTGATGTCATACTTGCATAAGATCGATCGCAGTAAGCCGGACGAGTGCCCGGACTGTGGTAGCCGTGGCCACACAACTGATCACTTATTTGATTGCCCGGAGAGGCTGACCACTCTGACAACGATGGATTTGTGGACGAACCCGGTTTCAGTCGCCCGTTTCTTGAACCTTTGACAAAAACCTTCCTGCGGCTGCAAAGAAGAAGAAGAAGACAACATTGTCGAGGACTGACATAGAAGAACGAAAGTCGGTGACCTCATCATCATTTTTTCTTGTCTTATTCAGAACAGAAAACGTTTCGTCTCGAAAAAAGCTCTACACATAGCAACACAAGGAACGCAGTCAACATCAAAAATTTTACGCATTTCCCTTTTCTACCGGGTGCATGTTGCTAACATATCTTTTTGAACTGAGATGGCCCTAAGGATCCAGTCATAGTAAGTCAAAATCCGGTTGAATTCTAACCAACAACACAATATTATCAAAAATTGTGCATATTATACGGACCGGCAACACCATGTTGATATTTGCACTTGTTTTAGATGATAATGATACACATCTACCAGGTTGGCTAAAGCCGGCTGCATCGGGTGAACTGCTACGCCAATTTTCGGATGTGAGTAGACGCATGTTGAGCAGGCCAACCACATAAAGAGCTCTGCAGGGTTGCAGCGACCGGCTGCACGTCGCCGAGCGAGAGGTTTGGGGAGAAGTCGAAACATGATGAGGCGTTGGTCACCACTATATCGCAGAGTTAAAGCGATGTCGCCGTCGGCGTGGCTATTCTACAATTGCGTACGCACTAATTCAACCGACACTTGGTTTTCAACAGCTTTTATTGCTTCGCTATGCTTTGTAAGTTTAGAAAAGGCCTATGAACATCCTTTAAAAATACATTCATAGAAAGCGGTGAATAGAAGTTGTAAGTTACGTTCAGTGAAAAATGATATGATGCCTTACAAGGAAACCACCACAATAAGTCATAGTGACCATTCCAAATGAAATGTACTTTTCCAGAACCATTTTCGGACGAAAAGTCCGAATATGCCCATCGCAGCTGCCTAGACCCACTCTGAAAAAAGTTATGAGCGTTTTTCAATGCTTCGCGGCGAGGTAAGGGTTCCCCCCATGGAATTTTTAGGGTGTTTTCAAATTTTTCCCCTGATTTTGCTAAAAACATGTATGTAAGGGTAATCTGTGGTGCTGAACACGAATCTGGGGTTTGCTTGTCCAAATTTCAAGGTTTACTGTAGGTTACGGTAGGTAACATGCCATTTAGGAGACAAAACTTCCCTCAATATTCCGATAATCGACAAATGGACATCAAATTCGTATTCAGCACCACAAATAACCCCCACATAGAAACTTTGAGACAAATTTGAGACTTTGACCAAACTACCGTGTACCCACCGTAATCTACCGTAAGCTGCCAAAAATCGATAAACCGACATCAGAATCGTGTTCAGCACTCCAAATAACCCCCAAAGAAATAACTTGAGCATATTCTATAGAAGCACTCCGGAAATAGTCAAAAGTCGCGATTTGCCATCAAATTCTCCCCCGATGGGAATCTGTGAACCAATATAGCCGAAAACTTCGGAAAATCGATAAATGAACCTCAGATTCGTGATCAGCACCCCAAATAACCCTCCAGAGCGAATTTTTAGACAAATCTGGAATATTTTTCTAAAACGCTTCGGGAGCCCTCTGATTGTTATAAATAAATGCCCAACCGAAAATCCGTACAAGTCCAAAACGCTATTAGTCTGCGCAAAGTTTGGAAAATGTTCCTTCAACCTAACTTTGCTTAGTGGGGTAGTTTTGGGCGCTACACACGATTATGAGGTCCGTTTCCGGATTTTCGTAAAAATAATCCGCCTTTTGGAGGGTACAATAAGTACGAAAATTGGAGAGAAATTGCTTATAACTTTTTTCAGAGTGGGTCTAGGCAGCTGCGATAGGCATATTCGGACTTCTCGTCCGAAAATGGTTCTAGAAAAGTACATTTCATTTGGAATGGTCACTATGACTAATTGTGGTTCGCTTGTTAAGACACACACTCACGACAAACGAATTGATAGAGGGTTCATGGTAGTTGCATATATCACTACTAGGCCACGTGGGAACACAATAGAAGATAGGGAAAATTAATATGGAAATAAAAAAAATCAAAACCGGGATTAATCTAGAAAAAAGTACGCTTTTGAAATTTTGTTCAATCATTTTCTCTCATTCTGAGCTAAACTAGAAAAGTACGCCTTCAGATGATGGAAACCACGTAGAAGTCAAGAAGGGAGTTTGGATCGCCGTTCCTCGTCGCGGCGGGAAATGGTCGAAACCATTTATCGCCGCCGCTCTCTAACGGCCACGGTAAGGCATGACGCTGTATTCCGTCCGTGTGAGCGGCGCCCCCCCCCCCCTACCTCCAGCTTGAAAATTTGTGCCCCCCCCCTTTTTCTCCAAAAAAAAAGAAATCATGCGATCCCCAAGTAGGTCGTTAGTGTGATCATCAGATCTATAAAACCTTCATCAAAATTCGATGATTTTGAGATTGAAATTTCTGTTATTCATGTAGTTCAGCTCAATTTTGGAGGTGTCTTGTTAATATGATTAAATTCTAATAATTTTTTGCAAATTCTTATGCCGCTGAAACTCCACTATTTTTGCACGGTTGCTGGCGGCAGCTGCGGCCCCCTTCCCTCCGCCTAGCCCAAGGCTGTGGTCACCTTTGTGATCATCACACCGTGAGCCTAACCCTGCTTACGGCACCGCTCTGGGAGTAACTGCTGTCGCGGCGGCGGAAACATTGGTCGTCCCGTCACCGTTCTAGCGCGACAAGCCGCCGCCCTCGTCCGCTGCGTGGCGTCCCTCTTTCTCAAACATTGCCGTGCCGCAGCGGGACTCGCCACGACGCAACTCTGCAGAGCTCTAAAGACGTCCGCATAGTCGGGCGCGGTGAATCGCGCCGTGCACTGATAGAAAATGAAGGGTAACTACGAAATTGTGCAGCCGCATCTCATTCCTCGCTATGGCGTCGCGACTCGCCCAGGCCGACTATGTGGATGCCTCAAAGGTTCTCACTGAATGGATCAGTAAAAGGGTGATCTGCGTCCAACCGGAGAACTTTGACTGCAATTGGCTTGTTCTCGGCTTTCGGTCGAACGGTACACATGGGTACCCTCTAGTTCGTTGAGGAATTTACTCGAGTCCTTCGCGTGCGTATACTACTCCGCCTTCTCCCACGCACTCTCTCGCCGTCCTTCATCCTTGCTCCGCGGGAAGTGGCCATCGTGTATCAACACCCCCGAGGAGGCGGGAGAAACAGGGGAGGAGCGAGGTTCCTAATTGGACGCAACACGTGCTAGCCCCCCGTTGCGTACAATCAAGAACCTCGCTCCTTCCCGTTTCTCCCGCCTCCACAGGGGTGTTGATACACGATGGCCACAACCCTTGCTCCGCACACGTACGCGAAGAAACAATGCAGATTTCGCTTCGAATTGAAGGGTAATGTGGATGTGGACAAATGTGGATTGGCCAAAACATGGCATCACACGATGTACTTTGTACGAAATGATGAGCAAAAGAGCTCGACAAACATCATCTTTAAGACATAAATCCATCATAACAAAATAGTCGAAATGTATTACTTTGTTCAAAATCTTCTGGCCAATCTTCGAACGATCGCATCAACCATCCACTCTTGCCGTACATATGTCGCACTATTAATTGAGTCCAAAACACACAAGGAGCTAGAAATACTTTTATTACAGAAAAACAACAACAGTAACTCAATAAAACTCTGTTTCACAACGACATGTGGCCCGTTTCATTTATTGGGATGGGGGTAGGGTTTGTAGCATTTCAGTTTCTGAATCTTTTCTCGCTAAATTTTGCTTAGTTCATCAAATGCGGGTATGTGTTTGAAAGCGTATTTCTTCCCCTATCCAGTTATCTTTGAAGCTTCTCGTCAAACTTGACCACCTTTGAAATTTGCAATTACATGTAGTGAGTGTTCCAGTAAAGAATATTTAAAAACGACAAAATGTTTCTATTTGCTCACTATTGAAGCACCAAATCAGTAGTGGATGATTGAACATATAACCCCAGTGAGAACTAGATTATAGCACCAGAACAGATTTGTAGATATTTTTCAATGGGGTGAACTTGGCTTTTTTCCAAAAAATGCAACTTCTGCAGTTTTTTTTCTAAGCGAAGACTTTGAGGCATCAAACCTTACATTCAGGTATTACGAGGTATTCTACAATGAACGATATTTATTTGGTTAATTATGAACAATTTTTTTCAAAAAACAATTTCTGGTTCATTTCCTAGTACTTTTTCAATTTTTGAAAAACGCTTCCATAATTCACCAAATAAATATCGTGCATTGGCGATCACCTCGTAGTACCTTAAAGGCAGCACACACGCTCGTAAACGTGGTTGAGATAACTAATGAAATAGAGCCGCAACACTGGTAAGAAGTTGGCCCGCCCCGTATTTCTCCGCCTCCTCCATTCGTCGTCCTCCCCCAGAACAGGGGTGCGGGGCCATTCCCACCGTCCTCGATTTAAGTGGTTTAATATTGTACTTATTGTACCACCCACAAACGTCGCTGACGGTGGGAATGGCCCAGCACACCTGCTCGGACAAAGAGAAAACCTGACCGCGGGCAACTATTTGAAATAAACCTGACCGCGACAATGCGGCGGTTGAAGCGCGTTCCGACCGCGCTCATGTTTTACCGGCGGTCGAACCGCGCTTGGACGCGGTCAAACCGCGATAAGAAACGACGGTCGGACCGCGTGCATCGCAAAATCAGCGGCCGCGAGAGGCAGGGCGGCGCGGCTTTTAGTCCGTTGTCTGTAACTCAAGAAGTTTCAGAACACGTTCACATATGATGTCGCTTCTGCTTAAGTTGTCACGCACGCTGCATAACATATTAGTCCGACTAATCATTCATTGGTTCTTCTAAGTAAGAATTAATATTAATCATATTATTTATAATTTTCAAATATTTTCGCATTATTACTATTATTATTATTATTATTATTATTATTATTATTATTTTTATTATTATTATTATTATTATTATTATTATTATTGTTATTATTATTGATATTATTATTATTATTATTATTATTATTACTATTATTATTATTATTATTATTATTATTATTATTATTATTATTATTATTACTATTATTATTATTATTATTATTATTATTATTATTATGATTATTATTATTATTATTATTATTATTATTATTATTATTATTATTATTATTATTATTATTATTATTATTATTATTATTATTATTATTATTATTATTATTATTATTATTATTATTATTATTATTATTATTATTTTTATTATTATTACTGTTGTTCTTATTGTTAATATTATTATTATTATTATTATTATTATTGTTATTATTATTGTTATTATTATTATTATCATTTTTATTATTATTATTATTTATTTATTTTATCTTTCATTCGTTTTCAATTCGATCCGTGAAAATATTTCGGTTGCTACTTTGAAAGTTATTATTGAAAGTTTTCGAGTAATACTCAAGAGAAATCAGGCAATATTTGCGATAGAAATCGAGTATTCTCATCTGAAACTGGCCGATTGCTCGGGAAGTTTTTTCCACCTTTGGAATACTACAAATGATCTTAATTCCCGAATGAATGGGATGAATTCCCGAAAAAGCCAATAATTTGCGTTTCCGAATGTTTCTTATATGTGAAAAAAGTGAATAGTTTCTCCACCTTAGGGAAAGGATCATAAGAACCAGGTAGAAAAATCAGATTCAGGTCAAGGCACGTAACGAACCGCCTGACACCGAGATGTCGCGCCCCATTGCTAATCAGCGCCCCGCTGCTGTTGGCTTGTGGCCAGCAGCGGCCGAAATTATTTGCAGCGCTAAGCACAACTCCGTCTTTATTCCTTCTTCTATCTTCCAATTATTCAACTATTCCTTTTAACTAATGTTTCTTTCCTACACGAAATGTTTATTTTCTTACAGGTACGCTAGTTTTGATTATGTTTTTATTCGTTTATGAGAAGCATTTGCTTTTTTTGCCTGACATAAGAACGCAGCGTTTTTTTTATTGGAAGTTGCGCATCAAGTGTTAGAACTTTTCGTCTTTGGTCCGCATCTTAGTTGTTCGAAAGGGAAATGCCCGTTCTAACAGATACTGTGCTTATCTGGGCCAAATTCCGGTCCGCAATTGCGTCGCGACACGCTTTGCGGCCGCACGCGCTGGAGTCAGTCGAGTTTCCAGCGCCAAAGCCGACTCGATATGGCTTTTTTATACAGTTTTCTCCAATTTTGTTGACTTTCCAGTTTCTAAAACCCACCTAGAGTCAACAGATCGGCGGCTGCGGCGCTGGAAACTCTTTTGCCTCGAAAGCGCGCGGCCGCAAAGCGTGTCGAGACGCAATTGCGGACCGGAATTTGGCCCAGAGAAGCACAGTAGTGTAGGTAGTTATTTTGATTGACGGGTTTGTACCGTTTTTGGGTGGAAGAAAAATGGCGTCGGAACGGGCCTCCATTTCATTTCCCAAAGAAACAAATAAAATGAATCGAATCGGAAAAAAGTACCACACTATCGTGAAAATGAAAAGTGGAAAATTCAGATTTGGCAGACAAATGAACCGACGTCAAGATTTTGAAAATTTCCTTTCAAAATTTCTAGAACTCGCGCACTAATATTTTGTCGTCTGATAGCTCATATTCGGCAATTTAGGATAGAAAAATTGATAGAGGGAAAGCGGGTCGTGAAATAAAATGGTTATGTAATCGTTTGATACTTTATTGCAACAATTGTTACAATACAATAACAATAGCTTGAAATTTTTATTGTCAACCGATGCTCCGAAATTTGCAAAAGTTCACGAAAGTTTCCGAGAAAATGGTTCCAAAAATCGTGAAAATTCCTTCTTGGACTTTTGATCTGGTGAGCTTTTGGTGCATAGCACGTTTTGCGAGCTTTTGCAGGCCTTGTAGCCTCTTTTGACAAAAAAATTCCAATCTACTATGAAGCTCCGCGATATCAGTATTCTGCCAAATAAAGGTCTCTGCAGAGTATCACCGCGGCGAAATTCGCTGCGAGTGGACAATGATGAGCAATGAGGGGCTCCATCATGCGGAGGTACAGAATAACCGGTTAACAAGTGGGTTACTAGCTAATTATCAAGTGAATCCAGAAAGTCGTATTATAACAGTCGTAGATGCGAAGCAGCTGGAAGCTTTGTGATATTCGAGCCTATCTCTAGCAGAATCGCTGTCCTCACGCTGAAAGGAACTATAAGGACACATATTGTGGCAGTTTGGGGGTGTGTATACAAGTCTGTTGGTACCTGCTCGTTGGTGCCCCTGCTTCTACTGAACCCAGCAGACGTTTGAGTGTACACAGGGAACGTTCGAGCGATATAGCGTGCACAACTATATCGCGAAAGTATCCCGCACATTGCATAAAGGTGTCGCCGTCCGGCACACTAAGGCCTCTGGTCCATAACGCCTTAGGATCCGTACCTAGGGAGTCATGGAGTCTTTGGCCACAAGCCACAATTTCGCCACCCTGAACTGTCGATCGCTGTCGAGTGATATCCAAAAAACTGCGCTATCCAGACTTCTGAGCTATTTCCATGCACCGTTTGCTGCTTTGCAGGAAACCCGCCTCAAGGATAGACCCGTCATCAGCGTCGGAGAGTACACCATCTACTGCGGTAACGCTGACGATAGGAGAGTGGGAGGCTGTGCAATAGCTGTAAGGAAGGATTTCAATGGTATGGTCAAGGAGTTCGGCTCAACGTCGTGTCGGAATGCATTCGTACGACTGCGGGATCACAGAGGATTCAATCTGTGGATAGTGAGTGCTCATGCGCCCACTGAAACCGCCGAAGACAATTCGAAGGATGCGTTTTATGAGGAACTCAATACGTTGCTGGCCAGGATACCTTGTCAACATGCTGTTGTCGTGGGATTGACGCAAATGCGAAGATGGGACTTGATCAGGAATCCGAAGTACTCGGTAAATGGTTCTACCCAGTGGAGCAAACATCGGACAATGGCTACCGCCTTGTCGACTTTGTGAACGCAGTGGTCTGATTTTTGCATCGACATTCAAGAGGAACCATCGCCGCCATCAGCTTACGTGGCAGGGACCAACCCGGCTATCTCCAGAAGAGCAGCGGAAGCGGAAGATGACAACTTTGAAACTACAGCTTGACTATGTCCTGACGAGGAATATTCCAGTATCGGACATTCGAAGATCTAGAGCTGTGTGGGATGTCGCATTCGATTCGGATCACCGTCCTGTTCTGTTGAACTTCACTGCGAGGATTCATAAGAGGAAGCGAGGGGCTCAGCCTCTCCAGAGGATTGACATGACAAGTCTCAGAGATGAAGAATGCAGAAGGAATTTCCGACAACGCGTTTCTATTCACATCGGAGTACGGACTAAGAAGAAACTTTGCGACGCGGATTCTTTTGTCAAGTGCATCCAGGACGCTTCGAAAGAGGCACTCCCGGTTGAACAGCCTAAGAAGAAGTTCGCCTACGTCTCAGAAGAAGAAACAACATCTACCTACAACAGAGTATGTGCTCTCCGAACTGCAGGAAACTTCGTGGAGGAGAAGCGTCTGAGGAGGAAGTTGCGTCGGCAGCTTCAAAGTGACCGCGAACGAGAGTGGACGTGTAGAGCTAAGGAGTTCGAGAAGGCTTGGGAGGAGAAGAATCCGAAGAAAGCCTACACGTTGCTGCGACAGTATAGCGGGAAGATGAAGAGATGTTCTCCTGTCTTGAACACTACCAATGGAGTTGCAGTTGGTGATGCGACGCTGCCAATATGGAAGGATTACTTCAGTTCACTACTGAATCGTCCAGCGCCATCAGTACCTGAGCTCCCGCATGTTCAGAGAGCACATTACGATGTCAGTGAGGAACCGCCGACTGAGTCTGAAGTTTTGGATTGTGTCCGGAAAATGAAGAATGGAAAGGCAGGTGGAGATGACAACATCACTGCTGAAATACTGAAAGCTCTTCCTCCGTATGGGATTCGTGAAATGACCAACACCATCCGTGCCATATGGATGAGCGAAAGGATACCCGATTCGTGGAGACATGCGATCATCGTACCTCTTCACAAGAAGCTATCCGTCACGGATCCTAAGAACTACAGAGGAATCTCTCTACTTCGTGTCATGTACAAGGTTTTAGAACGTATCATTCTCGAGCGACTTATCAAACATCGTGAAGGAACGACCAGAGATGAGCAAGCCGGTTTTCGACCTGGAAGATCGACCATCGACCAAGTGTTCGTCGTGAGAAGAGTAATTGAATCGTGGCAGCGGTTTTCGAAGCCATTACAGGTTGTTTTTGGACTTTGAAGCCGCGTTCGACTCTCCTCATCGTGATCGATTGCTCAATGCTCTGCGAGCAGATGGAGTCCCGGAAAAGTATGTTCGGTTAATCGAGGACATGAACAAAGGAACAACAGCAGCAGTTCGTACACCTGTCGGATTTACGTCAGCTTTCGAGGTGAAAACAGGAGTAAGGCAAGGAGCCGTTGCAGGACCTTTTTCTTTTCAACTTCGCCGTTGATGACATCATGCGTAGAGTTGCAGAACAGTTTCCTGCGGATGTGATCCTAACACCATCAGGACGCTCCCTTGTCGACCTGGAGTACGCCGACGACATTGTGTTATTCGCTGAAAACAACGCAAAACTGCAAAGGATTGTGAACCTCGTTTCGAAGTATGCCGCAGCCTATGGACTTCGTCTTCGTCCCGACAAATGCAAGCAGATGTGGGTCTCTCAGAGGCCTTCAACTGGAGTTTGTGTGGACGGACAACGTATCGAACTGGTGGACGATTTCTGTTATTTGGGCTGTTTGCTGAAGAACGATGGTAGTTATGCAGCGGATATTCGACAACGATGTGCGAAAGCTACGTCTGCATTCAATTCTCTAACCAAGTGTTTGTGGTCTACCACCATCGCGAAAGAAGTCAAGTTGCACGTCTACCTATCCGCTATTCGCCCTATCATGATGTACGGATCGGAGACGTGGGCAGCACCGAAAACGCAGATGGAAAGGTTGGATTGCACGGAGAGGAAGCTTTTTAGGCGTTTGCTTGGATATTTCTGGCCGCGTGTATGCCATAACGAAGACCTTTACAAGGAAATCGACGCAGTACATCAACGCTTGACACGAGGGAGGTGCCAGCATCTCCTAACGCCATCTCAAGCAGCAATGGAAAGTCGACTTCGACTGCTCGGGCATATACTAAGAAGAACGCCGGATCGTCTCGTACAACACGCTTTAAAAATGCTTCCAAATCCTGTCTGGAAACGGCCACCTGGGCGTAGGCGAAAGTTCTGGACGGATGTGGTTAAAGAGGATTTAAAGTCACTCGCCATCGAAAGACAGTTCAGGCGCGATGTTTCGTTTCGCAGGAAATGGAATAGTGACAGCTGGATGGAATGTGTTCAAATTGTGGCTGAAGACCGTGAAAAATGGACACGGCTGACTACTAGGACGGCACACCTCGGTGAAGATGCGGAATGGCCGCGTCAGGCGAAAGCCAACCGATTAAGTCAAGTAAGTCAAATTGTGGCAGTTTATGCGCCGACAGAGCCTAGCCCGGATTCCGACAAGGACGCGTTTTACGCTCAGCTTCAGGACGTTCTGAACACGATTTCGAAGAGAGACGTTGTTCTAGTCGCAGGTGATTTCAACGCACATGTTGGAAAAGACAGGATGGGCTGGGAAGCAGTATTGGGCCGATTTGGCGTTGGTGATATGAACGACAATGGTCTGCGCTTGCTCACGTTTGCAGCTTTCAGTAGACTCATTATTGGAAACAGTCACTTCCAGCATCGCAGAAAGCATCAGTTGACGTGGAGAAATCCTTCCGGACGAGACGTAGCTTTGTTAGACTACGTGCTGATGAGCTCGCGTTTCAGGTCGTCGCTCAAGGATGTTCGTGCAATGAGAGGACCCGACTGTGGTTCAGATCATTACCTTCTACGTGCAGTAGTGAAGCTTCGCCTACAACGAGCTAGGATTGTGGAGCCATCTAAAGGCCAATTCAACTGGGCACATTTGATGGTACCTGAGACGAAGGAGTTATTCCAAATGGCACTGTCGAATCGGTTTGCGCTGTTGGCAGACGATGCATCTGTGGATGAACAAGAACAGCAGATAGCAGCCACCATCGTGGAATGTGCAGAGCCACTTTGTCCTGCCCCTCGTAAGCGAATCCAGCCATGGATATCAGATGAATCCATTCATCTCATAGAAGAAAGGAAGAAAGCGAAATTGACCGATTTCGATCGATATCGTCAGCTCTGCAGAGAGCTTCGTTGCAGATTGAAAATGGAACGAGAGTCGTATTGGAATAAGGTAGCTGCTGATTTGGAGGAGTCTGCGGGCAGGCATGATTATCGAACTCTCTATCGGACACTCAAGCGGCTCGGAGGAAGGACGAAACCAACAAGCGATAGTATCAGGAATGCAGATGGGTCATTCGTGCGTTCTGTGGACGAGCGCCTCCGTCGATGGAGACAGTTCTTCAGTGAACTATACAGTCATGAAGCGCCGCAAGGACCGCTTGTCGAGCCACCGCTAGTTGAAGCGGCCGGAGATGCAATTCTCGACGCAGAACCCACTGTAGATGAACTAACGGCAGCGATAAAGTCACTGAAAAACGGCAGAGCGTCAGGAGTGGACAAAATCACTGCGGAAGCCATCAAGGCTGGCGGAGACGTCTTGCTGCGCCAACTTCATCGGCTGATTACTCTTATATGGCAGTCTGAGAAAATACCAGCTACCTGGAAACGTGCCACAATCGTGCCCATACACAAGAAGGGTGATGCTAGAGACTGCAAAAATTACCGAGGGATCAGTCTGTTGTCTATCGTTGGCAAAGTCTTCATGAGGGTTATTCAGAACAGACTTCAGCGTCATCGTGAGCAAACAAGTCGTGAAGAACAGGCGGGGTTCCGGCCAGGAAGAAGCTGCAGTGATCAGATCTTCGCACTTCGACAGCTAATGGAAGAGAGAACTCGCTCTGGGAAGCGTGTCGTTATCACATTTATAGACTTCAAATCTGCGTTCGATTGTATTCACTGACCGGCGCTGTGGAGAGCACTTGAAAGCGAGCACATACCGAGGAAGATAGTCAAGCTCCTCCAGGAAACGTACGAAGGGTCTACCAGTTCCGTACGCATTGGGGATCAGTTGTACGAGGAGTTTGCCGTTACCGCTGGAGTTCGCCAAGGCGATGCGGTCTCGCCTCTGCTCTTTAATACTGTTGTGGACGCTATTATGAGGAAGGTCTTCGAGAACAGAAGAGGCGTTCAATACGGAAGTAATGAGTACGTCACAGATTTGATGTTCGCGGATGACAGCGCAGTGTTCACGGACACTGAAGCGGAGGCAACGTCCTTGATAAGCGATATGGCACTGATTGCAAGCTCCTACGGCTTAAGAATCAACTAGGAGAAGACCAAGGTCATGACATCCGATGGTTCGCCTGCATCTGTTCAGTTTGAAGGAGTTGAGCTTCAGCAGGTCAAGGAATTCAAATACCCTTGGGTCGGTAGTGCAGGAGCGAAAAGTTGCGGCTACGGCAGAGGTGTGCAGCAGAATCGGGCAGGCGTCTAGTGTGTTTGCGTCGCTTGGCTGGTGTTTGTGGAAAAAAAAACAACATTTCACTGGAGACTAAAGTGCGAATGTTCTGAGCGCTGATAATACCCGTACTACTATACGGCTCGGAAACCTGGACTCTGCTAAAGTCAGACCTCGTCAAGCTAGAAGTCTTCCAGATGCGATGTTTGCGCCAGATTCTTGCAATTACGATTCGTGATCATGTTTGCAACGACGATATACGGAAGAGCTGCATGAATCAACCGACGGTCGGAGAACAGCTGCAGACAAGAAGACTGCGATGGTTCGGACATGTATGTAGGATGGACCCGTCCCGTCTCCCGTACAGTATGCTGTGGCGTAAGCGCCCACCATCGTGGAGAATTCAGCGAACGGCGCCGAAGAAGACATGGCTCAAACATATAGAGCAGGATCTGAAGACTCAACGGTGCAGTGTCCTTAACGCTAAACTTGTTGCTGCAAACCGTTTTGATTGGAAGCGTGTCGTTCAGGCCGCACGAGCTCCTATGGCACCTACAGCAGTGTATTGGTTGAGAGGGCATCCCGCTCCACCAGACGCCAGCTAACGAGATGAGTGAGTGAGTGAGTGAGATGCGAAGCGGTTGTTTCCCAAAAAATTCAACTAGGAAATGGAGAAAACATTTTCAAAATCACATCTCTAGCTTTCTCCAAGCAAAAACAGTTTGACACTGGCCGAAACGCTCTAACAGAAAGGAACATCAGGAAAGTGGAGTGGGGGAGTCTACAAAGAATTGAAAATATTTTTTTGAGAGCCGATTTCCATGGATAAAATATTTTCAAGTCCTCGAAACAAATCGTTGTGGTATTTCACATAGAAGAGCCCTAGACTTTTCGAAAAAGGACCTCTACTTGGTTGAGAAGGTTCATGCGTTAGTAATTGCGCTTGCTACTGCACTTTCACTGGTTTACGTTTCTGATCAGCAAAATGAAACCGTTTGTGTGAATTAACCAACACCATGTCTTCTTTTCAAAAATAAGTATTGGATGCACAAATCTTTTTTCGTACTAGAATAGAACCGACGAAAGAGAAGTTATTTTCATAACCACAAAGTTCTTCTATGAAGAATAATAAAACGTTCTGTTTTTTGTGACTTAAAAGTTGAGGCCTCGGGAATCGGTTCTCGAGAAATTTTGATACCTTTTCGTAGACTCATCGACTACACTTCCCTGCAATCCTTTTTTTGTTGGAATGTTTCTGTCAGCACCGAATCTTATTTGCTTGGTAGATCCACTTTCTGATAGGACTTACTCTCACTTTTTCTCTCTTTTATCACAAATGTAATCACCAGCGTTACCAAGCAAAGAATTCAGTATTTCTGTTGAAGAAATGCGTAGCAAAAATATGATTTGTTTCCGATCAATCGGAGATAAAAATATTGTTAGAACTCTAACAAATTGTTCTATAGGAAATGTGTTTACAGGCGTAATTGTGATTACAGCCTCAGCATCCACATAGACGAAGGGGTCGTGGCAGTTTGCCAGAATATACATCGCAACCCCAATCATCCGAAAGAAGTCAGTCGATGGCACAGTATGTACTAGCGTCTTTTCTTTGTGTCTCCGCATCAAGAGGGTGGGGTGGAAAGCGCAGCAAGCGCGAGGGAAAGTGGGCGAGGCATGCTTGGTTGTCAATGGTACCGCAACCTTATATTTCGGACGCTGTTGAAAAAAGCTACAAAAAATATAAACCCATGCTGGGCTACGGAATATGTTTTTTACGCATTACAAAGTATAAATGTTCATATAAAGTTCTCGGAGCCGAGTTGCGTCAATGATAGGGTATAAAGAGCAACAACGAAGCGTTTAGCTGCACTTTATTCCCTATTATCGCTGGAACTCGCAGCCCTCAGAACTCTATATGGATCTTGAATCGTTGCTTGAATGAACTTTTCGAGACGTTGGCAAGACTTCTGTTTTTTTTTCACTTTGCTTTCGATAACTTTAAGCTTACAGTCCTTATCACAACGAAGCCCGCACATTGGCCAGAAATCTGAGCCTTTCTGAAACAGAGCGCTTTCTATCTCGAACACGGTTGCGTCATTTTGACATTTCATGGGTGTTGTCACGATGAAATTGAAGTCGTGAGACACCACTGATTTGTTGAAGATGAACCAGCCCGCATCTGTAGTCTGCATTATCACACCATGCCATTATCACGACTAAATTCTTTCTCTTGATCTCTCTTTTTCTTCTCAGCATGACTGTTTACATATGGTGGTCGACGCGAAGTGGTCCGTCATATAGGTATTTTCTGCCGATCACGTAGACTGCACGCCACATGCAGAGACACGCAGAGACCCGGACTTCTCGGGAATAACCGCGTGACGTTCAGCACTGACGGTGGGGTCTTCTCGACCGACCGCGGTAGCTAGCGGGCTTACCGTGGTTAAATTCGGACCCACCGCGAGGCATTCCGGACTGACAGCGGTGCTTTCTGGACCGACCGCGGGAGCTCGCGGGCTGACCGTGGTTAAATTCGGACCAACCGCGGGACATTCCGGACTGACAGCGGTGCTTTCTAGACTGACCGCGGGAGTTTGCGTACTGACCGCGGTAGCTTGCGTACTGACCGCGGTAGCTTGCGTACTGACCGCGGGAGCTCGCCGACTGACGGCGGGACCTCGCGGACTGACCGCGGGAGCTCGCGGACTGACCGCGGGAGCTTGCGGACTGACCGCGGGAGATCGCGGACTGACCGCGAGCGGAAACCGGTTCGACCAACGCCCATCCCGGTGGCGGTCCGCTATTTGCGCGCGGTCAGGTTTTCACTTTGTCCGAGTGTTTGGGAGGAGGACGCAAATACAGGGGGCGGAGAAATAGAGGGCGGGGCCAAGTTCTTATTCCTGCAGTTGCATTGTGGGTCTTTTTTGACGCTTCAGAATGCGTAGGCGTTGTGTTCTGAGCCATACCATTCTATATTTCCGTAGTAATCTCAACCTTGTTTACGAGCGTGCATGCTGCCCTTAATGTAAGGTCTGATGCCTCAAAGTCTTCTCTTATAAGAAAAACTACAGAGTTGCAATTTTTGGAAAAGAAGGACATTCACCCCATTGAGAAATCCCCGAAAATCTGTTCTGGCGCTATAATCTAGTTTTCAGAGGAATCAATGTTCAATCACCCACGACTGATTAAATGCTTCAATACGGAGTGAACATAAGGATTTGATTAAAACCCTCTATAAATCAACAAAGGATTCTCATAATATTTGTCGATGAACAAATAATCATTCGGGATGAAGCTGACTCAGAGCGATACTACTGGGGAGGCATTCATGAACGCATTTGGTCTGGTTTGTTTTGGGTTTGCCGTCAGGTTTTCGCAAACCAGCTATTCATGCTTGGTTAGTTTGGCTATCTTAGGGTCGGGCCAAACTCCAACCGCATTTCGAAAGACGGCAAAATAATTGTTCACAATTGACACGACTTTTGGAAGCACGAATAATTCGAAGATCGTGTTTCTAGAATATTACAAATGAATCAATGACTCCAAAACTTGGTTTCGACATTTCGGATGAAGAACGTTTCTCTTTCCATTTTTGAAAAAATCGAATGAATGAATAGATTTAATTATGACCGTCCTAAAACCTTCGTTTCAACGCACAAATTCGAGTAGGACCCTAGCATATTCGAATGAATAAATAAATCAGAAAACCTGCTCACTATTCGACCCGAATGAATATTCAGGAATTTTATTCGGCTATCCTCTGTATAAAGTCGTGATTCTCACGACTCAAGAAGCAACTCCCTCCGTCTGTGATGCACTCTCTTCACTGTCTCTAACCGCCGCAACACGCGTAGAAACCATGAGAATTTCGCCGTTTTATAGCCTTTACATGCTGGTTCAACTAATCTAGCGTTTTAAAATAATGCACGAGCCTTGTACAGTTCAACTCAGCATTGCCGTCCAGTCCGCAAAGTGTACGCTGATTGCGAAAGCGTGCTGCGGCTCGGTTGCGAGTATCCTCAGACAGGGATGTGGGACCACCCGGGCGGTTTTTGCCTTTGGTGCTCTGGTGATCCCACTGCCCGAATGATCCCAAATCCCTGTCTGAGGATACTCGCAACCACGCCGCAATCAGCTAGCATTTTGCGGACTGAACAGCAGTGCGGAGTTGAACTCTATGTAAATCAAATATTTGGAAGCCTGACTATTCAAATGTTGTGACCAACAATAGTGAGGCCAAATCCATTAAAAAACCAATAATTTTAATCTTCCCATCAAATGGATTTCTCGAAAGTCCAAATATTTTTACTTTTTTAAACAAACTGAATAATTTTGCATTTCGAATGAACTGGATATTCGGAGCGAGAGAATAAGATTTTTCCTGAGTCCAGAAAGAATGAAGTTCTCATAAAAAAAGCTAAGTAATTCAATTTAGCTGGCGAACCAGTTATGTAAATGGACCAACATTAATAAAAAAAATAATTCTGCACGAGGACGCCGACAATCTTGTGAAATGCGATTCCCCCACCCAAAAAAAGAAAAACATCAAGAAAAAAATACGGATGCAAAAGAATTGATCAGCAGGAGCCGACATAACAATTTTGAACACGATTTGACCTGATTTGATCAGAAAACACCGATATACCTGTTTCAAACACGTTTTGACAACCGGTTAGCAAATCAAGACCGCAGAAACATTCATGAATCGCTGGCTAGCGCGGTGAATTGGTTTGGTCACGGCTGGGCTTGCAAACCAAGCCAAACTCTAACCAAACCAAACCAATAAATGTGCGTTCATGAATCGCACCCCTGGAGTGACTTGAGGAGAGAACCAGCCCTTTCTGGGGTGGAATTCACAAAACGCTAGCCACGTTTTAGCCATGGCTAGCGTAGCCATGGTTATGCACATCAAGTACAAATCGATCGGCCTCACGCCATGGCTAAAACGTGGTTATCGCTTCGTGAATTCCACCCCTGGTAGGAGGAATTCGTATGAAGGAACTGCCGTGGTAGAAGCGACATATCCTAGACGCTGTAAGCTCGGTGCTGCTCCTGCACATTGTAGAAATCACCTCGTGAAAGGCCAGTTCGTCTCGTGAGGCCACCTAGCGCCGTTTCTCTGCCATAGAAAGCGTAAGGAGTACTGGTATGCCCAAGACAGCTTCAGCATTCATTTCAGTAGCTCTATCATGCCGTAGCTAAAGACGGAAAGGCTCGCTCTTTTAACTCGCCCTGCCTTTCACTCTGAACTTAAACCTCATAGAAAACCTATGGGGTATAGCAGCTATACAAAATCACACAAAAAAGAAGGAGTACAGTAACGTGAGAGAGCTAGAGTTTGCTTGAACACAAGAAGCACTCACGAATAAATCCTGCTCAAATTTTTTTCCACTGGCTAACTAACGAGATATTTGATGTTGTTCTACTCAGTGATGGTTTCAGCTGATATCAAAATGCTATTGAAGATAGCTTTTCTAACACTCACCACTACACGTGCTGTTTTTCAGAAGTGTTCGTATATTTATGGAACGGTCGAAAACCATGTCCAAGTCCTTTAGGTGTGTGAAGTATCACCAAAAAAGGTAACTATAAATGAAACTACGGTTTTCGGGGTCGTAGAAAACAGTGGTGAAACCTTCGAAGCTTAGAAGTTACAGCGAATTGCAGGAACTGCGATTGGGGGGGGGGTGTTCGTGTAATTATGGAACGGAGCGTATACAGATATAGGGCGGTTATTTTGCCATTTGAATCTTTGTACAAATATGGCATATTTGCCGTCTGTAGTCGAGCCCATGAAATTGCGTAGAAGCATGCGCTTGACTTCGTCTTTTGGGTGAGAATCGGATGAACTTATGTGCAGAAGAGAGGGATTGCTGTCGATAGAATGGGAAGCCATTAAATAAATAAGCTCACGTAGCAATACGAAAAAATGCATTGAAATCATCTGACAGCCCTTATAGTTCAGCAATCCATACTGCGGAAAATCGATGCACAATAAGGCACCTCCACAAGCAGAATTTATAATATGAAGCGATACCTAAACGGGTCCGTCGCGTGCTTGTGCGCGCATTCGCTGTTCTCTCCACCCCCGTGCCCATTCACCGTCGCAATCTCTTCCACTGTCTCCGCACAGGTTCGATATAGGCCGAGTACAATTCGCCTCGGAATAGTGTGCGTGGAAATGCGCGAATGTGGGAATTTTGAGACGAATAGACCCTTATCATACTCACAACCCTTGTCTGATAAACACAAGAAATCGCTAACCTTTCGAGAAACTATCTCTTCGCAATGGTCCTTTTGTTGCGTACATGTCATCTAAGGTTTTCCGTGGCGTGTTGTCGATCTGTAGCTGGTTTGATGGGCGGCGCGTTTGAATAGCAGACTGGTGTCTCCTCCGCTAAAATTTTCTCCGAACTCAGCTATATCGTGGAATCCTAGAAGAACCTCTCACAACCTGCTCAGTGAAGTTGCTAGTCGGGGTTTGTGACAGAGGTTCTGCTGCTACAGCTTGTTCAGTATTTGAGACGAAAACGTCGCCATCTACATCTGCAATGAAAACTAGTATAAACCTTGTATCAGACAACCGAATCAAGCATTGTGACGAGAAATGCAATCACAGCATAAGGGGTCTGCAGAGTTGCAGAGACCGGCGAGTGGTCGCCGAGCGTCAGCCTTGACGCGGCGACAAAAATGTCTCGAAACATTATCGTCGCGGCGTCGGTTGCCGCTCGCTAGCAGCGATGTAGGGCTGTCGCGGCGTCAATACACTCTGCGGTGCCCCCTCGTTGTCATCGTCGCCGAATGTAATCAATATTACATCACACAGTGCTGTTCGTCGCTGCGAGCAACATCGCGACTTCAACTCTGCGGACCCCTATAGGAAATGGTTGAGTTGCTTGGGACTTCACCACAAAGATTAAAAACTCGTTCTCAATTGTGTGAAAACCACACCTGCATCTGGGGATAATTGGTTGTGGAGAAGGGATCAACGAGCATACCGTATTTCCTCTTTTAGAAGTACATATACTTCTGATACTCAGGCCCCTATTTTATATGTATTTCTATTAGAGGTGTACTTCTAATAGAGGGTGTACTTCCATTATTCGGCGCAATTTTTTGAATTTCCTATGGTAAACTGATCGCATTTCTAGCAGAGATTTCCAGTATAACACCGAGAGTTTGTATGTATTGAAATTCCAGACAGCAAGCCTGAAAACTTAGCCACATAGGTCCAATCTAATTGAGGCTTTCACAATCACTGATATCATATTTTCAAGACCATTATTCACACCTTCCCCAAGTCAACTTCTTTCAAAAATTTAATAAGCCTAGCATCGTTTTTGTTAACAATTCCTTAATAGGAAAGAGAGAGACCAATCGGTATCGACTTCCTAGGCTTAAAAACAATTTAACTGATCGCCTTTCAAGCCGTCCAGAGCGATAGAAAAAGTGCTGTTCTAGAACGACTTGACAACAGCTCTTCCAGAGGCGAGTTCTTTGCATCCACAATCCGCTGTAGGTAAAGTCTGTCTTTAACGGTTCCTGATTTCCTCATCGTATTATCGATTCCTCTACATGAATGATCCAATCTTACTAACGCTAGGGAATCTTGGCTTTTCAAGGACTGTTCAAGTCAACGTCATGCGCCAAAACAGGTCAAGTTCAAAGGCATCGTACGCGCAGGAAATCGTATAACATTTTTTTAATGTTTTTGTGTAGCTTGGCCTCTCTAGTGAACGAAAATGTCGAAGGCGCCCATGAAAAACCTCGATTCGTAAAGAAAATTCATTTGGAACACATTGTAAATAAGAATTTGAATTTCGCGCCAAAACATTTTGAGGTGGGCCTCGTCACTGTTACCCTACGTTTTTGAAGCGCCAAAGCTCACCGGTGTGGTCTACCGGGCTCATTCATGAAAATGAGCCCAAAAAATGGAAATTGGTTTTCAGCGCGAACGATGCCTTTAAATGATTAAAACCCAATCAAGTCTAAATTTTGGTAAAGTACCTATATGAACTCCGCGCATTCGCAGTGAATAACGGCAATAACAAGGTTCAATTCTGTTTTTTGTTGGTCATTTGAAGTTCGCTGAAGTTTCATCGGAAGTTGTCCCATACAAGCAATCTTTGACCGAGAAGGGGGTGGCCGATACTTTTTCTGTGAATATTTAAACCTCAGAAAATTGAAAAAAACATCTCGTGCAAACTGCTCTCTCTCTCAAATGCCACATTCGAATTGCGAAACACCTACCCGAGTACAGGAGGTCCATTCCGAAAAGAGGTGAACTTTTAAAAGAGGTGTACTTCTAGTAGAGGTGTTCTTCAATTAGAGGAACTACGGTAAATCGTTGGAAGTCGATTTTTTTGGGAGTTTTCTTCCTAATTGTGGTGCGCGCGAAGCGCGCGCCAGATTTGGTTTTGAATCGGCCCCGCGCGCAACCCCTTTTTCGAAATCTCAGTTGAGAGTGAACGTAGAAATTAGTGCTAAATTGCATTAAAAAGAGCGCAAAAAGTTGGTATACGAACCCAAAAATGGTTTAGAACGGTTCACTGGTTTTCGAGTAAAAATTGAAAGACCGCGCGTTTTTGTTGTTAAAGGCATCGTACTCGCAGGAAACAGTATATTATTTTTTCACGTTTTTGTGTAGCTTGGCCTCTCTAATGAACAAAAATGTCGAAGGTGCCCATGAAAAACTTCCATTTGTAGAGGAAATCCATTCGGAACACATTGTAAATACGTATTTGAATTTCGCGCCAAAATCGTTTTTGAGGTTTTTCTGCGTTTGAGGGCCTCTTCAATGTTATTTTTGAAGTTTTTCTACATGTGGAGTTTGTGCCGTAACTGTTTTTCATGTTGATTGCCGGTCGGATCAACATTCTATGAAAAAGTGCTAGATGACTGGTGAGAACTGGTGGCGGATCCTCATCTTCAACCTCTTCCAACCTCATAATCCTAGGTTTTTGAAGCGCCAAAACTCACAGGTGTGGTCTACCGGGCTCATCCATGAAATTGAGCTCAAAAAATGGAAATCGATTCTCAGCGCGAACGATGCCTTTAATCTCCTTTTTTTCAGACGGCGTACACGATCTTGTTGGTACACTTAAAATTGAGCTAGGGAGCTCATTTTTGGACAGGTGGCTGGAAATGGATGCAGGTCGCTCCTATTCCAATTTGAACTTGATACCTTAACTTTGAAGGGTACCTCAAAATCGTGGGTTTATATTATACTTCGGACCGAATTATATTATTCGAAAATTGTTCGAATGATTTTTCGAATTTCGAATCATTCAAAATTCGAAATTCGAAAATTTTCGTTTTCGAATAATATTCGAAATTCAATAATGTCAAAAACCGGCTCTCGAATAATATTCGAAATTTGAATATTTCAAAAACAGGCTCTCGAATAATATTCGAAATTCGAATACTTGTGTATGGATTTATTCGAATTATTCGTCATTCCGAAGAAATTGAGCTGACAACAATTCGTGGCTCAACCACATCCATTGAGAAGTGGTCTTCTGATGAGAGTACGGATTCGTATACATCTGTACGAGTCTAATTAGGGAGCCCG
This sequence comes from Aplectana chamaeleonis, assembly GCA_029168955.1. Lineage (NCBI taxonomy): Eukaryota > Metazoa > Nematoda > Chromadorea > Rhabditida > Cosmocercidae > Aplectana > Aplectana chamaeleonis. The sequence continues at coordinate 133,991 of JAPDOI010001173.1, read as the reverse complement.
TCATTAGCGTGGTTCGCACCTTCGTTCACACCTAATTATCTGCGCTCGCACCTCCATCGTTGATGACGCCATCAAAGCTCGTGCAGAAGAGTCCTGGCGCTCAACCAAGGCCCCAATACTGATTGTTCAAATAGTTGATTAAGTGTTAATTAACCCACTCGAGATTTCATAAAGGAAGTTGAAAGATTGTTTTTTATCAGCTGCTGTAATTGCAAAGTGGCGCAAGATATGAGCAGGCAGTGTAAAGGGAAAGCATTGAAGAAAAATACAGATTTGTAAATTGATGACAACAATGATTTGTAGAAAATAATTCCATAATGGTGATTGAAATATGATATGTGACTGTAATGATAAAGTGCTTCAAAATGTAAACAAGCAGAAAAGTTTGCAAGGTAAAAAACGAACTTATAAAAACGCGTAAATGCAACGATCTCGACTACTTGTCGTACTTTTGATTTTGTGCGATGCACTAGTTGCTTGCTTGTTTTAACAATAGTGGCTGAAGACGAATAAAAATATTGTGTTTCTGTTAGCTTTTCTTTTCTTGGCGGGTGCTTGCTGATCCACTTCATTATTTATTCAGTCGTTGTGTATGACAAGTCGAATGTTATTTGGAAACCCCGAGAATCTGTCAAAAAATTGCAATTTATTCGAAAATTCGGGAAAAAATATTCGGTAATTCGAAAATTTGGATTTTCGAATATATTCGAAAATTTGAAATTCGAAAATCTGGATTTTCGAATATATTCGAAAATTCAAAATTCGAAAATTTTCGTTTTCGAATAATATTCGAAATTCGAAAATGTTCGTTTTCGAATAATATTCGAAATTCGAAGATTTTGACCATTTTGCCCAAGTATAGTTTACTGTGCTTATCTGGGCCATATTCCGGTCCGCAATCGCGTCTCAACACGCTTTGCGGCCGCACGCTCCCGAGCCGGAAGAGCTACCAGCGCCGGAGCCGCCGATCTGCTGACTCCAGGTAGGTTTTTGAAACTGGAAACTAAGGTGAATCTGCAGCCAATCAATACAGGTCGTTGAAGGTAAGTACTGAACTTGTCAGAATTCGTACTCATGACACGTCATCGATCGATAATCAATATTATCGATTTTCGCGCTTTCTGCAGAAAATGCTCCCAGGAGTGGTGATTGTTAATGGGATTGGTTTTCTTGATTGGGGAATTTCGCTCATCAGCCATTATCGATAAATACCAATCAATAATATCGATTTTTTCGCCTTTTGCACAAAATGCCGCAATGATTTTCGATTGTTGATGGCTCTAACAATAAGTCACTTGTTTGGGAAATTCTTCTCATCATGCAAAACCGAACATTATCGATCAATGATATCGACTTTTCCCATGTTGCACAAAATGCGGCAATGAGTGGTATTTTTTATGGTTTTGGGTAATAAGTTTCAAAAATTGTACTCATTCGACAATCTCGTTGTTAAATGTTTCATCATTTCGGAATGGAAATCGTTGAGCAAAATTGAAGTCAGAAAGGGAACCTTCGGGAAAAATATGTGAAATTTCTGGAAATTTAGCTTCCTGGCAAAAGTAACGATTTGGTAATGATAAAAAAAGTTTTAAAAATGTCTTGAAATATTTTTGAAAAATGATTTGGCGTAAAATAGCCTGGAAAATAAAAAAGCTAGGAAATGAAGTGAAATAACCAAAATTGTGATTTGGTGGTCGATCATTTCACAAGCTTCTCCGTTAAACTTATCAAAACGAAATCAAGCGCGCAACGGAAACATTAAGCCATTTTTGAAAGCTGTAATAAGGGAATCAGCATAGGTCAAGCTAGGTGGACGCAAGGCTCCATTCCATATCGTGCTTGATTTCGCTTTGATAAGTTTAACGGAGAAGCTTGTGAAATGATCGACCACCAAATCACAATTTTGGTTATTTCACTTCATTTCCTAGCTTTTTCATTTTCCAGGCTATTTTACGCCAAATCATTTTTTAAAGATATTTCAATACATTTTTAAAACTTTTTTTATCATTACCAAATCGTTACTTTTGCCAGGAAGCTAAATCAGGATTTCAAAATGTTTCACTCCGCTGTAAATGCAGTGTTTTCCTCTATTTGGCACCCAGTCCAACCTTAAAATCGTTTTCGTGTTTTTGTGCCTTTCTTGAAGAGAATTTTCCGCTGATCACAATGGTGTCCCCCGAATCGCTCAGAACCCACATCGAACGTAGTTATGGCCTCTCAAAAATGTGAATCATGACGGCGAGAAATTCGTGGACGAGTCGTTTCAGGCCTGTGTTTCTCGTTATTCGCAGCCATCGTTCTGAAGCAGGTTACAATATAGAGCCAGACCAATAAAAAATGGAAGAACATAGATTTCAATCAAAATCCATGGCATGTCTCGTTCCTATTGAGCCCGAAAACTCTGAAGTGGGCGGAGCGAATGGGTGCTGAGTTGGGTGCGGAGGGAATGGGTACACGAATTTTACCGCTTTTTCTGAAGAGTTGAGGTTCGGCGTTTGGCAGGGTTGCTATACACGGCGGCCGGACCGTGATATCAAACTTTACCCACGAGCTTGAACTGAGCCTTTATCATTCCGTTCCAAAACGTACTTTTTGATGGTACCCGAACTAGGCTATTTTTACCACTGAAGCAATTCCAGTGTTGAGCCGTCACAGGGTTTTCAAGTTACCATGCGTGTTTCAAAGATATTGTTGTGTTTATCTCGCAAGCAGCTCATTTTCCAACCATTAGATTCGAAGTTGAGATTTTGTGTAGAGTAAAAAATGAAAAAAAACAGGTCACTCGCGAAACAAACGGAAAAGGTTATGTACATAAAGACCTCGAGTATGAGATTTTTTAATGAGTTCTTATGTTTCTACATACCACTATCACGCGAAACTGTATCGCTCCTCTCACGATCCCTGCTCCCATTTTCCATCAATGTCTTCACGGTAATAATAGAGTCATTGATGAAGAAATGCTCTTGAGAGGTTTCTGTTACATTCTCCGGTACCTGAACAGAACGAATGCTAGATTGGCTGCTCTAAAAGCAACCAACAGGATCAAATGAGAAAACGCCGCATAAATAACAATAATTCGATTGATATCACTGAATCACTTAGTTCTAACACACAGCCAGCTAATGAGACAATTATAAATGTCACCTTAGGATCTCCGAAGTCATCCTCAATACGTCGAATTTGGAAGAAAGCCGACATCGCACGCAGGATCTCCCCATGTACCTGAGAACGGCCCTCATCTTACTCATTTCCAGAACGTCCAAATGAGCCTAGGTTGCTCGGATGAGACCCGGCGGAGTAAGCAGCGGAGCGGTCGGTCATGGCAAAATATTACAGTGATAAGGAGATTCTGACCTGATAAGCCCTATAGGCCTTACTTCGGCCGCTCTGCCAACGCGTAGCTAGATGCCTCCGAGGGCGCGGCCTGTAACGCCGCCCCATTCCATGTAGCGGGAATTTACGGGCTTTACCTACGTTAGCGGAGACCCGCATATTCTTGTGTCGAAGGTACAGAGGTGCTAATTCTACGTGTATTCTACGGGTGCTGTAGCGAGAATTCACGTAGAATATGTGGGCGCTGTAGCCAAAATTTCACTAACTGATTCCGTATTTACATGAATTCTCGGATTCTCGGGTCAAAATTAGACTAGATGCCTCCGAAACATTGGGTATCTCCGGTTTCCGTGTGAGGCATCTAGCTACGCGCTGGCAGAGCGGCTCAAAATGAGGGAGTCAGGCTATAACTGGTGAGGCTGCTTTGCGGCAAACCGACTGTCAGCAGCTTTCACATCTTTCTGCTTCACAGGTTGTTAAGGCAGAGGCTTCGAAGACCTATAGAAAGATCTACACATTGTCCATGGTCGAATTTGAGATCCCCCCACAGAGCGCGCACCTCAAAACAGCTCACCTTGTATTTATTTAGCTATTTTTCGGTATTCCCCTCACTTTCGGAACTAGCAAGTTCGTCGTTCACTTCTTAGAAAAATCCAATTTTTTTTCTAACTCATTACTACATAATTTGTATGGACGGTTTCTGATCTCGCCTGCAGTTTTTGCACCGTTTTTTAGTTGAAATTTTCACAAGTGGTGCGCGAAAGAATTTTTCTTACTCCGAAACAGAGAGCACCCGGAGAACGGCAAACGGATGAGGAAAAACAAACGGAGACCTCTTGTTTGCGACTATTAGATAGGTGAGTTAATTGTTCGTGTTTTCTTCCCTCATCCATTCGACACATGCGGTATAACAACACTTACTATCAATAAACCATGACATCAAATGAAAGGGAAATTCTCAAGCTGTAATCTTTATCAGATTTTCGGCGGGTGGACTTTGGAGGGAGACTAGCAGTTCTCCCGATAGGGGCCGAGCTCGTCGCGCCGCGACGAGATTCGGACGAGCTTCCCTTATCGTGATGATTACTATTGGAGCACGTTACCGTGCACTGCATGGTTTATTTAAAACCCGACCGTAGATGACTCTTCCGACCCATTGCTGTGTTCGAAATTTCTTACATTCACTGTTTTTTTTTACCCACTTTGCCCTTCTGCTTTCTCTTCGCTACTAGCTTATTCTTTACTGATTTTTTATTCTTTCGAAAACTTCTTCGAATTATGGCTTCGCTAAGAACTTTTCGGAATGCTTTAAAACTGTTCAGTTGGTCTTGAGAAGTTGTCAACGTCAGGGAATAATTATTGTAGCAGAACAGATCTTTATATCAAACGTACTTATTCCTCGTATCGATGAAGGCGGAACTTATTACCAAAATACTAGTGGGAATTTGTAAAAAAAAAAAACTAGAAGGACTTTCAGAAACGGTCGTAATTTTGGTGCTACCGCAGCGAAGGGGGGGGGGCTTGGCCATCGCACTTGCCTACGCCCATTTTCCCGCGACGCAATGAATCTCCTGTTTCTATAAGGAGGAGGAACAGGCCGGGTTGGTGCTCAAATTTCGCGGCGGCACGGAAAAATGGGCGTGGTCAAGTGCAATAGCCGAGTGGCCCCTCCTCGCTGCGAGAGCACCGCAATTTTTCGAAAGATCAGCAGTTCTCCCGATAGTGGACTCGTAATTGTCAAAATCTTCAGGTGCCCGCTAACGCGCTCTGATAATTGCATCCTGGGTACTGCAGAACATTGCTTTCCGCCCCAACTACCGCGCGCGACGGACTCGCCGCGTTGCGGTGGGAAAACTGTAGTACACCAGGGGCCGAATTCATCAACGCGTGGGTTTGGGTAGCGGTGAAGGCATCGGCACTTTTGATGATTACCCTGTGCAAGCAAGCGGGAGATCGCTAACCAGTCGTGCCCACTTCTAACCCAGCTAAGACGCAGAGGCAAGTGAGACACTGCTCGGCTACGAGACGCTCTGCCCTTGTGGGTTATCTTCAGAAGTGCCGACGCCTTTACCACTACCCTAACCCACGCGCTAATGAATTCGGCCCCAGGACTGAGGTCACTCCCGGGAGGCTCATGTATTTTCATGAATACGGCCACGGATTTCCGTTTCGATAAGGACGGCAAACACAGTTTTCTCCGAAGATGGTGCGGAAAAGCGTCAATATGAATTGCGGTGCTTGCACAAACGCCCACTGATCGCCACCTGCTCTTTCTACCATGTTTCTTCAAGAGATACTAGGAAAATGGCCGGAAAACGAAGAACTTATAGTCACACACCTGAATGCCAACCCTCCTTTCTTTTTCACAGGTCGTGACAACGAACCGCCAAATCAAGATATTTTCCAATTTTTGAGAACTTAAATAACATTCTGATTCCAAGAAGAGGTTAACGCTAGTAATAATTAGCTTAACAAACGCAAGATTAGCTGTCTTCTGGAGTACGCGATTTCCCCACGCCTGGAAAACTACTGAAACTTTTCCACCAATTCTGAAAGGTGATACTAAACTTACAATATCCGGGCCACGTTCTTCCTTTGCAATGACGCCATCCATAGGAGGAGGCGTCTCAGGCATACCATTACCACCCAGTGTAAATAGTGCTCCAGGTACCTATGCAAGAGATAATTGTGAGGTGTCATCACTTCACTGGTTTTAGGATGTCCCACCTGACGCCCATCACCGCTCGGCTGCCGACTTACACCTGGCGCAATATCCGCGAACGACAAGTATGGAGACATCCGCACGGAATTCTCAATGTGGCTAGGATAAAATTAAATTAAAGAAATGGCGGAGAAATGGTAAACGGCTACCATAAGATGTAACCAACTACCTCTGTATCCGATAGCGCATATTGTCTGGAACTCTACAGAACCACCTCATTATAACTCGATGTATCGCAGCGACAATGAATGTGTTAAACTTATGAACATTTGTGTACGGAGCCAAGGTATCAACTATGGACCGGAAATGCTTCTCCTACAAATATAATGAGCAAAATAAGAACTCTAAAAAAACTGGCATTGAAATATCCTTAAAAACTGATTTCAGCCCACCTGGAAGAATTTATAGAATTCGTCTATTTCAGCAGAATCTGACAGCAATTCCATAATTGGTATTGCCCGTACAGCATTGTACTGCATGCGGGACAGAGCCTCGGTTAGCACCAGCGCCAAACCTGCCATAGCGGCTGGCGCAAGTTGGATAGCTAAGCCACATGCGATCACTGCCTGCAAAATATTACTCTCCGAGCTTACAATTGTATAAAAGTGCTTCTAAACTGTTGACATAAAATGTCTAATGGTAAGCGGACAATGGGATGGAAAATATACCTCCATGCTCTCCTGTGCCACACATTCCACTAAAATACGACATAGTTCTGTGTTTCTCAGCTCTTGTCTGTACGGATAATTCAACTGAAAAACATATCTCCGCACCGTTATAGTGAGTACAACGCTCTGAGCTGATTAAAAATTTCAGACGCTGAATTAGTGCATAAGTTAGCAACTTTTTCTAACTATGGATCTGCTGGCATTAGGCCGGGTTCATAGTTCCAGCGACGCGCGGTCGTGACAGTATATGACAACCATATTGACTTTCGATCAATTTGAATGAACATCAAGTAGTGTCGCCCGACACGTGATGAATGAAGCCTTACGCCGCAAATATTCAGGAAATACACAAAGGCACATGTTCGCTGGAAACAACTACACATCAGCAGGATTTCGGAATGTGGATAGTAGAACAGTTAATGCAGGAATAAGTTCTGCTGGAGACAACGATATTCCTGAAAGAGCGTCCATAGCTAGCAACCCAAGCGGCAACCGTCGCTAATGTACAGTCGGCCCGGATCATACTAACACTTTGGGTTCCCAATTGATGGTTGGCGCGAACTCCATGTCATATGATATAACATAAGAGCACCGAAATCGCGCCAACCTTCAACAGGGAAAGCAAAGTATGAGTGGCGGTCGTAATGTTTTCCACCTGCAAGAGAGGAGTGGGAACGGGGAGGAGCGACGCGCGTGATTGGACGGAGCACAAAGTTTGCCCCGCCTTTCTTGCGGTTGGAAACATTACGACCACCACCCGCAAAGTATCAGTGCGTTCCGAGATGACTGTAATTGAGTCCACATTCTCACATTTCCACATGCGACCAAATAAAAGATTTGAGTGCTCATCTTCCAAATGAAATGAAATGGAATCTGCACTTCGAAAGCATTACAAAAAAAGGGCTGAGGCCTCGGTCAGAAATGACCGATCGACTGTAGCCAGCCCGGTTGACAATAATGAAAAACATGAACGAGGAGGGGTTCAAAAAACACCCGGGTGGTAGTAAATGGGTAGATAACCGCGAGCTAACTAGCGGTTAACTGCAGCTAACCGCGAGCTCTTCAGTTGACGATTTTCAGGATCTTTAGTTGACGATATTCACATGATATAAGGTAAGAAATTATTGATATCACTTATTCCGTTCCACATATGTCAGACATATTGACCGCGCCGGCCACACCGGGTGTTTTTCAACCCAGCTCGTCCATGTTTTTATACGTATCGAAAGGGTCGGCAACGGCAGGTTACGGCGGTTTCTTTCGACCAACTATGACCGAAGCTTGAGAATGCTTATTATGCTGTTCAAAACCATTTACACTACTGATTTGCGCTCAAGGGCTGAGAGGAAGGCCATCGCCGCGACCTTATGATTGGCTGCTGTATTGATATATCGACGCGATCTATCAATATGGCAGCCCATCACAAGGTCGCGCCGCGCCGCGACGCCACTCTGCTCAGCCCCTATGGCTAAGGCTCTTCAAGATGTATGTATGTATCATGCCATTCCCAACACAAATTACCCTCAAAACCAACATCTAACATCTTATAAAGATCTACTGCAGGAGTTGCACTTGAAGAACCTTTAATACCGAAGAATAATCGCTGATCTAACTTTAGCATTCAATCTTTTCAATGGTGAATTACGTCTTCACCCGTCGGATACTAAGCATGGCCGAAGAGGTGGCTTTCATACCTACAATCACCAAATGGACAAATACAGAATGGATCTACGATGAAGTTCTTTTATTGTTGGAGTCACTGGACTTTCAAAACAACTTCCCGTTGAGCTTCTTTCACCAGAGAAATCCTGTCAGTTCACAAGTGCACTGAAGAGAGTTGACGTTCCAGAAATTCTAGATCTGCTTTCTATTAGCAGGTGTCAGCCTCCAAATCGGTTCATCCTTCTATTTATAGCAGCCATCTACTACGGTTAAGCATCATAACCAGGCTATTCTGATCAGAGTTCCGAAATCCCATCAAGAGTTTTCACAACAAAACAAAGCAGCCCAGAAACCTATCAGTGGTGGAAGGACACACCCCGAGGAACATACGTTGGTAGGGCAACAATCCCACACTTCTATATTATCACATTATTACTATTACCTACAGCACTCCCTTCACAAAACCTGAACCCTTCTCCTAGCAGAAGATTCATCTCTTAGGCCGGATTCATCAAAGCATTTTCGGTGGTAAGTTAGCGTTATCGGCTAACCGCAACCGTTATCAGTTTTTCACACGCTTACTGACCGGTTGAAAGAAGCGGTTAGTTGAAAGCACCGGTAAATGGCTTACCAGCCGCTGAAAATGAAGGGAGCTTGGACGTGAATTTGTTCTGTCTTGTTGGGTATTCTAGGTTATGATTCATCATTGCATTTCCTCCGGTAAGTTAGCTAAACCGGTCGACCAAGAGCATTTACCTGCGATTCATACACTCATTAACCAGAGGAGAACTGGGTTATGCCACGGTTACGCTAACCACATGTTGGGGTGGGTAAGGGTATCGGTTAGCAGCTAACCAACCGCTCATGATCAAGAAAAATCATGCTCCGTCGAAGCCTAATTATCGCCTCGTTGACAGCGTCAGGCGAATTTTCGGGCAAATGGGTTCTTATAGCTCATTCTGGCTCAGCTCTACGCATGGATCTGTGACGCCTTTTGCTGGTCAGGAATCTGATCGTGCGTCGTATCTGGAGCTTACTAGGTAACGTAGATGTTAGTAACATAGGAGAGCTGTCAAACGCAGCAAATTTTGGCGAATTAATTTTTGACCTTCATATGGAGTGTTCGCCGCGTCGTAGAAAGCGAGTAGCGCTTCATGTACAGGGAGCGCTGTGTCGTAGAATGTCAGTTGCGCTTAATGTGGAGCGTGCGCCGCGATGTGTGAAGTGATTTGTGCTTCATGTGGAATCTGTGCCGCGTCGTGGAAAGTGAGTAGCGCTTCATACAGGGGTGTGACGCATAGTAAAAAGCCAGTAGCGCTTCACGTGAACTGGGCCCTCGTGGTAGGTAAAGAGTAGCGCATCATGCAGAGCGTGCGCAGCTTTGTGAAATAAGAATAGCGCTTCGCGTAGAACGTGCGCAGCATAGTGGATACCTAAAAGCGCTTTAAGAAGAACGTAGGCAGCGACACGGAATGTGAGTAGCGCTTTATAAGGAGCGTGCGCAGAAGAATGAACGGCATGCGCAAGTGAGTAAGGCTTTACGAAGAGCGTGCGCAGCAACGGGAAATGCGAGATGCGCTTTTCTTGCAAGATCGCTACTCTTTAGGCGCTATTCATGTCCCATAATGCTAACGCGCGTGACGCGCAGGCCTAGATTGGAATACGAATGCCTTTGAGCCGCGCCACGCGCTTGCAGATACTATTAATACTCCAGCTGCAACGCTACAGCTGAGCTGAATAAAGTGGGTCTATACTTTGCCGTGATGGCAAAATCTGTACACGCGTTCAACTTCGTGGTAGCAGAGGATAGTAGTGGAGTTGATAATTATGAAACGGAATGAAATTAAGGATTGGTTAATAATGAAGCTTGAAAAAAGTCCCTACCGCCGTCGCCGCCATGGCGGAACGGGCGCTCGCGCGTGATGCGAGGTCCTGGCATCAGGCCATTCATGCTGTGATGCCACGCCCCTGGTGTTGAGGAATCTAAATGTAGTCATACTTATTAAGGCCAGCGCGGCGTAGGGCGTTGGAGTATGAATAGCCTGACGTCACGCCTGTGCCTCACTTCCGCTCAGCCAAGACGACAACGCCCATACCGGTTTTCATATCGCTTTGCCATCACTCATGCATCAACTTCATTACGAGTCATCATTCCATGGTGAAGAACTCACACCTAGTTCCTCTACGCGCGGCACGCGTAGAAAGTATTCGAACTACAAGGCCGCGCCCGCGCGTGACGCGCAGGCCTTCAAGAGTAGGAATAGCCCCGGATTGTGCCACCGCCACATTTCGCTTGCCATAAAGGAACCCTTTTCTTTCTTTCTAGGTGACCCTAGCGATGAAGTATAAAATAGGCAAATCTGTTGCCTATATCTGTACAGTGCAAAATCACAACACTTTGTGCTAAGCAACTAGACTCAGGATCATTTTGAGCAAAGCCAAATACGTTGAGAAATTTTACCCTGAATGCGGATGTTATGACACCGCGTAGAACCGTGCGAACTCAATCAGTTTCTTGCCTGCCTAATCGGGCCAAAGATCGTTCAAAGTGCGATTTCAAACATGAACACAGCTTCTATTGATTACAAACATGCATGCAACACGTTCAAATTCGACCGCTCACTCTAATTTCGCTATAAGAAACAAATCTATCTCCGATTGATGTCAACAGATTCTGGTTGATAACACTCTATCTTATCTTAAATCGCGTTTGGTGAATCGCAGTTAGGCTTAACCGCAGCCAAACTAGGTGGTTAAGCTCCGGTTTCGCTAACCGCGGTAACACACTAACCGCGGTAAGATTGATGAATCCGGCCTCTTATCAGTTATGTTTCAGTTGTTGATCCAGTAGGCTCGAGCGATCATGATAGCATTGTTTTCAGGGTTCGTTGTTATGTTGAACAACCTGTTCCAGTTTACTTTCAAGATTTCTCGAAATGCGATTATGAACAGCTATGCAATCACTTAGCCCAGGTTCACTGGATAGATTCCTTGAACACCATGAATTCAGTAGAAGAGAAATACGAAATGTTCCTTGAGGTTTTATATGATGCTATTTCTGTTTTTGTTACTTGGACACTGTATAGTTCACGTTCTACGAAAGCTCTTCCTATTTATCTGCAAAATATGATGAATAATCGTCTCTGCCTCTTCCATTACGCAAGAAGTACAGGTTTTTGGGAAGATTGCAAGGCTTATACAGCAAGATTTCTAGATAAACTTCGTAAATTTAATCGCAACGTTGAAAAAGGAGTGATTGGATCAGGCAATAGAAAAGAGTTTTATAAATTGCTAAACAATAGATTGATAACTTCATCTAGAATCCCGTGCCTTGTAAAGAGTGGCCAGATTGTAGTTGAAGATCAAGATAAAGCCAACTTATTCGCGGAAGAATTTTTGGATGTTTTCATAGAAGACAATGGGTCACATGTGAACTTTGGGCCAGACATACGTCACCCTATGGATTCCTTCCCCACATTTTCTCCACCTCAAATATATGAGGAATTAATCATATGCCCCGAATCGCATTCTCGGACTCCAGAAAACAATCCCTTCTCCTTTTTTTCAGAAAACGGCTCATGTCATTATTTGTCCTCTGTCTTATATATTTAACCAAACCCTTCTGTGTGGTGAAGTACCATCTAAATGGAAGCATAGTTTTGTCACTCCCATACTAAAGAAGGACCCACCAAGTAAATGTGAAAATTACCGTCCAGTGAGCATTACTTCAATGCCATTGTTATACCCCACGACAGGCCTGTCGCGGTCGCAGAGCACTGCTACGTCGCTGTCGCTGAGGGCCAGCCATAGCTGTCGCTCAGGGCCAAGAAACACCCGGCCCGATGCCGGATTTGGCTGGGTCGCTGTCGCTGACACCCTTCGCAGTGCACTGCACTGCGACGGACAGCTGCGACAGCGACCGATTACCGCGCGGTTTCCACATTTCAGGCATGACATCCCCTTTCAAGCCAGCGACCGCGACAGGTGCTGCAAACTGTTCTTGGCACAGCATTTTTCTACTAAGTGGGTCTGGTGCCAACACGATTCGTAACAGTTGACCGCACCTGTCGCGGTCGCAAACTTCTGGTATAACAATGGCCCAAATCTCTGCCGCCTGTTTGAGAAGCTGCTCAAGAAACACAAAATAAATCACCTTGAAGGCAATGCTATCATCACTCATGAGCAGCATGGTTTCGTGAAAGGCAGATCAACCGAAACGAATCTTCTAGAATGCTTGAATGATTGGACTATCTGGCTGGATGAAAAACACAGCTGTGAGAAAATTTTTTATTTTGATTTCCGAAAGCCTTCGATAGTGTCAATCACAGGAAGTTAATCTATAAAATTCATCAGTTGAAGTTCCATCCAGTAGTGACTCGCTAGCTATCTTGAAAACAGAACTTTCGAAGTGCGAGTTGGAAAAAATCACTCAGAGATTTTTCGCATATCAAGCGGCGTTCCCCAAGGAGGGGTGTTGTCACCGCTTCTGTTTACTATCTACATATCTGAGCTCCCATTGCAACTACAAATAGATGGGGTGAAATGCAAGATATATGCGGATGATGTCAAGATCTACCGAAAAGTTACATCTACTGACGACGCCTCTAAGCTGCAACGATCAATTGATCAAATGATTGTCTTGTGTAAGGAATGGCAGCTAAAACTGTCTCCCTCGAAGAGTCTTCATATGCACATTGGTAATTCTAACGACAATTTTGTATATAACATAGAAGGATCAGAAATTGCAGGCACTGATAAAGTGAAGGATCTCGGATATCTCTGCAATAGTAAGCTTGATTTCTCGAATCACATCACAAATATATCAAAAAATGCTACATATGGGACGGACTTTCCAAATCTTCAAAGGTTTAGCCACTCAGAATGAGCAAGTATTGCTTCTGGCTTATACTACTTATGTGACCTATTGTGGAATCGGGCATCTCTATCTTCAACCCAACGAGCAAGAAGTTTACGGTTGTCCTCGAAAAAGTTCAGAATAACTACACGCGAAAACGTTTCGTCAGATGTGGTATATCACAATACTCTAGTACACCTAGTGCAACTAGGAGAATTGAGCTACTTGGCCTCTACTCCTTGGCGTCTCGGCGGGGACTTTTTGATGTGTACATGGTGCACAAGATTCTCAATGGCTTCAAAGTTAGGGTGAGAGCCGATGAGTTTTTTTAAAGCATTTCTTCAATCACTCGTGGTGGAAGAAACAAGATAACTTTTGCTCGAGCCAAAACTTCCTTGCGCTCTAATTTCTTTACAAACTGTGCTGGGTCCACCTGCCTCAAATTGACAAAGTCGCAGACGTTCACGCTATCACTAGAGATTTTCAAGCGAAGCTTGGCTGTGAAACTACTGAAGCCGTAGTGTTTCCTATGAAATCAGAACATTGCATCTAAAATTTTTCTGAGCACTGGTTTTCGCCTATGTTACTGTGTATATTCTTATTGTGTTTTCTCTTAACCTCGTGTGCCTTATGCAACGTAATAAACATAAACATTGCGGCATTTTGTGCAGCAGGCGAAAAATCGATATTATTGATTGGTTTTTATTTACTGATGATCAAAATTGCCCAACCAAGAAAACCAATCCCATCAGTAATCACCACTCCTCGCCACATTTTGTGCAAAAACCGCGAAAATCGATAATATTGATTATCGATCGATGACGGGTCATGAGTACGAATTCTGACAAGTTCAGTGCTTGCCTCAGACGACCTGTGTTACTTGGCAGCAGATCCACCCACACACCCTCGTCTCCACAGCCGTAGCATACCCGAGCAGTTTTCGTGGCTCCACGGCTAATTTAGTATGTAAACCCACGATTTTACGGTACCCTTCAACGTCAAGGTATCACGTTCAGATTGGAATAGGAGCGACCGCGGCATGCACGTACGCGGCGGGTTAGGTTGGGGTTAGGCAGGGTTTGGAGCGTCGGCGCGTTTCATGATTGCTGTGCGAGTGCTGGAGATAATCAATAGTTGGGGTCTCAACGGGGTTTTGGCTGCCCCACCCTCCTAGGTAGGGTTTGCGAGGGAAAGATTTTTTAGTGCTAGCCTAACCCCCTTTCAGCCCTCGCGCCGCTATCATCAAACGCGCCGACGTTTCAAACCCTGCCTAACCCCAACCTAACCCGCCGCGTACGTGCATGCCGCCCCTGCATCCATTTCCAGCCTCCTGGTCAAAAAACGAGCTCCCTAGCTCAATTTTTAGTATACCAACAAGACCATGTACGCCGTCTGAAAAAAGAAAAGGAGATTAACAACAAAAACGAGCGGGTTTTCACTCTTTTCTTAAAAACCAGTAAACCATTGCAAACCATTTTTGGGTCGTAATACCAGCTTTTTGCGCTCTTTTCAATGCAATTCAGAGCAAATTTCTACGTTCGCTCTGAACTGAGATTTCGAAAAAGGGGTTGCGTGCGTGGCCGATTCAAGACCGAATCTGGTGCGCGCTTCGCGCGCACCACAACAAAAGGAAAAAACGATAAAATGAGCAATGCCAGCTCTATAACAGTACAAATGAAAAACGACTACACATAACTATGTAATATCAGTATTTTAGACTGTAGCCAAAGCTTTAGCTCGTGTAACATGCTTTCAGACGAGTCACATGCATTAATAGAGCCCACCAACGCTTTACTACTTCACTTCATAACGGGACAACGCCCCCCCCCCCAAAATTTAAGACTTGCATAATTCTGAAACAAGATTTAAAATATCCGTAAAATTCTCTACGAACTGATCCCTTACACCCCTCCTACTACCTCAGAGCAGGGTCAAGCGGGGTTGCGGAATTCCGCAACGGAGGGTGGGGGGTCGCAAAAATTTTGGACCAAAAATGAAGGCAGGGGGGGGGTTCGCAAAAATTTCGGACCAAAAACGAAAATTTTTGGAAGTGATTGGAAAATGAAACAAAAGCTATTGAACACGATAAGGTACCTTTTCATCTTTTTATGAAGTAGTCTGAATCACTTTCTAATAGAACTGCTCTCCTTGCTGAAGAGTTCCGGGGTAGTTCTATTAAACTTTTGACATTGACGGTTCACAGAGTTATCAAATGTGTACCAAAATGGTGACCTGCTTTCGAGTAGGTTAAGAATTTACATTGGTCCAAAGAGAGGAACGAAACCAGTGTAAATCACTAGGTGTGTTCTTGTTCTCTCACTTTTCACTATGAAATGTTGCCTTTGTTTAGGTATGCTGTGAAGACGTGCAAGAATGAATGGATGGATGGTTGTCAAGGAGGGCGTTTTATGGAAGGCTACGTACAGACGGCAAGAATCGCATTGATACTTTGCGTTCCTTAGTGTGCGTTTGCGCGAACTCGATGCAAGTATGTTACAACGCATGCATACTGAGTTTGCGCCAACACACAATAAGGAACGCAAAGTATCAATGAGATTCGTGCCAACTGAACGCGATGTGCTGGTTTGCGAACGACATGGGAGAGAGCACCTCTACCGAACCTCACGTCTCGTCCTCTACGACAAGTGATAGACAGTTTGTTTTGACAGAGTATCAATATTATTTTGATAAAAATGTTGTACGTATATCAACATAATGTTTGCGTTGTATGTCGTCTGTGTATGTATGAAGAGTGTGATACAACAAAAATTTGAAGCACAACGACAACAAGGGAACTGTATCTACACATTTTGAATGTCATCGGAGTTGTTTTAATGCCGCTGCTCATCGAGCTGGATCAGTTGGAATCAACACGTCCTCTACGGTTTTCGCCAAGCCACTATCTGCAGGATCGTTTGCCTCTGACTACACGGAAACGAGAAATAAAGGATGAGAACACGGGTAAAATGGAGATAGAAAAAAGAAACGGTGATATAGGTAGTAGAACGAATTCCCAGTGGTATGCAATATTGAAATCAAAAAATTCGAATTCTTTAAAACACTTGCGATTCGAAGGCGAGAAGCAGTATAATGTCGTATTCACAATCAGAAAGCGAATAATAGCGTTACCATATCAAGCCTCTGGAAATATCGCATCTACCGGAATGAGCGGAATTCCCAAACAAGAAGCCTTTGGTCCAATTACTATTAATTATGAAGAGCATTATGTAGTTCTCGTATGCAAATATCAGTCATACTGTCGTATGCTCATTAGATTGAGGGTTGATCTTCCTAGATATTACTGCATCATTGGCAAGATTTTTTTAATTGACTTCTAGAAACATCAGCACTGGAGTTCGACTACTCCCAGAAAGCAAATACTCGCACTGAGACAGTTGACTTGAATGAGACATTAACACTCCAATGAAGACTTCTGGAGAACACCACGAAAGGCCGCGAGCTACAGATATAGAGACTTAGAGACACACATTGCTAGAGTGCTCAGAAATGACGAGCAATAATTGTAGATAAAGCGGCCAGCTATCATAATAACAAGCAAAAGGAGCGCTATCATCGCAATGCAATCTGCATACATCACCGTAATCTGCATAATGATGAACAATAAACAGTTGGCACAGATCCCACTGACCGTTTTGGTACCTTCTCGACGCTGTAATTTGCGTTGGCGCAAACTCGGTGTCCATAAGTTATGCAACATGGGCAACGAAGTTTAGCTAACGCGAACCACACCGTAAACAGGGAGCCAAAACGGTTAGTGAGATCTGCTCCTACTATATTCGGTAGTTGAATGAGTAGTATGCATATATAATCGAGCAATCTAAACTCTTGCCGCAGTTCCTGCACGGAATTGAGAATCACATGCGGTCGGCATAGATCCTAATAATACTTTGCGCTCCCCATTGAAGGTTGGCGCAAACTCGGCGCACCTATGTTGTGGCAACGGACACGCGAGGATGTGATTGTACACGAGAATATGTAAAGCCTAACTTGCTCGGATTAGTCCGGGCGGAGCAAGCAGCTGAGCGGTCGGTCATGGCGAAATAGAACTGTGATAAAGAAATTTAGACCCGATAAGTCTTACCTCGACCGGCTCAAAATGAGAGAGCAAGGCTATATGCAATGAGAAATCAGCGGAGACGCGTGAATGAGACCTTTAGATGCGCCAGCCATGGCGCAGAGGCAGTTTTGCAAAACACTCATATTCATCGGCATGTGTGCTGACAAACATTACCTTCACATTTGCAAGACTTTTAGATGAGACATGAAATGTTTAAAACAGCGAATAAGCCACAAATTGAACGAATTTCCGGAAAAGTGAGAAATTAAGGTTAAATTACGGGCGCGGCGAAACCCGAGGTAAATAACATTTCGAAACAGAAAAATTGACGTTTTTTCCCGAAAAAAATTAACTGCCTAATTTCTGCCGAGGGGGGGGGGCTCGCAAAAAAGTCGATTTTGAAAAAAAAATTTCGAAGGTGGTGGGGGGGTCGCTCCGATTTTTAAAAATTCCGCAACGCCCCGCTTGACCCTGTCTCAGAGTCAGGGAGAAAATCGCCTCAAAGCTGTTTTCTCGTTGTCCAATACCGTGGTCCGGAACCGCGCCTTCAGCCTGAATGGGATAACGCAGGCTTTGCTTTTGAAAAGACAACCCTGAAGTCCCAAAAGCATTATTTTCATCCTAGGTCGATCCTCTATAAACTGTGGTAAGGCGCAACGGAAACTATAAGCCATTTCTTAAGTTGTAATACGGTAATCAGCATAGGTCAAGCTAAGTGAACGCGACGCCCCAATCCGTATCGTGCTGGATATCGCCCTGATAGATTTACGGAAAAGCTTGTGTAATCCGGGGCCGTATGCAAGAATGCGACCGTCGGGGCAGGAGCAGCGCAGTCGGCGCCTTTGAAGATCTTCGATGCTTACAAGGCAGGACACGTTTATCGTAGTTGGTTACAAGTCAAGACACGTATTTCGTGCCCCAGTAGTCTTTCTCGCTGTGCCCTAGCCGCCCCAGCTAGAAACTTGGGGCATAGAGGGAAGACCATTGGGGTACGACATACGTGTCTTGACTTGCAACCAACTACTATAGACATGTCCTGTCTTGTAAGCATCAACATCTTCAAAGTCGCCGACTGAACTGCCCCTGCCCCAACTGTCGCGTTCTTGCATACGGCCCCCGATGCGTCGTGTGTCCTTACTTATCAAAAGTTGGTCTATGTTTGACTATATCGCATTTTCAGTCATTTCACTTACTTCTCAGCTTTGTTATTACTTCATGTTATTCTGCGCCAAAACCATTTTCTAAAAAATTTCGCGCCATTTTTTGACTTCCAATTTCTTCTACATACGACATTGCCAAGTCATTATTTTTGCCAGGGAGCTAAATTTTCAGAAATTATAAAATAAAAAATTAAGTCAAAAAAACCTTGTTATGAAGAATATTTTCACTGCAAAAACTACCAAAAAAATTCTCCAGAACGTGGGGGACGCAAAAGTTTTGGCCATTTTTCAACAACTTTGATCACCAATTGGGGCCGTAGCTTCCTCGAGGTCCTGTGGCCGTATTCATGTAAGAACGGGAGCCTCCCGGGAAGGTTTTTGATACCAGCCAATGTTAGCGGCGGGCGGACTTGGACCCTCCTAGGAGGCTCCCGTAGTTTCATGAATAAGGCCACTGGACAACGGTCTGCCTGACCCAGTGAGAAATAGTTCTAGAGAGAATTCAGGAATCTTCGCCTGGCAAAAAACACCCCAACCCATTGTCTAATTCAATAAAAACCACAGCTGATAAGCGCAGGTCAAAGCGTGGTGGTGATAGAGCCGTGCCGGTGTTGATGAATGAAGTGAACCAAAAAGGGGGCCGACCTTTCCCAGGGTAATATTTTTCAAAGTCGTTTTTTGTCTCTGAGAATGCGTTTGGATCTGTTTCTTCAACGCTGTCCTTCTTCAGAGGGCTACCACATCAGTTTTTCATTGAAAACTCTAGGATGAAGTTTATCGTGAAAAGTGCGTTCAATATTACTTTTCCGCCCACTGAATGATGGATGTATCATGCATTCATATGATGCAAAGCGTGCAGCTCGCTGCGTAAATAGAAACAAATAAATAAGTGCGGTTGAAGTTAAAATATCGATTGAAGCTCGCTGATACCAGCTAAACTCTGACACCACCGTAGTGGGCTACACCACCAAGCCTCAGCGGCTGCGTGCGGTCGCGCAACGTGCTCATTTGTTCTAGATAGCCTGCGATAGGATAAATAATCAGAATTCGAAGCAGAGTAAAGCACCCTCGGTTTCGGTAACCAGGGGGGCCGCAACTATGGGATCCAGGAGGGGGAGGGGGCAGGCCCCCGGCCGGTCGCCATGCGATAGCTGTTGGGACTTAGTAGAACAGAAAAATAGCGAAGCTTTGAATTTATTCCCAAAATAACTCATAGAAAGTTGGGCGGGTTCTAAATAAGATAATGAACAATTGATAATAACTTCAGTTATCCTGTTTCCGAGTGAAATTTATTTCCGTTCATGTGCGTCTGGGGTGAGGGGCTTTCTACACACGGCGGGAGGAACACGTACGAGATTTATTGATGACGCGACGCGCGCGGAGGAATTTCTATCCCCATTACTAGAGCGCGTTTCCCAAAAGCTAGCGAGATTTTATGACATTTCATGTTTTAATTGATGCTCAGAGGACTTTTTCTTTATGTTCCCTTGCTGTTCCTCTCATTATCTTATCCTGCACACTCATCTCAATAAATCTTGTATGTTCTCGTGCTGTTGTAACCATTTTGATAGCTTATTAACCATGTTTTCAGGCTTAATTATGATATCATCGCTGGTATTTTTCTCTAACACGCGGGCCATGATACAAAATTCATTAAAATGAGTGTGCAGGATAAGATAATGAGAGGAACAGCAAGGGATCACTAAGAAAAAGTCCTCTGAGAATTAACCAAAGCATGAAATGTCTTGAAATCTCGCGAACTTCTGGCAAACGCGCTCTAGTGATGGGGACAGAATTTCCGCCACGCGCGTCGCGTCAGCAATGAATCTCGTCCAAGCTCCTCCCTCCGTGTGTAGAGCCCCTGACCCGTGCGTCTGCGCTCGTACGCTGCGTCTCCTTCTCCCCAAACTTTCTCGCTCTCTCTGCCCTCGCTCCGCACAAACGCGCGAGGGACAGAGTAACTTATCGTAACAGGCCATCTTTTACTGCTGGGTGCGCTGCGATGTGTCAGGTGCGTCCAAGCGAGGATGATAATCCAGGAAACGAATAAGTAGTGCATTTCTAGATATCACCAAAGCTTAAGTGAGGTTCATGGCATACCCTTCTTGCGCGGTAATCACCAGGTTCAACTTGTGAGCTCCGCAAACTGAGAGAACGATATCATTCCTTTGTATGTCCCCATACTCTGTTTCTGATTTGAGCCTTGATCAATCCATAGAAGCCTTGCATCCGACCCGTCATCCCTGAAGCTCTATCGCTCAAGAGTGAGACCAGAAGACTCATAAAGAAACTCCATGAGGTCATAGAGAGACCAGGCTGCTCTGCCCAGGGGGTCAATCCAATCAAATGCTCTCGTAAGGCATGCAATATGTCTTCTCCAGATTCACTTTCGACTTCTACGAGGGCGAGATGAAAGGTTATGGGACGATTGAGTTCTCAGCAGAAACACAATCCATTTCACTCCATTACCTGTGGTACAATCCGGTGGAAGTGAGATGGGCAAGTCGTTAACGATGGCATATTTGAGGAGATCGTATTCCATATTAATGGCGAACTGATTGATCAAACGTGTGGCACTTCTTGCGTCATAATGAGCTTCCGAATCAATCGCTCCCGTCTTCGTTGTTGTTATAAGCAGTGGAAATTGTTGAGCAAAAGAAAATCCCTCCTTGGCTAATGTGTATGCTGTAGCAGTTGATGTAAATAATTGTAGCTCCTGTTGCTTTATTCAGTTCGTTGTTCCGGTGGTCCAAAAATCTATCGTGGATAACTTTGTGCTGGCCACGCGAATTATGCCGCCTGAGAGTTTGTCGCCACATATTCATGACTGCTTTCGGGTCGACGTAGTCATGATTTAGTCTTTTGAGACAATACACGACGTTATATCCGGGACAGTTTTTATCGACGTCCCTTGTTGGTTGCTCTGCGATGATGCGACCGGTGTGAGTCCTTTTGCTACCTCTCAAGGATCTTTCTGATTGAGTTGTAGTTGAAGGAAGTGGAGCCTCAGTTTGCACTTCCGTATTGTGCACACAAACCAGAATTTGAAGTAGGATCGTAAACCTCTTCTCCGTTTGAATCCACTTCAACATGAGCATCACTCTCGTCTGGTACTGTGCTTATCTGGGCCAAATTCCGCTCCGCATTTGCGTCTCGACACGCTTCGCGGCCGCACGCGCTCGAGTCAGTCGGATTTCCAGCGCCAAAGCCGACTCGATGTGGCTTTTTTATACAATTTTCTTCAATCTTTCTTAGTTTCCAGCTTCCAAAACCCACCTAGAGGCAGCAGATCGGCGGCTGCGGAGCTGGAAGCTCTTCTGACTCGAGCGCGTGCGGCCACAAAGCGTGTCGAGACGCAATTGCGGACCGGAATTTGGCCCAGATAAGCACACTAAATTCATACGGTTTTTTTAGTACACTCTGACGATTATCGTAAAGCTTGCAGCGAAATAAGCCAGCCTCAGGGCGGCTCCGGTCCTCTCAGTACTCCGGCCATTTGCAGTTCTTAACCACGGCTTCTATGAACACATTCGAAAACGAAATGTTCCTAAGACGTATGTGATGTAGCCGCGATCGGAAGCGCAGGTCCTCGTTGTTATCGCGGTATATTCCGTAACGTTTCGCGACTTCCATTTTGATCATTTCGCTTTCCTCATCAGCCATCTCGTTTTTTTTTTCTCAAATTGATCCTAATATACAGTGCGTTTCAAAATTATAAAGGCACCCCTGAAAATGGCAAATTCGCTCGCATATCAAGGACTTTCGAGCTGGGACCAATTCCATACGATTCAGCATAGTCGAAAACATCAAGCAACTTTATTTCCAAAAATATTTCACCACACTTTCTCGAGAAATATTCTGCAGCTCGAAATAAGACCGTTTCAAAATTATAAAGGCGCTATAGAAAAACGCAAAATTCATTTACAAAAATAAAAAGCAACAACAGATTAATAACGGATAGGTCCACCATGATTAGCAGTAACGTCGAAAATGCGGTTTGGCATACTATCCGTAAGTTTCTTCAAAAGAGGTGGGTCCAAATTGTCCCAAGCCCTCAGAATGGCGTTCTTGAGGTCACCGATGTTGTTATACTGCATGCCATCACAGTATATCTGCCTAACAATAATCCCCCAGATGTTCTCAATCGGGTTTAGGTCAGGACTACAGGGTGGCCACTTCAGAAGAACGATATTCTTGCTGTTAAGCCAGTCGACAGTTGACCGGCTGCTGTGAACCGAGGCGTTGTCCTGCATAAAAACGTACTTCTGACGGCGACGTCCTCTCAGAAACGGCCGGAGGTGGTCAGCGAGCATCTTCTGGTATTCCTCGGAATCTATTCGACATGAAACAAAAGCTAGTTGGAGAACGCCACTGCTGCACAATGCCCCCCAAACCAATAGCGACTCACCGCCAAAGTTTCGCTTGCTGAAGACAAGCGGCTCCTTCCTGACATCTCTCCAGTAACTATGAAAACCTTCGGGGCCATCTAAGTTAAACTTCTTTTCGTCAGAAAAGATGATCGGAAAAACGTAGATCGAATTCAATTGTCCAAAAATGGAAAAGCGGCTTGGGGTGCCACATAACTTACCAATTCCCGATCCGTTTTCATATTCCCACGAGCAAACTGGAGTCGGCAGGATTTGCGGAGATCAGTCAGCTTTGGAGCCTTGTTCATAGACTGCCGAACAGTGACAGGACTGCCGTTTAAGGCCCTCCATACCGTAGTCTTTGACGCAGGAAGTGCCAGCTCGCACCTGACCTGGTTGACAGACTTTGTAGAATTGGACATGGAACGCCGAATATGACGGACATCTTTATCAGACACTCTTGGTCTTCCGGTATTCTTATTCTTTCCGTGGGGATCCGGATTCTTGACGTAGCTATCAATGCAGCTTGGAGAACGGCCAAGCTGAGCAGCGATGAAGCGATTCGAATGCCCAGCCTGATGCAACGCTTTCACTTGGGCTTATTCCTCACTTGAAAGTTTATATCCACGAGGCATAATGTCAGAGAGGTACACGAAAGTGTTGCCTTTTAAGTGGAGTGCAGGGGGATCGAAAGTGTGGGAGATAAAAAAACACCGCAGGGGGTGCCTTTATAATTTTGAAACGGCCGGATCTTATGTTTTCGAATATTTCTTGGAAAGTATCGAGTTATGTTTTCCATAAAGCAAATTTACTAAGGGTTTTCGGCTATGCTGAATCGAATGGTATTGGTCTCGGCTCGAAATTCTTTGACCTGTGAGCAAATTTACCACTTTTTGGGGTGCCTTTATAATTTTGAAACGCACTGTATTAACACCTTGGGTATCGACTGGCGAAATCCCGTCATCGAGAAGTTCCACGGTGTTAATGACGATCATGTTCAGCTGCTAATGGACCGTGGTAATGTGATGAGGAGGTGGCGTGACTATTTCGAGAAAATCTTGACGGAAGAATTCCCCCATCCTCCCATCCCTGAACACCCACCTACAAGCGGTCCTGTCCAGCCTATCACCACCGAAGAAGTGAAGATGGCGTTGGGACGTATGAGGCCGGGAAAGGTGACGGGGCCAGACGATCTGGCGGCAGAAATGTGGAAATCACTATGCTGGCATTCCACTGAATGGCTTGCACAGTTCTTCAACCCGGTCGTTGCAGAAAAGAAAGCGCCCAAGGACTGGTAACGAAGCGCGATCATTCCGATTTGGAAGAAGAAAGGCAATCCAGCGGATTGTGCGAATTACCGTCCAATACGTTTACTGTCTCACACCATGAAAGTGTTTGAGCGCATTAACGATTGTCGAATCCGTGAAATCATCGAGATCACGAGCAATCAGTGTAGCTTTGTTACCAATTGTGGCACGACGTACGTCATCCACGCTGCACGACCACTGGTTGAGGAACACCGCGAGAATCCATCTTGCTTTTCTCGATCTAGAGAAGGCGTTTGACCGAGTTCCGCATGAAGTAATCTGGTTTGCATTACGGCGGCACGATGTCCCAGAGGAGTTCATAAATTTGGTCAAGGTTCTCTACACTGATCCAAAAAGTCGGGTCCAAGCTGCTGCTGCTGGTGCTTCGGCCGAATTTCCCATCTCCGTTGGCGCGCACCAGGGATCTGTCTTGTCTCCCGTTCTATTTATCATCGTGATGGATACTATCACAAGAGACCTGCAGGGACCAGCGCCATCGACGTTTTTGTATGCGGATGATGTGATGCTCGCAGCTGAAGATAAATTGGATCTCGAGCGGCAGGTGCAAAACTGTGACCGATTGGCTCAATTCGGGCTTCGCCTCAATGTTAGGGAGACTTAGCATCTGACTACGGATAGAAGTGAGCGTGCCTCCATCAATATTGATGGTATCGAGCTCCCTTGCACTGACGTCTTCAAGTATCTTGGTTCGATGATTAAATCTGACTGCAGTCTAGATAGTGAGGTCAACACTAGGGTCAGTGCTGCGTGGTTGAAATGGCGGTCAGCGACTGGAGTGCTATGCGAAAGGAAGATGCCCGATCGCCTAAAGTCGAAGATTTATCAAACTGTGGTCCGGTCTGTTGCGCTGTATGCAGCAGAGTGCTGGCCTGCTACCGAGGAAGCAGAGCGAAGGCTCGGTGCAATGGAGACGAAAATACGTTGGACCGCGGGTGTCACCCATTTGGACCACGTCACGAACGACGACATCAGGAAGCGTTTCGGTGTTACTCCGATTGCCGAGAAGCTGCGTGAATCTCGATTGCGATGGTATGGGCACGTTCTTCGAGCTGGAAGTGATACCGTATGCAAGACTCGCGGACTTTTTGCGGCCGAACCAAGGACGATGAGGTGACTGGGCGAGTTTTCCAACTTGGGCTGGTGCAGTGCTTATTTGGAAGAGAATTACAAAAAAAAGTTACTGCCCGAGTCCCAGGTCGATTGGTCCCATTAGAGCCGTGAACGGGACGCCGGTTACCAGGGGTCGAAAAAACCGCTCGGAAACCGAGGAGCCGCTCGGCGGCTAATGTCTCCAGACGGGTGGCTTCGGTTTTAAAGTGACCTATATTGAGCCTAGTCTCAATCGCGGACCTTTTGCGGCCGAACCAAGGACGATGAGTGTGTCTGCCGGGGCCTCAAAGTTGCGAAAAAACGCAGTTTTGACTTAGTGCTTCTGAAAACGGTGACTAGGCGAGTTTTCTGGCTTGGCTGGTGCAGTGCTTGTTTGGAAAAGAATCACAAAAAAATACCGCCCGAGTCTCAGGTCCCATTAGAGCCGAGAACGGGACGTCGGTTAACAGGGGTCGAAAAAACCGCTCGGAAACCGAGGAGCCGCTCGGCGGCTAATGCCTCGTGACCAGGGATGAGCGGAGTTCCGCGTTTCGCGTTCCGAAACCCGCAGTTTCGCGCAATTTAGGCATTCCGCGTTCCGCATTCCCAAAACCGCAAAAAACGCCGCGGAATGCGAAAATATCGGGTCACCTGGGACGTAAGAAAACACTAGATGATCTCTGATTTTTTTCGCGTTTCGCGTTCCGAAAACCACATTTTCAGGCGTTTTTCGCCCGATTTCCGAAACCCGAGAAAAAAATTTCGTTCCGAAACCCAAAAACCGGTTTCCGAAATTTAATATTTTTATTCCGCTCATCCCTGCTCCAGACGGGTGGCTTCGGTTTCAAAGGCAGTGCCCACGATAAATTTCGTCCTGGGTTTTTGGCCGGAGATCTAGAGTTCAGGGTCTCATTGGAGCACTGGGGGTCGGAAGAGCGAACGAAAACGGGCTCGAAAGAGCTCTATACGGCTCCGAAGCAGGGGTGTGCGTTTTTCGTTTTTCGATTTTTCGGTTTTTTCGTTTTTCGCCCTTTTTGGCGAAAAAAATCAATATCGAAAAAAACGAAAAAGTTTATAATTTTTTCGGTCTGAAATTTGTGGTTCTGATGCGACTTGCAGTCGATCCTTCGCTGCTTACAGATGTCTCCAGCAAGTTTGCACGTCTCTGACTTTATTCCAGAATCAAGCAGAAGCAAACGTATGATCTGCACCTTGCACGACGGTTCCTTCTACTACATCACTTTCGATTAAAAATTACATTGATGGAGCCGAAATTTTTGAATTTCCTGTTTTTCAGCAGACTAAAACGACTCGGCGCATCTTTTGAGCATAGCCATAACTTTCAGGAATAATTCTCCGAAAAAACCAAAAATACACATTTCGACAGGCGGAAACATCACCAATATAATAACGCTAATCGATTCCGCATAGCAGATAACCTGCATCGGTAATTCGAAGGCAGCGTTCACGATAATCATTCTCGATGACTTTCCGCAGTGAAATGATAGGCGAGAAGAATTCTATGCTCTCAGTGACGAAAAAATGGTTTACAAAGAGCTAGGAATGGCTAAATAATGGATGCAAACAGGCGTTCTGAGGTCACCGAAACTCCTCATGTCGCCTTTCCGCCCCTAGAACCTCGAGGTTGTGATAACATGAAGTACTCAAGTCAAGGAAATACTGATGAGCGAGCTAAACCGCTTGATTATCACTGTTATAACTTTGACTTTAACTTTATTACGCGCCCTTGCAGAAGTGTAGAAACATAGAAAAGGCAAAAAAAAACCATCGAAAACATCAAGGAATTTAAAAAATGACAAGTTTCGAAAGGAAAAAACGTAAAACAATTAATAGATCCTTGCTCGACAATGTAGGTAATTTTTGACAAGTGTTTTGAATTTAACAAGCTGATCGGTATCTGAACAGTATGACTCATCTTCAAGTAATCCAGTGCGCCTCTGAAGTGGAAGAAGCCGCGCCACAAAGAGGTGCGCGGCTGACGGAATTTAAGCTTGAACCTTTCTCTCCTAGTATTTGTTATATTTTGCTATGACTGAGCGCTCCGCTCTTTACTCCGCCCGGACTCATCCGAGCAAGATAAGCTTTAGCATCCTTCGTAGCGGCTGATTCCTCCACGCTCAAACGCTCAAAAGTCAACTTAATAAAGTGTGGCCCTCTTTTAGCAACAAAACACGGTTTCCGCGTTTTCTTCAAGCATGCCTTGCTGTATAGGGCACCAGAATTTCGGTAAACGAAAGAGATATCAAAAAGTGCAATCTATTGTGAACACTGCTTTAAGTTCAGGAAAATTCGTTTTCGTTCAAGGTGTTCATGGAAAAAGACGTGGAGAATCGCTCTTTGGAGGCCCATAATTTTCAAGCGGAAGTCAACCTAAATTTTCCTGCTCCCTCTATCGATCTATACCAAAAAAGTGCGAATAAAAACTTTCTAGGCGAATGGCATCAAGTACAGATCCATCAAGCGAAACTGATTGAAACGTAACCCCTATGTAGACACCGCGACTCAATGCATGTGGTTGCGTCGCGGCCATTACCGTCCAATAGCGCCGAGAGACTAAGCTACTGGTCAGTGTTGACCACGACGCAATCGCTCACACTGAAATTCAACATGACAGCACAAAAATTCACGCAAGAGTGTGCTATCCATCAAGAACTATTGATGTTCGTCTCTGTACAACGTTTGTTCCGTTTTGATCTATGACTTGCCCACGACTTTCAACTTCTGCGAATTCGGTATGTTTTCATGAAATTGGGGGACGACCTTCGAGCCCACAGTTTAGATCAAAAACGTGAAAAAACGTGGATGTGATCGTTCAGAGAACCACCGCAGTTTTAAAACAAGAAGTTCACCACAAGAATTTAAGAAGGTGTTCAGCGCTAAAATTTTGCCAGGATTCGACGCTGCAACAAGGGTAAAATTCCTTACATTGATACGCTGATTGGGTATGCTTTTGTGTCACCAAGAAAACATAATTCTGTCATTATTCAAAGCACTTCGATTACGTTGCCTTGTTTTTCCAGTCCAAAATATGCAATTACGAAAATAAAATGTTTCAAAAGACAAAAAATTTTTCGGTTTTTTTCGGAATTTTTCGAATTCAAAACCGAAAATTTTTCGTTTTTCGGTTTTTTCGGTTTCGAAGTTTTTCGCACATGCCTGCTCCGAAGTCCGCTCGCGGTCGAGTTTTCCGAGGAACAGTTTGGTCCGCTTCTACATTTGCATTGGAGCGCGAGCGCGGCTGAGTTTTAGCATTGGGGCGCATTTGCACGCTGTCTACTTCAGGCCCATGCCCGCGCAACTGATCCACCGTTGAAATGTGGCTTTCAAGAAGAAGAGCTGATTTTGGATGTTTCGCAGCGTTTTTCATGATTCTTTCTTCACTGATAAAACAGTCAGACTCTAAACCTTCGTTTTCTGCTGGAAATTCGAGAACGATTTTTATCAAGCTGAAGAATTCTGATGACTGGCAGAACGTGTACGTGCGCCCGTCTTACAGCTCTGAATTGCGGGCCAAACTGCGTGAAGCGCGTAAGACGGACGACACAGCGGTCATATATAGAGGTCAAGTGTTGAGTAGAAGGCAAATTCCAAAAAAGGGGGAGACGGGGTCCGAGGCGGGGACTACGCTGCTTCACTGCAGCGCTCCTCCTCGTGCGACCCGACCTCGCGCTTCTCCCCAACACTGGTCAAGTAAATGAAACGAGTTCCGGATTGCCGTCAGTAGCGAAAAGAAATTTGTACTGTTTTTACTTCAACGCCCGATCGATAAGAAACAAGCTAGCATCATTGAACACATTTCTTGAATCATCGTCCCCTGACGTAGTTGTAATTAGCGAAACTTGGCTAACTGAGGACGATCCGGACTCGCTCCTATCCTTGTGTAATACCTACGTTGTCTATAGGTCTGATCGTTTGCCCGGTATGGCAGGTGGCGGGGTTGCCGTTATTGTGAAGAGATGTATTACGATAGCAGATTTTGTGCCCAGATCTTTCAGTTTTTCATGTGAAACTATGCTCCTTGATTTTGTGTTTGAATGTGGGTCCTGTTTCCGCTTGATTGCAGTTTATCGAAGACCTGCAACGAGCCTCCAGGACTCTCTCGAATTGCTTGAGGTCATAGAGGATTGGTTAACAGTGCAATGGCCGTCAATTGTTGTTGGTGACTTTAATTATGCGTTTTCATCAGGCTACTCCGGTACGCGTTTTAATGCTTCATTTGAACATTTCCTTGCCAGTTCTGGCCTATCATGTTTGAATTATGAGCCCACTCATGGGCAAAATGTCCTGGATTTGCTCTTATGTAATGACCTGACATTGATTGCTGATTGGGAGGTTCAGCCAAACTTCTCTACAAGCGATCACTCTAGCATAGCCTTTGAAATTGCTCGTGAACCTGACACTCCCAAAGCAGCCCGTAATTTCGATTTTCGCAGAGCAAATTGGGACCAAGTAAATCTTTGGTTGTTAGGAACAGACTGGGATGCACTCTTTTGCACACGCCGGAACATAAACGAAATGTATGAGGCCTTTATTTCCTATGTCCATCTTGTAATAGAGACGTGTGTTCCACTTCGGAAACATGGTCCTTCGACCAAGAACTTCCCACCGCATCTACAACGCCTGGCCGCTAAAAAGCATTTCCTCTGGCGTGACCGTTTCCAGCCGGGTGGACGCGCTGCTTTCAATAAGTGCGCTAGGGATCTTGAAAAGGAATGTAAACGTCTTGCTAAAAACCGTGAAAAACGCCTTATTTGCTCAGGAAATCAAAAACTTTTTCAAATACATGAATGCTAAGATGAAAACACGTAAAGGTATCTCTACCCTGAAAGATGAAGAGGGCGAAATCATTGTCGATAATCAGCAAAAGTGCAAATTGTTCGCGGACTATTTCTCTAAGGTATTTACTCGCGACACCGCCGCGATACCCCACTTTCCCCCACGATGTCTTCACAAATTATGCTCTATACCTATCTAACACGAAGTTGGAATGGGGGCCATAAAAAGCTCAACGACAAAATTTCGCTTACTCCGGACTCCATACCCTCCTTTTTTATCAAAAGGGCCGCTGACGGGTTGTGTTACCCTCTCATATGCATCTTTAAACATAGCCTTGCTCTTGGAACTCTTCCGTACGCATGGAGAACCGCGATTGTTACCCCGCTTCTCAAAAAGGCACCAGCTGCTCAGGTCTCGAACTATCGGCCCATCAGTTTAACCTCGTCAGTATGTAAAGTCCTCGAAATAATTGTTAAAGATTGTGTTCTCTCCCATCTTGCGTCGAACGACCTCCTCAGCCCTGCCCAATATGGTTTTCTGCCTGGTAGATCAACACTGTCCCAGTTGGTGTCCTCGTTCCATGACTGGTGTTCGGCTGTGAATGAGAACTGCCAAACTGATGTTGTGTACATCGACTATGCTAAAGCTTTTGACACAGTCAGTCATCCAAAGCTACTTCTGAAACTCGAAAGCTACGGTATTTCTGGTGGCACTTTAAAATGGCTGAGTTCCTTTCTGACACCACGTGACTTCACAGTCAAAATTGGCGACTTCTGTTCTCATCCTATTCAAATTGCCAGCGGTGTTCCTCAGGGTAGCGTTCTGGGTCCTTTGCTTTTCCTCATTTATGTGAACGACATCTCTGATGAATTATCGAGCACATGCAAACTTTTCGCTGATGATCTCAAGATATATCGCCCTCTTCGCAACCCCGCTATCGATTTCCACGAGCTTCAGTGTGACCTGAACCGGCTTGCTGATTGGTCCAAGCTATGGCAGTTGAAGCTATCTGAGGAAAAATGCAGCTTATTTCACATCAATTTCCAACATGAGTGCTTTTTACGCCTAAATGATGTTGTGCTCCCCGTACGCGAGACTGTCAGTGATCTTGGTGTGCTTATCAGCACCGACCTGAAGTGGGAATCCCACTGCAAGGAAATTTCCAAGAAAGCTTCCCGTGTGGCACTGCAACACCCATGTCTCGAACATTATAGGAAAGCATATATTTGTCTACTGCCGGCCGCTCTTGGAATACTGTACGCAGGTTTGGTCACCATCTTCTGTTGAAGATGATGAAGTCGTTGAAAACGTGCAAAGGCGGTACTCAAAACGCGTTTTCGTGAAGGCATTCCCTATGCGAGAAGTGCCAGACTACATGAAGAGGCTTGAAATATTGGGAATCGAAACCTTACGATATCGAAGAACTGAGTTCGACTTACATTTATGTTACAAAATCGTTAAAGGTCTCTGCGACATTCCATTTGAAAGCGTTTTCGCGTTCACCCGCCGCTGTACTCGCTCCCGCCAGCACGCTTTTCAGCTCGAACGTAGATTTACATCGAAATCTAGTGTGCTGCATTCGTTTGCTTTTAGGGTCATCCCAATTTGGAACAAACTACCTCCGGAAATCGTTGATGCCAAAAGTTTTCCAATTTTTAAAAGCAGGCTGTCCCACTTCAATCTCAGGTCATTGCAAGGGACAGATGGCCGCTCTTTCTGTTAGAGCTTTAAGTACAGGGTGCTCCGATTGTACGAGTATTTCATTTTTTTTCTTCTTTTTTCTCGTTGTTCTGTTGGCTGCGTACTCAGGATCGCGTAATTAACCTCCCTCACATACATTCCGTATGTTTCTTTATTGAAAAATAAAGCTATTGAATTGAATTGAATATATCGTGGACACTGCCTTTAAAGTGACCTATACTGAGCCTAGTTTCAATCGCAGACCTTTTGCGGCCGAATCAAGGACGATGAGTGTGTCTGCCTGGGCGTCAAAGTTGCGAAAAAACGCAGTTTTGACTTCATGCTTCTGAAAAACGTGACTAGGCGAGTTTTCCGGCTTGGGCTGGTGCAGTGCTTATTTGGAAGAGAATCACAAAAAAAAGTTACCGCCCGAGTCTCAGGTCGATTGGTCCCATTAGAGCCGAGATCAGCCGGGTAGCCGTGGCATACCTGGTGCCGCTGCTAACGATTAACCGATATTTTTGGAAAAAGATCACAACAAAACGTTACTGCTTGAGTGCCTGGTCGATTGGTCTCGTTGAAGTTGAGAACGGGACTTCGTAAGTTCCATGCGCAAATCTTATGTATCGATGAGCCGGGTAGCCGTGGTATGCACGGTGCCGCAAAGCTTCAAATAATGAAAGAAACGCCTTTGATAAGTTGGGGGGGGGGGCGCAAAATTTTCCAACATGGGTAGGGGGGGCCGCACCTCCAAAGGACTGGTAACCAGGGCATGCCTTACCCTGATTCGAAGAGTATTAGGAATCGCCGCTAAATGCCTCTGAAATAAGACATTTATTCTATCGCAGGTTATCTAGCAGAATAGAGTACGCAGCACGACCGCACGCAGCCGGTGAGGCTCGATCGCGTTGACCACTACGGCGGTATCAAAGTTTACCTGCAATCGTTCAGACGTCGAAGCTTTCGACTGTTCCATTACACGGCACAAACGAATCACTCAATAAAAAGCGCGACTCCCCATTTGAGACATCTCAGGAATATTTCGTCTTCCTGCTCTTCAAAAAAGGCTTTAACCCGAAAGCCAAATTTGAATAGGTAGTCAACATCTTGAGAAATGCTATACAGTGCTACCTGAACTCAACTCGCCATGATTTTCGCCTGCAGCCTTAAGAATTTCATGCTTTTCATCATATGAAATAGTAATAATGCACAGGACATAAGACTGCATGTTTCCATCTCGTATGAAGAGAGGGCCTCATCATCTGACAGGTACATAGACTGTTTCATTCCAAGTGAACTCATGTTTTCGGTTATCACAGCGCGGAGCGGTGGCTTTTTCGTCGAAACCTCCTTATCACTAGTTATATTTCACCGAGGCCCACCGCTCCGCTGCTGGTGATAAGCGAAATCAACAGGTCACTACGGCTGTACCAGAGCTTATAAAATCTTTGCTCTCGAAGACTTGGCTCATAGAAGGAAGGTGAATGATTTGCTATTTATGCATAAAATCCTTTCTACCCTGAGTTCGACCTTAATCCGCAGTCTGAGAGTTTCCAACACCCGGAGAGGGGGGATCAGATTCCAACATTATTCCATTAATCCTAATTGCAGGCCGTACTTCTTCACTAACAGAACTATTCCTAAGTTAGAAAGTCTCAGCGCAATTAAGAATATCCCTTGCAACTTTAGCTCGTTCAAAAAAATCACTAGCAAAAAAAACTAAGGCCTAGATGTCTAACAGTTGATCCAGCTCGAGCGGTTGGAGAAGCCTTGTATTCATGATATGTTTCTCTCTGTGTACCTGCACATAAGCTCTTGTTTGTGTAGTAAATAAATAAATAAATAATGAAGCAATGGTTCGAAACCTCACCAATGTGCACAGCACAGGAGGGAGAAACTTTGCAATCTGCCCTTTGAGTTGTTTTTCGTCGACTTGGCCACGTTGAAGATCTTCTGCATACGAAATTTCGCCTCGTTCGGCTCGTTGATAGATACCTATCAGCGCCTTCGCCAGATCATCAACCTGTGAAATCGATGCTTCAGTACTTCTCATTCGAGAGGCCTCCGATAGATTTCAGATGGAATTCCATAGAATCCATTAGGTTGACAATAATCGTTAACCTGTTCATCCGTTGCCGTTCTCACGAACGCTATATGCTCGAGAACTCGTCGTAGCTGCTGGAGAATAGCACGGAGCACTGACCAGCTGGAAGGTACGATTCTTTATGGAAACACAGGAAATTCGGGATTCACAAAAGCAAATAATGCAATAAAATGCAATGGATGCTTCAATTCATCTCACCAAGTGTCTCTTGTAGCTGCCATTGTTACAGCAAAACAAATCGAGGCCCATGAAAAACCATGAGTGACTGCTTCGGCAGGTAACGAGTTATCTCGTCGAATGTAAACATTCAAACGGGGCCAATCTTCTCCCAGCCCATGATAACCTGAGCTTTCAAGGACAGAATATAGAAAAGATATGAAGACAGTAAATAGAAGATTACTCGAGCATCAGGACACTAGTACGAGACTGAATTGACTTACACAATCTACCGCTTATGGGACAACAGTGCACTGATAGTAATGCAGACAGAATACGAAGTCGAACATCACCACCCTGCTCTCCATTCCAGCCCGTAGTGTACTGTGCATTCAAATGGTCCACCATAATGCCTGATAAGAGAAAAAATCTCACCCGTACTATGATTGAACGGGAAGGTCGCACCATAAGCCGTAGTAACGATTTTCGCAGAAATCTGCGAGCCCACTCCCAAACAAAGCTAGTTGGGCCAATACAGTGAAAACAGAGCACATCAGCATGTTATGTGAGAAATCGATAAACGTAATAATAGGATATTCGGGAAGAAATCCGACTTTCACAGCGGCCGTCGTCGACCATTGGCGCGGCATGTTTTTGCATTAGCCTATGGTGCGGTGCCTACTTATCAACAATTAGTCACGCTTATGATCTTCTCTTTAGTTATTTGAGGGCTACTCATACTCATCAACGCCAGCGCGTCACGCTCGCGAGGCCGAGTTTATACTTCCATGACGGAACGAAGCCATGCCAAGCGCGACGCGATATCAATCAATACTCACCAAAGTTGTCACGTCGCACCGCGATGGAAGCGTGAACCTCTCCTGACGCTAGGGCGAGGCGTTGGAGCATAAATGTTTTCTACGCGCCGAGAGTCTATGAATACTCCGGAGGCGCCGCTAAGGTGGAGCGGAATAAAGTTGGACATAGCTGTACTAAAGAACGTGATGAAAAGCCGGTACGGGCGTCACGCGGTCGATTCGTTCCGAAGACTATGTAGTATTTGGAGAGGACGTACTTTCTCGAAGCCACTGATATAACTGCCTTCAACGATTCCTAAAAGGGCGATAAGCTATTGAAGCTGAAGAACACTAACAGCTCAGACAACCTCAATGAGGCTAGTAGCCAAATAGAATAACAACAGTGGACATGGCAGGGTTCAGCGCAGGGTGTGGATATCCACACCGGGGGGGGGGTCTGAGCTTCACCGGGAAACCATGTGAACCATTCTGACCGGGGGTAGTACTGTTTAAAAATATTTTTGCGAATAATTCGGTGATACCGTCCAATTAACATGAAACCTTGTTGTAATAAAATTTACGTTAAGGTTTAAATTATAGTAAAAGTTCTCCCACGGTTGAATATAAGGCACATAAGTTCTGGGCGTGTATCCTGGATAGCTGTGCACTGAATTGCAAATAAGCTCAGATTGGAAGCAACGGAATGGGGCGGAAGAGAAGAGTGGATGGGATGAAGCGATTAGCAAAGGCGAAGACGACGAGATGTACTAAAGAAATAAATATGTTTTTAGAGAAGAACAGGCACTTTAAATGTATGGAAATATGCTTTAATAAGTGATTAGATACGAAAATAGGTGCTTCAACATTAGCCAGACCAGACATGGCACAAACACTTGCTAGTTGGAATGAGCGTCATCTAATCTGGTTACGTTTCGAATTTCATTCTCCGAAACTCACTCATACACGAAACACACTACGCGGATTCGACCTAGCAAGGCGCTTAATTTTTGCAAGAAATTAGACCACACATTTTTTAGGCAAAGTAAGGGGTCAGCAAAGTAGGAACGTCGAGTCGAGAGTGGTAGATTATCCCAATATACAAACCTTCCCCGTCTAAGATGGACGCTGAAAGGCTATGTGGTCCACAGCTGTCGCAGGTGCGGTCGCGCTGGAAGTCTACATTTTTGCAAGGTATGAGTCAGGAGAATACGATGATATAGTTGAGCGTGGTTGATTTACCTCATACACAAACTTTCACCGTCTTAGTGTAACGCTGAAGACCGCTACATAGATAGCGGAACACGGTAAAAAACGTCCAAATCCACGAACCTGAAGTAGGGTCTGAAAATAGCTGTAACTTAAGTTCCAAATGAGCTACCCTGGGTTTGAGCAAAACAGAGTAACTAGGTTTGCAACCCTACAGAATGAGAGTCTAACCGAACCCAGAAGTTGCTTTTCAGAAATATTTACTAGGTGTGGACTTTTGATGTTTTGGGCAAAAAAGTACACATCTAAATCCGATGGCTAGGTGTGGACTTTTATGCTCAAAACATCAAAAGTCCACACCTAGTAAACTTTTTTGTAAGGCTTCCTCTGGGAGCGGGTAAGGTTTCATTCCGTAGGGTTGCAAACCTAGTTTCTTAGTTTTGCTCAATAACCGTGTAGCTCATTTGGAATTCAAGTTACAGCTGTTTTCAAACCCTACTTCAGGTTTGTGGACTTCGACGTTTTTGTACAATTTTTTTAACCGTGTTCCGCTGTCTGTGTAGCGGTCTTCGGCGTTACACTGAGACGGTAAAAGTTTGTACAAGGAGTAAATCGCCCACGCTCGACTCAAAGATATTACTCTCGCGACACCTAAATTTCAAAAATGCCCCTTTTCGGAGGGACCACACCTGAGATAAGTGTGAGGCCTTATACTGTAGCGGTGTTCAGCATCCATGTTGGACGGTGAGAGTGAGCATACAGGGTAAATCGACTACGCTGGACTCGAATATCCTACCCTTGTGACACCTGAATTTCAAAATTGCCGACTTCCGGCGGGACCACACTTGAGAAAAATTTGAGCCCATGCAGTGTTGCGGTCTTCCTATGATGCCGTTAAAATTTGTATATGAGGTGAATCGACCACGCTCGACTCGATCCTCGTATTCTCCTGACTCATACCTTGCAAAAATGTAGACTTCCAGCGCGACCGCACCTGCGACAGGTGTGGGCCACACAGAGAAGTTCCTTTCAGCGTCCATTTTAGAGGCTGAAAATATAGGGCAAATCTACCACTCTCGACTTACTTTCGTGACCCACATTTTGCAGAAAAATGTGAGGTCTAATGTTTTCCAAAAATTAAGCACCTTGCTGTGTTTCGTGTATGAGTGAGTTTCGGAGAACAAAATTCGCAACGTAACCAGATCGGATGACGTTCTTTCGAGCCAGAAGTCCATACATCTGAAGTGACATGTTCTTCTTGGACTTGCGAAATGAATTCACAAAATCATATTAATTTGAAAACACATTTATTTCTTCGGGACATCCCGTATTCTTGGCCCTTCTCCACTCTTCTCTTCCACCACATATATACCTTAGCTTCCTACCCGGAATCATTCACAGTTTCTAGATACACGTTCAAACTTATGTGTCTTATATTCAACATTAGGTGAGCTTTCACTATAATCAAAACCCTTACTTTAGCTAGGTTTTTCAAAAACGCAGGCAACTTCATGTAATCCGTCAAGAAAAGCCTCGTCCGTGATCTGTTTCACTGTTAATGTCTTGTTTTTTTTAAGTTGTTCTTCTTTAAATTATACATCTTTTGGAATAAGTTGTTCCTGTTATTTAAATTTTACTACAAAAACAGACAACTAACACTCCTGGGCGGGGGTCCGAGAAAATCGCAAAAATTTGACCCATTAACGCTTCTGGGAGGGTGCACATTTGGCGACTTGTTCCCTTCCGTATACAGTAGTCCAGAACAAATTCTTCCGCAAGATTTATTTTTAGCAATTTTTTCGAAAAAATTTTCTTTTTTACACTGTTTCAAAACTAGAAAGGCACTGGTAAATATGATAGTACAACTGCGGATAAGTGAACCTTCCGTGAAAATTAGAGTGTGCAGGAAACTTTCGCGTGGAATTCAACTTCGAGAATAAGTCATGGAATTGCAAATCTTCAAAACTAGCCTGGGCCTGCTTCTCTTTCGTAACCAAGAATCGCTTTTTTGAGCTCATCAACGGTCCTGTAATGCTTCTAACCTGGATCAACCTATCTGATTGACACACCGCAGATAAGTTTAATGAATCTTGTTTTCAGAGTATGTGCCAGCTAACCGAGAAGTTAAATAATATGACCTTGCAATTAAGCACAACGAGGGGCGGGAACTTCACTCCACTACTACAGCTCTATTGGAGATCGTGAGCTTTGCGGTCGATGGGTTCAACATGAGAAAGCCCCTGAGAACGGTGGCCGTCGCCCTCGACCTGAGCAAAGCGTTTGACTCTGTTAACTTGGGACTGCTGTCCGAGAAACTGCTCAAGTCGTCGCTACCATCATGGCAGAAGCGATGGATTGCAGCGTTCACTAAAGGCCGCCGTGCTAAGGTTCTGTTACAGAATCATGTATCCGATAGCATTCCAATAGCAGCCGGTGTTCCGCAAGGCGGAGTGTTGTCCCCTGCCCTATTCAGCCTGTATCTTGAGGACATTCCCGAGCCTCCCAATGATGTAAGGATTGTTATGTATGCCGACGACATCACCATCATGTGCCAGGATCGTGACCTGCAGATAGCCGCTAACAAGATCAGCGCCTATCTCGTCGAGTTGAAGCTCTTCCTCGATAAAATGATGCTCACAGTCTCTGCCGCAAAATCCTCTGTTTCAGTGTTCACAACGAACACCAAGGAACACAGTGCCCATCCAGATGTCAAATGGGATGGTGACCTGTTGCCAGCAGCAAAATTCCCCAAGCTGCTTGGCCTTATTCTTGATCCTCACTGAAGTTCCACAAAAACGCGGAACAGAAACAAACAGTCGTCAAGGCTAGACTTAATATCTTGAGAGCTCTCGGAGGAACATCATGGGGAAGCAGCCGAGAGACTATATTGAGAACCTACAGAGCAATACTTCAGCCGGCTCTGGAATATGCGGCACCAGTGTGGCAGCACCTGGTGTCTGACAGCTCCTGGAATAAGCTGCAGCGTGTACAGAATGCTGCGCTTAGAATTGCTACCGGTTGTGCAAGGAGCTCCCCGGTGGAGCATCTTCACGCGGAGGCCTGCATATTGCCGGTCAAGGAGCATTGTGAACTCCAGGCACAGCAGATGTATATTAATGTTCTGAGGCAGCCGAATCATCCGTCAAAGAGAATCATGAAGCCCATAAGAGAGAGGTCGATTAGGACGCCGTTCGCCGATGCTCCTCGTAAAGTTGATCCATAGAGATGGGCCGACTCCAACATGGAAAGGCTTCGTCTTCTGCGTGAGGAGCACACGCAATTTGTTCGAAGATATCTAGCAAAGGCGGCTGTGAACCCTATCTTGGGAACGGTGCCGCCTCGGGTTTGCGAGTCCGAGTCTCAACTCGGCAGACGAGCCAGGTGTGCTCTTGCATCGCTGCGCTGTGGTCACTCTATTCTGCTCATGTCTTACGTCAACAAGATCGACAGCAGCCGACCAGACGCATGCCCGGACTGTGGTGCTCCCGGACACGACACGGCGCACTTGTTCATGTGCCCGAAGAGACCTACCTCCTTAACAACAATGGACCTTTGGACGAATCCTGTGAAGGCCGCCCAGTTCCTCAACCTATGACAAAAACCACTTTGAGGCTGCAGAAGAAGAAGAAGAAGAAGAAGGGGCGCTCACATGGACAGCAAAAAAATGACCAGGGTGAGGGCAGGTTGAAGGCTGACTTCTCCACCAATTTTATTGCCAAGATCCTTCTTGACAGTGAGAACATAAGCCGCTTTTCTATGTCCCTCCGGCAGTGCAGACATTCCTCTAGTATCTCTGGCAATGTTTTCGAATTGTTCGATTCACCTTCAGATAGCCGCCCTGGGAAAATCAGGCTAGAGATTGACACGAAACTGCACGAATCTGACCACGCTACACGACAACTGTCAATATACCGTATTTCCTCTAATAGAAGTACACCTCTATTTAAAGTACACCTCTTTTCGGAGTGGACCCCCTACTTGGGTAACTGATTGGCAACTCGAATGTGGCATTCGAGAGAGACCAGTTTGCCCGAGATTTTTTTCAATAATGTGCGGTTGAATATTCACAAAAAAACTATCAGCCACCCCTTTCTCGGTAAAAGATTGCTTCTATGGGAAAACTTCCGAAGAAACCTCAGCGAACTTCAAATGACCAGGAAAAAACGCAGAGCTAATGTTCGACATTGGTGTTATTCGCGGCGAATGCACGGAGTTTATTTAGGTTCTTTACAAAAATTTATGTTTGATTGGGTTTTAGTCGATCAAAGTCGACTTGTTTTGGCCCTAGACGTTGACTTTAGCGGTGCTTGAAAAACCAAGATTCCCCAGCGTTACAAAGATTGGATCATTTATGTAGAGAAGTCGCTCATACGATGAGGAAGTCAGAAACCACCAATGATGGACTTTACCTATAGCGGATTGTGAACGCAAAAAACTCGCTTCTGGAAAAGCTGTTGTCAAGTTGTTCAAGAACCGCGCATTTCAATCGCTCTGGGACGCGAAAGACGTGTTTTAGAACCGAAATAGGCCCTCCCTTTTTTACGCTGATTTTTGAGCGTGGAGGAATTCAGCGCTACTCAAGCAATCAGTTCGTTTATCAGCACTTCCTTGACTTGATCATTCCTGTAATCTGAGTCTTCAGTTGTTCACATTGAGGGGGCGGAAGGTGAGCACCGGGCGGTTCTGGGACACCAAAACGCTTGTTTGCAGCTGTTATTTTGCCACTCCTGGCACGTTTTTACCGTTTTTTTTTTGACACTGCGAGCCTAGAATCCTTCTCGCCTATCATTTCACTGTGAAAAGTCACCGATGATGTTCATCGTGAACGCTGCCTTTAAATTGTTTTTAAGCCTAACAAGTCGATGAAGCACGTGTCAACAAAATCGAAAACGACCTTCTACATTTTTTGAAAGAAATTAACTTGGGAAAGGCGTGAATATATGATATCAGAGATTGTGGAAGCATCAATACGATTGAGCCTAGTCTGAAATTTCATTACATACAAGTTTTTGGTGTTACACCGGAAATCAAGAAATGTGAAGAGTCTACCATTGGAAATTTAAAAAATTGCGCCGAATAATAAAAGTACACCCTCTATTAGAAGTACACCTCTAATAGAAGTACACCAAAAAGAGAGAGCTGAGAATTAGAAGTACAGCCTCTATTTGAAGTACACCTCTAATAGAAGTACATATAAAATAGGGGTCTGAGTATTAGAAGTATGTACATGTACTTCTAAAAGAGAAAGTACGGTATCCGCCGTTTTCGCCCTGATTTCAACATTCTCAGTGTTCCTCTAGAATTCTTGGTCCCGCGTGTAGCCTGAGAACATACAAATCGATTATGCACCGGTTTCTTTGATGGAGTGTCCAGGCTCTTGCAGCACAAACACCTAATTTTCATTTCAAGTAGAGAGTACTGATTCACGGTAAACTGTAGTAAATACGGATGGGTAATCCATGCTACAGTGAAGAATGGGCGAGCGAATCTGACGATATCTACAAAAACAACATCTATTTCTTTAGTGCCTTTATAATTTTGAAACAGCGTAAAATCAAGCAAAGCTGCAAAAAATATTCCTGATAGAGACTAGAAGGA
This sequence comes from Aplectana chamaeleonis, assembly GCA_029168955.1. NCBI lineage: Eukaryota > Metazoa > Nematoda > Chromadorea > Rhabditida > Cosmocercidae > Aplectana > Aplectana chamaeleonis. The sequence continues at coordinate 92,391 of JAPDOI010001173.1, read as the reverse complement.
AAGTTATGATTATGACAGAGTATGTGTACGAAGGACACTCGAATACTGAACTTGGTTCTTCTCAATACGAATTGCGAGTTTGAGAATTTCAAGAGAATAGGGTGCCTTTAAAATTTTGAAACGCACTGTACCTATGCGAGCCTAAGATATATTGGTGTCCATCACCTCTTTGTTTGCACATTAACTGAGCATGAAATGAGCCACCGCGAACAACTAACGTTTGACTTATATAGGTGATCCCATAAATGTGCGTGCTTAGATAAATTGTTAAAGGCGTTTTAGTTAGTTTTCGACTTAAATAAAAAATTCCGCACGGGTTCTAGGCCGAATTACAGTCCACGGCAAACGGGTAAAACTTCGACGCCTTCAAAGAATGCATAGATGTACTTGTAATGATGGCGTTCATTGGCGGACTGACTTCGGTCGTAATGAGGAAATGACTTCTGAAGAACGAGAAACTGACGTCGAAGGAAGCTTAGAATGAGCTGAAACGTGGGAGCCGATGCCCCGATTCAAGAGTCATTAAAAAAGCTGTGCAAAGGCTCAGCTCGGGTTCGAATGATATCCCAGATTTGTGGTGCACAGGAAAACGTCGGCTAGGAGAGCTTAAGAAAAAACGGAGCCTCCTACGGAATGTAGAAGGAAAGTAGGCATTATCCGGTGACCTACAGGAGTAAAATGGAATCTGGAGGTGAAGTCGCTCGCCAGATGCACTGGTGTGAAGAGCCTCCCGGGACTCCGACAGTGAAAAGGAACTGGAAGCTTGAATGCAGCTTCTTTCACTACTGTCTTCCGCCGATCTTAATGACGTAGAGTCGCGCAACCGGTGGGGGAATGCACCCAGAATATGAGGCAGGCTGAACGATACTTAATTCCAATCGCGGCATCAGCACAGATGCTAATGAGGTGATCCGACAAGAATGTTACGATTTGCCCAGTGCATGACATCGTCCGTGATCTCGCCCAAAATATTACTGCATAACCGCAGTAATCATCCGACTATCGGTAAATAGATGCCAAACTTGTGTTCAGCGCTCCTATAACACCTTCTTGAAACTTTCCACCCGAATCGGAAACATCGACCAAAACGCTGAACAGGGATGTTTGACTCTGACAAATCCGAAAAAACGTAAAAATCTAGTTTTCTTGCTTCGGCTGCTGCGAAGCTTATTTGAAAGAGGATCACAAACAAAGTTACTGCAAGAGTCGCAGGGCGATTGGTCCCGTTAGAGTCGAAAACGGGAGGCCGGTTATTTGGGATCGAAAAAACGCCTCAATAGCCAGAGCACCGCTCGGTGGCCAATGCCTACAGACGGGTGGTTTCTGTCTTAAAGGCAGTGGTCACGACGAGAAACGTTATCGAAAAAACTACAAAAATCAGCTTAGATCAAAAACAGCTGAAAAACTATGAAGGTAGCGCGGCGAAAAACTGGCTAGAATTAGTGTTTCTAGGACCCAAAGAAGCCAGTTCGTGCACACGTGCACAGCGCCGACCAAAAAGATCGCAGTCTCATGCCGAGCAGTCAAAAATCATCGATATTCAGAGAAAGAAATAAATGCAAATGTAATTAATAAAAACAATTGAGCAATGAAAGAAAGCACTCCAGTCAATGTTTTTGACTAGATGTGTACATAAATCCGAAGGTTTATTGATTGGAATTCAATTTGAAGCCAGCTGATGTTCTTGATATAAGAGGTCATCGATGCCGATGATGTGAAGTGGGCTCGTCCACCATCAAAAGACAAGAAAGTTCAGGCTTCAAATTTGGCCCAAAACAGTGTTTTTTTTCGCGATTTTTCCTTATAAGTCCTACTACTCGAGACCCACATAAGGGTTTGGAGAGAAAAAGACGACAAGCATATTTGATCGCGACCACTGCCTTTAAAGAGGCCTATATGTACTGAGCCTAGTTTTAATCACGGACCTTTTGTCGCCGAGCTAAGGACGACAAGTGTGTCCGCAGGAGCGTCGAATTTGCCAAAAACGCTATTTTGTCTAAGAACATCAGAAGGTAAAAAACGTGGGCTGTATTAGAGGCATTGCCAAAACGACATCGTTTCTCGAAGGTTTCCTCATAATTATCCATTTTCAGCATCTAATGGAATTCCAGTTCATTTTACTCTCTCTCAATACGTGGTACACTCATTACAATGTCGAGTTGGGGGAGGTAGGGTGCAAAATTTTCCAACATGAAGGGGGAGGGCGCACCTCCGACGAGCCGATAACCAGGCAAGATTACCCTGCTTGTGCCAAGGACCTCTTCGCCGCTGCAAAGAAGAAGAAAGACTCGGACAAGCATCGAGCGCCTTCCGGACGAGAATTCTAACAATAAAACCACCGTGCGCCCAGCTCTGGCACACGTCAGCTAGTTGGCAGACAGGAGTGTGGAGCACATGAGCACCCGTCACGGGTATGATCTGGTAAGCCAATCTCGTCCGCAAAGCAGGTTCGAATTTTGCCTGTGCCCAACAGCTTTGCGTACAACCCAGCATTGTTGTGATATTTAACAATGATTTCCGACGATAACCCCGTGCGACTCACCGACGATAGTGCTCAGTGTACTGTGATTCAGCTGCGTCCAACGTTCCGAAAGTAGTTCACCTATACTTTGTGCGACCACCTCAAGATTATCGAAACTGAGAGCTGAAAATACATATAGAAGGAAATACAGTGCGTTTCATTGTTTATGAAAAACCTACTTTTCAGCTATATTATTCTCCAGCTTGACGCTGGGCATTTTTCACTAACATTGGCGTATTCAGAGTGTCAAAAAACCCATGTATACATGTCATCAGAATTTCACCTCTTTGAGAACTTTTTTTATAACAATTTATAACAATTTTTTCAACTTTCGCCGGTTTCATTGTTTATGAACACTTCCTACTAGCAATGTTTAAAACAATTCTCGGTCTCAAACTACCTACACAGGTGAGCCGAGAAAGACAAGGCATTTCTTGTCTCAATATGGCGCGCGGCTGTCGACTCTCTACTGTGAAGAAAGCTCAGATCAGAGCCCCCAAAAATGCCGGCTTGGGGCCACGTCATATCGCCGCCCAAATTGAAAGAAGCCCTGGCGTCGTTTACACTTATTTGAAATATAAAGACGCCTACGAACACAATTATCTTGAGGACGTTTGCGGAAGCTCTCCCGAAGGGACGAACCCCAGATTTGCAAGCGATTATCCAACAACACGGCTAGTGTAAATCAAGTCCGTGCAGAATTGAGATTGCCTGTATCGAAGTCTACCGTCAGGAGGGCTATTAAACGCAACGGAAACATTGTTTGAGAGAGAATGCAGAAGGCTCCACACCTCACCAGTTCCCACAGGACCGCTCGTCTTCGATTCGCGCGAGAGAACATGGCGACCGGTTGGGATAAGGTGAGGCCGTAGATAGAGTAAAGGTCAGCTCAGTTTATGTTATATGTTAACGAGAAGTTGATTTATGGTGTTCAGATGGTCTTCTCAGACGAAAAGAAGTTCAACTTGGATGGCCCTGATGGTATGAGGTCCTACTGGCATGACCTAAGGAAGGAGCCCAGGTGCTTCAGTAGGCGTAACTTCGGCGGTGGCTCTTTGATGGTGTGGGGGGCATTTAGTTGCGAGAACACGCTCGACCTTGCCTTCGTATCCTGTCGCGTGGACTCAGATGAGTATAAGGAAATGTTGGAGCATCACATTCTGCCGTTTTTGGGAGGTCGCAGCCGGAGAAACTTCACATTTCAACAGAATAACGCAAGCGTGCGCCCTAGCAGAGCGACTTCCTCTTGGCTTCGTGAGCATAGAATCAAAGTTATGGACTGGCCAGCATGTAGCCTTGACTCGAACCCCATGGAGAACCTGTGGGGGATGATCTTGTGCAAAGTGTGCGCCAACCGCAAGCAATTTCACTCAATTGATGAGCTCATAACTTCGATCCTCGAAGCATGGAGTGAAATCGACGCCGTGGTACTGCGTAACCTAGCGAAGAGCAAGCCAGCTCGGCTTTTTGAAGCAGCCATGAAACATGGAGCTCATGTAGACTACTAATTAGTGTGTAGTTATTATGCTTGAATAATAAATTGTTTTGAAACTTGAATGTTCATAAACAATGAAACGGTCGAAAATTGACAAATTTGTTATAAAATGTTATAAAAAAAGTTCTCAAAGAGGTAATATTCTAATGACATGTATATATAGGTTTTTCGACACCCTGAATACGCTAATGTTAGTGAAAAATGCCCAGCGGCAAGCTGGAGAATAATATAGTTGAAAAGTAGGTTGTTCGTAAACAAAGAAACGCACTGTAGTACAATGCGCTTCACTATATACTTCCACCACTTATTTTGATTATACCGCGCTCCATCTTTGCGCTGGGCCCTTTCTACTATCACGAGCAAATTCAGGGTGTTGGAAAACTTGAATATTCATGTTTCCAGAGACTTTTTTAATCTTTTGTTTTCGATTTTCGGCAGTTTCATAATATAGTTCCGCTCATTCTGAGAAAGGAATTATTTTTTAAAGGCAGTGTTCACGATAAATCTCGTTATCGACGTCTCGGTGTGAAACACTAAGTTGGCAGGTGCTGTAGAGGATAGGGTCGAAGAAAGCAACGAAAACTGGCCAGAAATAAATACAAACGGCTTTGAAAGCTCTCCCGGTGCGCCTACCTATCCCGGTCCGCCCCCCAATCGGACGAGCTTGTGGCGCCGCACACGTTTCGATGGCAAATTGCCAAGCAACTACGCTGCAGTTAGCATTATCGATTCGCGCAGATTTCGCGATTAGCGCGCGCTTGCCGAAATCAGCGGGGCCCATGATTCTCGTACACGCCCCGAATTTAGAAACCGTTATTTTGACTTATTCTGGACGTTTTTCTTCCCTCTTTCTTCACTATTAGTTACCTCACGACCAAACAATCCCATTTTTGGGTCGAACTAGAGTGCGATATTCATCGTGAACACTGCCTTTAATTGAGATAATTTTACATCAAAGGCAGCATACACGCTCGTAAACGTGGTTGAGATACCTACGTGAATCGAACCGTATGGCTTACAACATAATGCTCACGCATTTGAAGTGTCAAAAACGACCCACAATGACGCTACCTGAGATAGAAGTTGGCCCAGCCCTGTAATTTCACGCCCCCTGTATTTGCCCTTTTCCTCCAACGCAGGGTTGCTGGGCCATCTTCGCTGTCAGTGACTTGTGTGGTTCACTTGTTAGGCAATCTACCAATACAGACGGTGAATATGACCCAGCTTCCTTGCGTTGCAAGAAAAGGGCAAATACAGGGGGCGTGAAAATACAGGGCGGGGCCAACTTCTAACTCAGGTAGCGCCATTGTGGGTCGCTTTTGACACTTCAAAATGCGTAGGCGTTGTAATCTGGGCCATACCATTCTATTTCCGTAGTTATCTCAATCACGTTTACGAGCGTGTATTCTGCCTTTAAAGGCACAGTCCAACCTCAGAGGTAATTTTTGATATTTTGGTCCGGTCGCCGTCTATAGCAACCCTACCGAGCGCGAAATCTCAATTCGCTCAAATAAGCGAGAGAAAGGCAGGAAAAAGTCGGCCACGCCCCCTTGAAAGAAAAAATGGGTAACGCCCATTGCCAGGTTTCCGACCTCTATAGGGAAGAGACGCGCGAATGATTTTGCTCAAAACCTAAGTTCTTCGATTTGCTTTCGGTCTGGCTTTATATTGTGGCCTGCTTCAGAACGATGGCGGTGAATAGCGAGAAAATACAGGCTCGAGACAACTCGTCCGCGAACTTCTAGCCGTTCAAAATCGAGATTTTTGAGGAGCCGTAACTCCGTTCGTAGTGAGTTCTGAGCGATTTCGGAGTCACCATTGTGATCAGCGTGAAATTTTCTTCAAGATAAGCAGAAAAAAGAAAAATCGATTCTGAGGTTGGACTGTGTCTTTAACCAGCAGTCCACATGTGTTCCACGAATTGTAGGTAATTTGAGAAGTCGGTTTGACAAACTATTTCTTGAGTTACGGTGGACCGAGGAGTCGGGATCGCTCCAAATGTCGAGGATTGCCATTTTTAGCTATTCACCTGAGTAGAGCGAGGATTGCCATTTTTTAGCTATTCACCTGAGTAGAGCTGTCTGCAGGTCGCGTAATCGTTATCCGTGATTATCTTTCGAGCTTCTTCATAATGTTCTGACTGGGCCCAAATGCTAGCCAAAACAATCTTTCAATACTGTGATGCCAAAGCCATGGCGAAACGCGTCTCCTACGGTGTATTCTGTTGGCATCTTAATTATCGCTGCTAGCTTTCTCTTACGAAGAAAACGAAGATGATAATGAAACCCTTCTTGATACTCAACTGAGCCCGCATAACAAGGTACGAATGGCAGCTGACGCCTGTTGTCGCGATAGAATGCCCTCCACGTCATCATAGATCCTCTCATAGAACAGAAGCCTCCAAGCATCTGCAAGTATTTTTTTTTCGAAATATAGCCACTGCAAAGTGGTAAATGCGCGATCAACACGAACAATCAGTCCATTATTTGTTTCGGGATAGTGAAGACAAGTACATAAAAAGGTAGTACATCAATGATATCGACAATACTGAAAAATCCACAAGAGACAGTAGATCGAAAAAACTTCGCGATCAACCGCCAGAGATCCACCGCCGAAGCAGGGCCGACAAAAGCTTTTGGTTTGTCTCAAGTCGCGCCGACCGGACTTCACTCGATGAGTGTCTAGAGCGGCACTCTTCTAGTTGGAGAAGATCATATGGACATCACAAACCAATTTTGAATGGGCACGTGCTGCTCTCATCTTCACCCCAAACAAGAACCTCACATTGCTCAAATCGGGGCTGTCATGTTCCCTCGCGCAGCTTGGAGAATAGTGACTTTCCGAGCGCCTGCTAGGTATGGAGACTTTTGTATCACTTCCTTAGCAATGTTATCGACGCGTTCTGACGCCCTTCAGAAAGCGAACGTGGAGATAAGCAGCCCAAACTTAATCTGGAGCTGGTTGACGCTAAGCGACGTTTTGGATTAGCGCTTCCTAATTATCGGTTCATCTTTCCAGAGAGTTTCTACACTCGTCTCCAGTCATCATTGCGACCGTAGGTGTCCGTGTTTTTCAGGAGACTGAAAATGGCCCAGTGGCTTCTCTCATTTCCACCAAGAATGCGGTAGTCGATCATCCCGGCGTATTGGAAGGCCCAGACAAGAGAAAAATTCGCCCTAGACATTGAGGATCACAACTTTTATCGAGACGGAAAGTTTTCGTCAACCTCGGCCCGAACGTACGTTTGGTTGGAGCAGAAAAATGTTTAATCGCTGCTTATGCAAGGTGGAAATATATTATGAAACGGCCGAAAGTCGAAAGAAGTGTTATGAAAAAAGTTCTGTAAAGGATAAAATTCTGAAAAAGTGGTTATATAGGTTTTTCACTATCCTGAATTCGCTCATCATAGTAAAAAAAAGGTCCAGAACAACGCTGGAAAGCAATATCTTCAAAATTCAGGACGGAAGTGTGTAATGAAACGCATTGTATAAGGTTCGAATGAGATATACATCGCATATGAGAGTTGAAAAAACTCACATCCCGCAGTTTGAGCCGAAAATCGTTGAGGTGGACGTGATGGAGCTACTATAGTTTCAGCGTCGTCCTCGTCCTCGATTGCGGTTTCCGCAGTAGTGCGCAGTATTGAGGCAACGAACAGATTCCGTACGATGCTCATCACCGAATCAAAAAGCCTTGCGTCGTTTCGTAATGAAACTGTCCTCGCAACGTCAAACAAGACATTTAGCATGAGGTACTGAAAAATGTGCTCTACACTAAATATACTGCACTCGCTTTTTTGCCACAAGATAACTGAAACTTGCGATTCCCTAACTCAATTTTCTGACAACTCTCAGACAAAGCCACGTCGATCCGTCCAATTTCCCCGAAACACACATTGAGCACGTGCTCGCCCTTCTGACACGGGCGCGTGCTCATAGCGGAGATAAGGGCGAGATGATGACTAGCACGCGTGAAGCATGCATTCAGAAAGGAGTTCGACGCCCGCCTCGGTCCGCCCAATTTTCCGCAAGGTACGCGCAAAGCACGTGCTCGCGCAACTGGAAGAGGGATGGATGCGATACCAGGATTATCAAAATGTTTAGACGAAGAAATTAGCAATGCTAGCGGTATGAATGACTTTAAAGGCAGTGTTCACGATTAGTTTCACTTCCGGTATCTCCACGGTTTATGGAAGGTCTGGTGCCCTATATAGCAAGGCATGCTTTAAAAAGAGGCGAAATCCGTTTTTTAACCAAAATAGGTCCTCTCTTGTTTACGTTGATTTTTGAGCGTGGAGGAATTGACAGCTATGAAGGATCATGCCTATCAGTGCAATCGAGCGATCAGCTCACTTATCAGCACTTCCTTGACTTGATCATTCCTGTAATCTGAATCTTTATTTGTTCATTTCGAGAAGGCGTATCTGGGACGCGGGGTGTGTCTGAGGCCCCAAAACGCTTGTTTGCAGCCGTTATTTTGCCGCTCTGGCTCGTTTTCTACCGTTCTTTCGACACTGGTAGCCTAGGATCCTTCTCGCCTATCATTTCACTGTGGGAAGTCAACGAGGATGATCATCGTGAACGCTGCCTTTGAAGGCACAGTCCAACCTCGGAATCGAGTTTTTGTTTCCATGTTTATCTTGGAAGAAATTTCACGCTGATCACAATCAGGGTGTGCGGAAAATTCTTTTAGGTAAATTTTTACCGAAACTTTTTCCCGAACTTTTTTTTCGGTAAATACGGTAAAAACGGAAAATTCGGTAAAAATTCTGACTTCGACTTTGATATATTAAGTGGTTGGTTACCTATGGAAGCGCGTTTTTCTTTCCCCGTTTTTTTTGCATGAATAAATTTTTTTAAAAAAAATTTTGTCTGTGTTTACCTTGTAGAGCGTTTTAAGCGCTATCTAATACTGTTAACTTATTTGTAATTAGTATATTCACTAATTTTTTAAAAATTATTTATAGATGACTTCAGAAGCGCCAACAAAAGAGCATTTGCGGGAGGACTTCTTGAACGACAACGGCACAAGTCATTCATGCATAGAATCATCACTGGAGATGAAAAGTGGATTTATTTCGATAACCCCAGGCGTAAAAGATCATGGACAGATTCAGGAAAAGCTCCCAAATTGATCCCGAAGCCCAATATTCATGGAGAGAAGGTTCTGCTCCGTATCTGGTGGGATCAGAAGGGTGTTCTGTATTATGAACTACTCAAACCCGGTGAAACAGTTACAGCAGCTCGTTACAAAGAGCAATTCCTGAAAGTTTAGGTTCCTGGCAAAAGTAAAGATTTGGCATGGTCATAAAAATATACTCAGTTAAAAAGGGAAGATAAAGAAAAATGAAAAAAAGGTTTTGAAATATTCCTGAGAACGATTTGGCGTAGAATAATCTGTTTTTCGGGAAATGAAGTGAAATAGTTGAAAGTATGATTTGGCAGTCGAGTTTGAACCAACTTTTGATAAGAGTTGTGCAAAACGAGAGATCGCCTTGTCTGTGCTTATCCGTAGAACATATCAAAGCGAAATCACGCGTGTTGATTTTACTTCACCTAATACGTGAAGACCGCCGCATTACAGCTCCCGAAAAAATTTTGATGCTTCCCATTTCACGCGTGATTTCGCTTTGATATGTTCTACGGGTAAGCACAGACAGCAAGGATCTCTCGTTTTGCACAACTCTTATCAAAAGTTGGTTCAAACTCGACTGCCAAATCATACTTTCAACTATTTCACTTCATTTCCCGAAAAACAGATTATTCTACGCCAAATCGTTCTCAGGAATATTTCAAAACCTTTTTTTCATTTTTCTTTATCTTCCCTTTTTAACTGAGTATACTTCTATGGTCATGCCAAATCTTTACTTTTTCCAGGAACCTAAACTTTCAGGAATTTCAATTATTTTTCCTAAAGGTTTCCTTTCTAACATGATTTATGCCTGGTGGTGTTAGATGAAAGTAAACCCACTGATGTCCTGCCCCCCCCCTTCTATGACGTCCTGCGCACTCCAACTGATAGCCTGCGCACTTTCTATGACGTCCTGCACACGCCCACTGATGTCCTGCACCCCTCTACTGATGTCCTACACACTTTCTATAAGGTGCTGCACACTCCCACTATAGTCCTGCACACTCTCACTGATGTCCTGCACACTTTCTATGACATCCTGCACACTCCCACTAATGTGTTGCGCACATTCTGTCACATCTTGCACCCTCCCACTGATGTCCTGCACACTTTCTACGGCGTTCTGCGCACACCCATTTGGGTCCGGCACTTTCTACGGCGTCCGGCGCACTTTCATTTGGGTCCCACACACTTTATAGGGCGTTCTGCGCACACCCACTCGGGTCCCGCACACTTTCTACGGCGTCCGGCGCACTCTCATTTGGGTCCCGCATACTTTCTACGGCGTCCGGCGCACTCTCATTTGGGTTCCACACACTTTCTAGGGCGTTTTGCGCACACCCATTTGGGTCCCGCATACTTTCTACGGCGTACGGCGCACTCCCACTTGGGTCCCGCACACTTTCTACGGCGTTCTGCGCACACCCATTTGGGTCCCACATCTTTACTACGGCGTTCTGCGCACACCCATTCGGGTCCCGCACACTTTCTACGGCGTCCGGCGCACTCTCATTTGGGTCCCGCATACTTTCTACGGCGTCCGGCGCACTCTCATTTGGTTCCCACACACTTTCTAGGGCGTTTTGCGCACACCCATGTGGGTCCCGCACACTTTCTACGGCGTCCGGCGCACTCCCACTTGGGTCCCGCACACTTTCTACGGCGTTCTGCGCCCATCCACTTGGGTCCCGCACACTTTCTACGGCGTCCGGCGCACCCCCACGTGGGTCCCGCACACTTTCTACGGCGTCCGGCGCACTCTCATTCGGGTCCCACACACTTTCTAGGGCGTTCTGCGCACACCCATTTGGGTCCCGCACCCTTTCTACGGCGTTCTGCGCACACCCATTTGGGTCCCACATCTTTACTACGGCGTTCTGCGCACACCCATTCGGGTCCCGCACACTTTCTACGGCGTCCGGCGCACTCTCATTTGGGTCCCGCATACTTTCTACGGCGTCCGGCGCACTCTCATTTGGGTCCCACACACTTTCTAGGGCGTTTTGCGCACACCCATTTGGGTCCCGCACACTTTCTACGGCGTTCTGCGCACACCCATTTGGGTCCGGCACTTTCTACGGCGTCCGGCGCACTTTCATTTGGGTCCCACACACTTTATAGGGCGTTCTACGCACACCCATTCGGGTCCCGCACACTTTTTACGACGTCCGGCGCACTCTCATTTGGGTCCCGCATACTTTCTACGGCGTCCGGCGCACACCCATTTGGGTCCCGCACCCTTTCTACGGCGTTCTGCGCACACCCATTTGGGTCCCGCACACTTTCTACGGCGTTCTGCGCACACCCATTTGGGTCCCACATCTTTACTACGGCGTTCTGCGCACACCCATTCGGGTCCCGCACACTTTCTACGGCGTCCGGCGCACTCTCATTTGGGTCCCGCATACTTTCTACGGCGTCCGGCGCACTCTCATTTGGGTCCCACACACTTTCTAGGGCGTTTTGCGCACACCCATGTGGGTCCCGCACACTTTCTACGGCGTCCGGCGCACTCCCACTTGGGTCCCGCACACTTTCTACGGCGTTCTGCGCCCATCCACTTGGGTCCCGCACACTTTCTACGGCGTCCGGCGCACCCCCACGTGGGTCCCGCACACTTTCTACGGCGTCCGGCGCACTCTCATTCGGGTCCCACACACTTTCTAGGGCGTTCTGCGCACACCCATTTGGGTCCCGCACACTTTCTACGGCGTTCTGCGCACACCCATTTGGGTCCCACATCTTTACTACGGCGTTCTGCGCACTCTCACTTGGGTCTCGCACACTTTCTAGGGCGTTCTGCGCACACCCATTTGGGTCCCGCACACTTTCTACGGCGTCAGCACTCTCACTTGGGTCCCGCACACTTTCTAGGGCGTTCTGCGCACACCCATTTGGGTCTCGCACACTTTCTACGGCGTTCTGCGCACACCCATTTGGGTCCGGCACTTTCTACGGCGTCCGGCGCACTTTCATTTGGGTCCCACACACTTTACAGGGCCTTCTACGCACACCCATTCGGGTCCCGCACACTTTCTACGACGTCCGGCGCACTCTCATTTGGGTCCCGCATACTTTCTACGGCGTCCGGCGCACTCTCATTTGGGTCCCACTCACTTTCTAGGGCGTTTTGCGCACACCCATTTGGGTCCCGCACACTTTCTACGGCGTCCGGCGCACTCCCATTTGGGTCCCGCACACTTTCTACGGCGTTCTGCGCCCATCCACTTGGGTCCCGCGCACTTTCTACGGCGTCCGGCGCACCCCCACGTGGGTCCCGCACACTTTCTGCGGCGTCCGGCGCACTCTCATTTGGGTCGCGCACACTTTCTACGGCGTCCGGCGCACTCCCACCTGGGTCCCGCACACTTTCTACGGCGTTCTGCGCACACCCATTTGGGTCCCGCACACTTTCTACGGCGTTCTGCGCACACCCATTTGGGTCCCACATCTTTACTACGGCGTTCTGCGCACACCCATTCGGGTCCCGCACACTTTCTACGGCGTCCGGCGCACTCTCATTTGGGTCCCGCATACTTTCTACGGCGTCCGGCGCACTCTCATTTGGGTCCCACACACTTTCTAGGGCGTTTTGCGCACACCCATGTGGGTCCCGCACACTTTCTACGGCGTCCGGCGCACTCCCACTTGGGTCCCGCACACTTTCTACGGCGTTCTGCGCCCATCCACTTGGGTCCCGCACACTTTCTACGGCGTCCGGCGCACCCCCACGTGGGTCCCGCACACTTTCTACGGCGTCCGGCGCACTCTCATTCGGGTCCCACACACTTTCTAGGGCGTTCTGCGCACACCCATTTGGGTCCCGCACCCTTTCTACGGCGTTCTGCGCACACCCATTTGGGTCCCACATCTTTACTACGGCGTTCTGCGCACTCTCATTTGGGTCTCGCACACTTTCTAGGGCGTTCTGCGCACACCCATTTGGGTCCCGCACACTTTCTACGGCGTCCGGCGCACTCTCACTTGGGTCCCGCACACTTTCTAGGGCGTTCTGCGCACACCCATTTGGGTCCCGCACACTTTCTACGGCGTTCTGCGCACACCCATTTGGGTCCGGCACTTTCTACGGCGTCCGGCGCACTTTCATTTGGGTCCCACACACTTTATAGGGCGTTCTACGCACACCCATTCGGGTCCCGCACACTTTCTACGACGTCCGGCGCACTCTCATTTGGGTCCCGCATACTTTCTACGGCGTCCGGCGCACTCTCATTTGGGTCCCACTCACTTTCTAGGGCGTTTTGCGCACACCCATTTGGGTCCCGCACACTTTCTACGGCGTCCGGCGCACTCTCATTTGGGTCCCGCGCACTTTCTACGGCGTCCGGCGCACCCCCACGTGGGTCCCGCACACTTTCTGCGGCGTCCGGCGCACTCTCATTTGGGTCGTGCACACTTTCTACGGCGTCCGGCGCACTCCCACCTGGGTCCCGCACACTTTCTACGGCGTTCTGCGCACACCCATTTGGGTCCCGCACACTTTCTACGGCGTTCTGCGCACACCCATTTGGGTCCCACATCTTTACTACGGCGTCCGGCGCACTCTCACTTGGGTCCCGCACACTTTCTACGGCGTTCTGCGCACACCCATTTGGGTCCCGCACATTTTCTACGGCGTCCGGCGCACTCTCATTTGGGTCCCACACACTTTCTAGGGCGTTCTGCGCACACCCATTTGGGTCCCGCACACTTTCTACGGCGTCCGGCGCACTCCCACCTGGGTCCCGCACACTTTCTACGGCGTTCTGCGCACACCCATTTGGGTCCCACACACTTTCTACGGCGTTCTGCGCACACCCATTTGGGTCCAGCACACTATCTACGGCGTCCGGCGCACTCCCACGTGGGTCCCGCACACTTTCTACGGCGTCCGGCGCACTCCCACTTGGGTCCCGCACACTTTCTACGGCGTTCTGCGCACACCCATTTGGGTCCCACACACTTTCTACGGCGTCTTTCGCACTCCTGCTGGGGTCCCGCACACTATCTACGGCGTTCTGTGGCGCACTTCTGAGTCACACCGTGCGGCGTTCCAAAAAATACTTCCGAGATCCTGCCGTATTGATTGAAGCGTTGCCCCGTCAAATCCTGAGCAAAAGCCTATCAGTAACGGTGTTTATTTCACTAGTTCATTTTTACGAATAAGTAAACGTCGGATGGTTTGTAATAACATGTTTACGTGTTTTTGACTTTCTTGACCCTCAATTTTGAGGTTCCGCAAAAATTGAGCAACCAGCTTCAAATTTTGACAGGAGCTAGGTGCAAACAAAACCAGCTGTCTGGCCAAAAATGAGCTCTCTAGCTCAACGATAAGTTTTCCAACAAGATCGTGAACGCCAACTGAAAAAAGAAAAGGAGATGAACATTTTTTCGACCAAAATGACGTGGTTTTGACACTTTTTCTCGAATCTCAGGTAACCATTCCAGACCATTTTTCGAACAGTTACTCACCTTTCTGAAGTATATTAAATGCAAAAAGAACGGTCTTCCTACGTTTACTCTGGACCCTGATACTGAGATCAGGGGGTTGCGCGATGGCGAATCAAAGCCAAATCTGGTGAGCGCTTCGCGCTCACCACAATTAGCCAACTTGAACCAAGAAGTAGCCATCAAACGACCTGAATGGGCTACAAGACACGAACGTCCCATACTTCTTCACGACAACGCCCGACCCCATGTTGGAAAACAAGTTAAAAAGGAGTTGCAAGAAATGAATTGGGAAGTCTTGCCCCACCCGCCATATAGTCCAGATATTGCTCCTTCGGACTATCATCTGTTTCGATCGATGGCTCATGGATTGGCCGAACAGCCTTTCACTAAACATGAAGATGTCCAAAGATGGTTTGATGATTGGATCGCCTTAAAACAGCCTAAATTTTTTTTCGATAGTATTCATAAATTGCCCATAAACTGGAATAATGTTATTGTTAATAATGGTTGTTATAGTTAATAAAAGTTAAATAAAAATTTTTCAAATTTTAATTTTTTTAATCGTGAAAAAACGCGCTTTCAGGCCCCGGTCAGAGTTGGTGCTATTTGTATCTGTAACCCACCGACTCCCCCCCCCAACATCCCCCGCGCACCCCCCAACACCCACCCGGTCGATACGTATGTTTAAAATGATGGAGTGAGGTTGAGAAAATCACTCGGTGTATCCAACTAGATATGACGATGATTACGTGGCCGACAGGATTGCACCTGTTCAGAGAAATAGTGAAGAAGTGTATGGTGAAGGAACGGAGGTAGCAGTAGGGTTAGCTTTCTAGTGATACGCAAGGTTTTATCATCGACCCGCCCACCCGGTGATTTTCTCATCCGTCGTCATCCACGTATTGCATGGATATCGACCGCGTCTGATACACCGAGTGATTTTCTCAACCTCACTCCATCATTTTAAACATACGAATCGACCGGGTGGGTGTTGGGGGGTGCGGGGGGGATACACCGAATGATCTTTGCATCCCATTTCCAATGCATTCTGTGTGTATCGACTGGGCTGGAGACGTCGGCTCATCCAACTATGACCGGGGCCTCATAGGTAACCACCTAATATATTCCATTGTTATATGTAAGAATACGGTAGCACAAATGACCTTTTTATGTATCATTTTCAATAGTGCATGAGGATAGTGCAAATAATGAGTGAGTTTTACATATTAACCTGAGCTCAACAGCTGAAGCTGATCAGCGAGACGTTGATTTTCAGAAAAAGTTACATTTCAAAATTTTCTGTCGTCAAGGTCTTTCTGTAGTAACTCAAAATCAGGGCAGCTGAGGAAAACATCCATTCAGCCTCAGCTGTGCCAGGAGGCGGGCAAAAGTACTTATTGGTCAGTGGGGAAAGGTGCTGGCACGATGATTTCACAGTGGAGTCGTGCCAAAACTGCAGTGGATTCAGTGTGGTGTCCAGGGGCTCCAAAAAAAATTTCAGTTCCTGAATAATCTGCTTCGGGACTCTGCTGATATGTAAGTAGTATTTCGATAAGGGGAGGCACGTGACATAAAAGGTGAAAAGATTGTTGGATTATTCAGAAAGTAAGCCAAAAGGGTTAGAAAGAGTAACAAAAAGAATAAAGAAGGATATCGTGCCAAAGGCATGCCATAACAGTGGCGAACCCGTGAAATACGAGTAAGAAATAGGCCCCCAGAAATAGGCCCACATCCAACTTTTCTTTTCGGTATATTTTGAGAAAAAATCGGTAAATCAAAATTTACCGAAAAACACCGGTAAATCCGGAAAATCGGTAAATCGGTAAACGGAAAATGCACACCCCTGATCACAATGGTTACCCCAGAATGGCTCAAAACTTACTGCAAACGGAGTTATGGCCCCTCAAAAAATTGCGAATTTGAACGGCGAGAAGTTCGCCGACGAGTTGTCTCGAGATTGTTTTTCTCGCTATTCGCAGCCATCGTTCTGAAGCAGGTCACAATATAAAGCCAGACCGGAAACAAATGAAGAAACATAGATTCTAAATAAAATTCATAGCGCTTCTCTTCCCTATTGAGATCGAAAGCTTGTCGGTTGGCGGCACCCGTTTTTTCTTTCCTGGGGGCGTGGTCGACTTCTTCCTCGCTTATTTGAGCGAATTGAGATTTCGCGCTTGGCAAGGTTGCTATTCACGGCGGCCGCAGTATAATATCAAAAACTACCCCTGAGCTTGGACTATGCCCTTAATGAACCATTGAACACAAGAACTGAACAAGATGTTACAAAAGGCCCAGGATGAGCCGGACGCCGTACACATACAGTCGACACGGATCGTACTTTAGGCGGGAGCTGGCCGATCGACTGAGTCCCACCCCGTCGATGCGCAACAAAACACGGCAGATGGCTGCAGATAATGCACCTTACGAGAAAAGCGCCGGAGGTTTCAGGCGACACCCTGTATCTGCCAACATTTTCGAGCCAACGTGCTGCGAGTGCCTGCATTGTTTTTTCTGCGATACTCTAATGTGTAGATCGCAAAAATGGCAGCCCGCAATGTATAAGCCGCATTGGAAAGTCCAGCTTTTGTGCTAATCACGTTTGCCATTCCTCGGTATATTGACGCACTCTGGGACATCAAGCAAAGGTTGAAAAATCAACCCTTGCCACTTCTCAACCTCCCACCGATACCCGCGCTTTGGGAACGCTATGGTGTCACGGAAGAAGTAAGTTTTACAGACATACATTTGGGGCAGCCTATGACGGCACAGTAATTGCTCTAATCTAGAAGGTGACTACGCGAAGTTTTCGGACTGAACAAGCAGGAAGTGACGTCACAATGTGCGGTCGATGGGGAGCAATCACTCAGAGCTTTCGGCCCAAACGGGGAGTTTTCGGGGGCTAGCCCGCTAATTCTGGCCTTCCGAGCGCAAACACTCTAGCTGTTGAACGCCTCTCAACATACCGCCGACGCAGGCGAGTTCGTGAGCAGGTATGTAAAGCCGCCTATAGAGACGGAGAGGAGATCGCCGTATGCGAGGCTGCAGTCATTCTGCGTAAATATCAGGTTTTCCGATAAGTTCTTGCCGTTTTTTTAAATTAAAAAATTAGCGATCGAAATGAAATTTTTTGATACAATGTTTTGTGTTATTCGAAAGAAAATTTTTCGCTCTACAAGAAAGTCTATTCGGTTTTTTTGTTTCGATTAGTTTTTGTTAATTTTTAGAGCATTTAAATGGAGTGTCAAGTCGACAAAAACGAGCATTTTCGACACCATCTACTTTTTGCGTTTGACCGAGGTGCCAAAGCCACGGAAGCCGCTAGAGAGATTTGTGCCGTATACGGAGAGGGTGCCATAGCTGAAAGAACTGCTCGATATTGGTTTGCGAAGTTCAAAAGTGGCAATTTCGTGTCATAACAGTCATAACATAACAGGAGCAAGTCATAACATAACATAACATAACAAGTCATAAGTCACACAGGAGCAAGTCATAACAAACAACGGAGAATACATTATTGATTAAATTGTTGTTATTTTATGTTTAAAAATAAAGTTATGAAAAATTTAAAAAAACGGCAAGAACTTATCGGACAACCTGATATTTCGACAGCCTTTGTTGAAAATTTCTTTCTGTCTCTTTCTCTGAAGGTCACATGTTAGATTACTTCGGAGATGCCAAAATTCATAGGTGGAAAAAGGTACCAACCTGTATCCGAGAACTTGATTCGTGTTGTATGTCCTGCAGCATAGGAATCATAAGCTGTGTGACCAACTCATGCTCGTAAAGCGGGCGATATTTCGTATAGAAAGCATGCAACTCCTCCATTGCCTAAGAGAAAAATTGACAGCTTCTTCTCTAAAAGGAGGATACTCCATTCGAAAGTCCGGAAGTCACAAAAATGCAGCAAATGAACTGGTTAATACCTTGCTCCTCCGCTCTGGTCCTTGTGACTCGCTAGAGTAACGTCGTACGAGCTGAAGCATCTTTTGAATCCAATCTGCAGTCAGTGGAGTCAGATTCTGAACGGAAAATCCTCTTCCACAAGCTGCCTACATACCCTAAGCGTTGCGTGAAATGATCTTGCCCAACACCTGCACTTCGTGTTTATCATTTTGGCCAAGCATGAGCGAGCACAAGTTTTACTCCGCCTTAAAAGGAGTGTTCTGTGATTTTAAGGTGAACACTACTGCCATCAGACTGAACCGATTCGAAGAAATTATGATTTCGACCTCTATTCTCGTTCAACCCTTCCTCTGCCCTCGCTCTCAATCTCCCCGTCCAACACCATCTTTTTACCTGTCCATTAGTCATGTTTCCTCTATCACTCGGTCGACTCTATGTCAAACCGAAATCTTTTATCGCTTGAATGCCGCTTCCTCACACTCCACTCTCATTTTCCTCTACCCTCTACACCATCTTGCTCTAATCCCCTATTTCTTTCTTGTTCCTTATTAGCTGCCCTTCAGACCTAGGAATACAATACCGCTCATAGGATTTGGTAGGATGCCGCGCGCGGAAGCGTTATTTTTGATTAAATCCCTTCAAATTGATTTTTCGGATCTGAAAAAAAATTTTAAGATCCTGGTGAGAAGGGCTATCACACAGTATAATGATTGTTTGGGTTTAAGTTCAAACAAAGAAGTTTGAGGTAAGATCTTTAGTGTGTCATAACAGTGTATTACACTATTTCCACACAATGTCCACGCTGAAAAAAACCTGCAATGGAAAGTAAATACCATGGCCCTGTACTGAATCAGCTTCACAACGGATGTGTCAGGACGACGATCAGCGCACTTTTCGATGAGATCATATAGAAGATCTGGAGGAGCAGAAAAATGTCCATCACAATAAAGCTGTTCCGTGAGCAGGAGAACTTGATGGAGCGAATTTTCGCACGTCTTCGCAAACTCGAACCTCTACAAAAAATCAAATACGTGAACGATCTACAAAACCTGAAGATGCCTGAGTAACACCTGTTCGCAGAGATCAATAACTGTTTCAAACAACTCCATCAGCTTCACCCACGTCATGTGCTGTAAGTCGCGACCATACTTTTGAACGAGACGCCGGATATCGAACAGCACATCTAGAAGACAATTTTCTGTTCTGAACAAATATCAAGGGTATACGCGAAATGGTAACGCAATTTTCAATTTCTCTAGCCAATACATTCATCATGAGTGCGTGTCACCAAGTGGCAGGAGGCGCTGCTTTCGGTGCTCACGTTTGGGCTCGACGCTCGTCCAAGGTCAACCGAGCCTTCTATCTCTTCACGGTCTGTAAACTGGGATCACATCGTCTGAGAAAGTTAAGCACTGACTACAAAATCGGCTGGCCCCCAGAAGTTATGGTATAGGCCCGAGACACATCCAAGCCTATTTGACCAAGAAATCGAATGTGCAACGCATCACATTCATACATGAAGGGAACGCGCGCTTTCGCTGTTCTGCGCTCCTAAACGCTCCCTAGCGCTGATAGGTGCCCGGTGCCTTGGCTGCTCATGTACCACGCTCTGTGACAGCCGTGTTCGAACTATGAATAACGAGGGCATTATTTTGAAGAAGGCTCGAGGCTAAATGCTCTAAGAACAGAGAGCATTTAGCCTCGAGCCTTCTTCAAGCCCGCGTCAGCCTGGGGCTTGCTGTTCCTTTCCCGGAGCAGGCATTTGCCAGCTGCTGATCAGCGTAAACGCACATCAGCAGCTGGCAAATCGTGTGTTTTTGACCATGGATTTTGCGTAATTGCATGCTCTTGCAATGTATGGAATCTGCCTCAGGGAATGAAGACGAGTTTTCATCTTTATAAATCACTTCTATCATTATTTGCTTTAATAGGATGGAGAAAGAAACGGAGCTCCTCAGACAGTAGCAGGCCCGGAGCGAACCCGCTCCGCCTCTCCCCGCCCATTGCAACTGAAACGCAGAGCAGTTGATATGCGAACTTGCGGTGCGTTTCGATTGTGATTGCAACGTGCAGTGCGTTCAGGTTGCTCTCCGGGCCACATGCGATCACTAACACGCGAATTTCGAAACCCAGAGACTACGCCCAGTCATCAAACTCCACCGATGTCGATACATCTACCCCATTTCCTTTTATGGCTCTTTGTTGAATCATTTTTATGGTCTATCCAATGAGTTTTCTTTTTTTAGCCTTACCGACGTATCATTCCTGCGGTGAAAAGATTAGTGTGTGGCTATATGTAGTTTTGATTCGATGGGATGAAAGATGGTTTCTGAGAACCTCCTTGCAGAATCTCAGTTCTGACAAAAGTTCGAGACTGAAGAATAGGGCATTAGGCCGGGATCATACTTTCAGCGACGAGCGACGCGACGCAATGTTTATCATCCATATCGACCGAAAACCGATGTACCTGATATGTACTGTTGCCGTCGTTGGTCGCGGGCAGTATGATTTCGGCCTTAGAGCAGTAGAGAGGAAACAGCTGATAGTTTTCTTCTGGGTTGTGTTTTTTTGTCTCTTAGATTTTTCCGTATTCTTTCTGCGTGTTTGCTTAGTAAAAGCTGTAGGGTTATACATCAGACCGAATTGTATTATTACAAAAATATTCGAGTGATTTTTCTAAATTCGAACGATTCGAAATTCAAAAATTTTGCTTTGGAATAATATTCGAAATTCATGTGCTTTGAAAACAGCGGTTTCGAATAGTATTGCAAATTTGAATAAATCAAAAATAGGCTGTCGAATATGATTCGAAATTCGAATATTGCCGAAGCAGACTTTCGGATAGTATTCGAAATTCAAATACATACTTAAGCGTCAACACATTCGAATTATTTTAAATTTATAATGATCAAAACCCTCAATCATCATTTTATCTGAGTTCTGATCGACATCTGAAAGCATACTGCACGCCTTTGGACTCGAACCCCGAATCGTTAACCGAGTGAACTTTGGGGGAGAACTTTTTTGAACGTTCACAGCGTTTTTCCTCTGAAATGGAGTAAAAAAATTAGTCTTGCCGACCACTAGGGTTCTCTACACCTCTGCGTACGTCACGCCATAATCGACAGCAAACTTTTAATTTTCATCGCAATTCCATAGAAAAAAGAACCGGTTATGTTCAAAATGGTGAGTTTTCTCCCAACGCACTCAATATCAATACACCCAGTTTATTGACATTGGATACACGCAAGACATACACGAAAAGTTGAGGAAACACAAAAAAACATTACGAAGAAAAAAATTAACAGCTGTTCATTATCGTTTCTTAAGGCTCATTCAAAGCAGGTCGCTTCGACTAGTCGCGGCACTGCCAACAGTTACAAAACCCATCGCGCCAACAGATCTTGCACTGAGTCGCGACGGTTTGGAACAGTTGGCAGTTTCAGTCGCAATCCCCTAGCGACTGGGGTATTTCATAGCTGGTCGAGGCGACCTGCTTACTTTGTTAGGTCGCTTCGACTAGTCGCGTCGCTTCCATGATGGAAGCGACTCGTCTAGTCGAAGCGACTAGTCTGCAATCTTTCGTCACAACCTTGCGTATGTGGCGCAAATTTGCAGACGTCACAGTTAACCAACATAAAAGAAGGCTCATGGAAGGGAAAAACGTGTATTTATGACACGTTTACGATGATAGAGATGAGAAAATATTATAAGAATACCGAGAATCACATTTCATGCAGTGCTTCTAGCAATTAGTAACCTTAGTCGTAGTTTTAAGTTTTTGCTCAAGCAAATTCCACCCCCATCGTTTTTGGAACCATTGTTTGTTTGGAAACTATGCAAAACTCTTTTATCTAGAAGGTAAGGGCCACAATGCCACAAAAAGTAAGTAGAAATGTCGAGAAAAATGCTTTTTTTATTCCTGCGGCGTGGTCCGCAATTGTCCGTCTATCTCAGGCAAACTGGGGATCGGAGCGCCGTAGAATACGCCAGATATGGATCGGGCTGGCGGACAGCCGGTGCTCCTGCCGAAAGTGCCAGCGCTGGCTTCTGGCCGGCAGGCTGTGCGAGCGCTGGCTTTCCGCATATTGCAATATTGCACGTCCAAACACCTGTGATCACGTTATCGATCCTTATGGATGTGTTAGCACATAGTTCGATGACGCCATCGATGACGTCTCGTCTCCCATATTCGTCCTGCTGCAGCTGCCGTCTCAAACATCGATGCTGGATGCTTCGGTGCTGCTGATGCTCTGTGAGTCATTTTTGCTGATTCAAGTCTTGGTATGTTTTGACATAAAACGCGGCAGATTCGAAGCAAAGCCTTGGCATCGGTGCATTTTCTTCTGTTCGAGGCAGTGAGATCTCAACAGATTCCCAGGCAATGCCTTGATTCTGTTGCGAATACGCCTGGAATCTGTCGCCACGGCTCAGGTCCGGAACCGACGCGGCAGCATCTCGGTAGAATTCAGTCAAATCATTCCAGCGATTTTTCCTGTTTTTAATAGAAAATTTACGCAAATTCATAGAGGCAGGAATTTAGAGAAGTTTTTCCAGCTACACTGGAACCATGGATGTGCGAAAACACGCGACTTCTGTTTCCATTTTGCGGTCATTTGTGCGTATCCGTTTTCCGTCTCTTCGAGGGGGGGAGGGATATGGGGAAAAATCGGAAGAAAACGAGTCGTTGACCAAGTGCAAGATTTGTCATTTATTCATACATTTTTTTCCGTTTTTCGCTTTCCAGTGCATTTTCGTCTATCCGTTTCCCTAGTATTTAAATTTCTTTTCGGAATTCGTTCTCGATTTCCGTGTAAAAATCAATGTCCACTTATCCCTGATCAAATATTTCAAACTTAACCAAAGTTTTCCAAACCCCGAAATGAGCGATAATTTGCCCTTGATCAACTATCCACCCCACGATGTGAATTAGTCCCGGAAACCCTGTTATTACCACCCTTTTCACCAATTTTCGAGTTAGGCGTCAATTATGGTGTGGCATATACGTAGCCAACAACTACAATGCTAACTAAACGACGCCAAATTTATAATATTACCAGCGGCGTCGGTCGGCTGACGCTGGCCTCTGCCGCTGGGTCCGGCTGCGCCGGCCCATGTGCCGGCTTCGCCGGCACCTTGGGTGTAAGGAGAATAAATAGGCGCTTTCTTTCCTCCTGCGACGGCCCATAAGCTGGCTTCGGCGGCAACACTTAAACCGTCGGAAATCACAAAGCATTCCAGACCTTGTAACACCCGTTAGCCTTCTTATCTGTACCGTGACACACCGGTCCATATTTCGCTGCATAAGGCTCTGAAGTGGCTTTCGATTTGATTTAATTTCTGTCATGATAAGGCCAACCGCTGTTTGAAATTCACTGAACGTTTCCATGACAAACCGACACCCTGCTAATTGTATTGCCAAATGAAGTGCATAGAATAATGTTTGTGTTCCATGGATGCGAATTTTGATTAACTCTTATTATCATCATATATAAACCCGATTTAAATACGTTAGTGCATAGAAACAGCTAAACAGTTGAAATGAGTGGTGAAGGGGGAGGGGACCTGAGGAAAGGGGTTGTATGCGCTCTCTTATGAAAGCCCAAAACTATTCTAGAGTTCCGAGCCCTCCCACTTTGGTCCCGCACACTTTCTACGGCGTCTGCCACACTCGCACTTGGGTCCCGCACACCTTTCATGGCGTCTGAAGCACTCGCACTTGGGTACAACGCATTTTCTACGCCATCCGCGCACTCCCACTTGGGCCCACACGCTTTCCTTGGCGCTATTCCAGTGGAGTTCCGCACACTTTTCTCTCGGCGAAAGATAGATATGTAGTAGGATTGCTCTATGATCAAGCGCTTATCAAAGAATTCCTCGAGAATTGGAAGGAGTCATGAGTAGCCAGTCCATTCAAATCTTTGAAATGGCTGGAGCAGGGGCATCTTAGAAGGGCTGGAGCAGGGGCCGCGAAGGGGCTGAGCAGAGTGCCAAAAGGGCGCGGCGCGGCATGATGTTGGAGAGCCATATTGACAGATCGCGGCGATCTATCAATACGGCTCTCCATCATCAGGCCGCGCCCTTTTGGCACTCTGCTCAGCCCCGAAGGCGGCTGCAGGGGCATCTTAAAAGAGCTGGAGCACAGGCACCGAACGCGGCTGCAGGGGCACTTTAAAAGAGCCGGAGCAGGGGCACCGAACACGGCTGCAGGGGGGCTTTGAAAGGGCTGGAGCAGAAGGGCCAAAGGCGGTTGCAGGGGCACCTAAAAAGGGCTGGAGCAGGGGCACCGAAAGCGGCTGCAGGGGCGCTTTGAGGAGGCTGGAGCAGGGGCACCAAAGGCAGCAGCAGGGGCGTCTTAAAAGTGCCGGAGCAGGGGCACCGAGCGCGGCTGTAGGGGCACCAAAGGCAGCAGCAGGGGAACGACTCCGCCCACTTTGGCTGTCGGAGCCCACGTCCTCGACCGCTCCGACGGCCGTCGGACGGGGTTCTGATCCCCAGTTTGCCTGAGATTTCACGCGAAATCACGTCCGCCCGAGCGATTTGAAATCTCTGCACGGAGCGATTTCAAATCGCTTCATCCAGCGATTTCAGATCGCGACAGCATTGTTGATCGCTTCGACTTGAAGTCGAAGCGACCAGCTATGAATCAGGGTATAGAACCGAGTCAGCCATGGCTACAGTATAAGTATGCAACGGCACTACGGTCTTTTTCCATTGTCGCAGGCTGTATCTGAGCAATATTTAGACAATATTAAAAGTTAGAGCTTTTAAACAACTTCTCGAGTGCATTTCGCAAAAATCCCTGGGGGAAAGCTCTCGAATTTATTTGATTATTTTCGAAAAATTTGGAAAAAAAAAGAATTGCTTGGATGCAGCCATTCGGGAGTTTCCTAAAAACTGTATTCAAATCTAATATTTCACTCTGAACAATTAGGAAGCTCTTATGTGGAAGAAATCATTGATTCGGAAATTTCTAAGAGGGTTTATTGGATTCATTTACACATTTTAAGCTTTCTGAACATACTTTATAAGGCATACTCATTCAATCGCTCGAATTTTATTCGAGTATTTTTTTCGCCCGAAATTACTCATTCTTTCGCTCGAATTGTGTCTATTAGGGGCTGGTACCTTGGACTGGAAGGTTGCTGTGAATACCTAATAATTCGGGAAAATATACTGAATAGTTGAGGAGAGTCGGGTAAAGTCAGAAGATCAACGGGTGAAATGTTGAGGGGAATTGTGACGGAATCGAATTTCAGAGCAGAGGAAAGTCTATTAAGCTTAGGTATAACATAATCCGGACTAGCTCAGAAAAGGAACAATTAAGGGTCAAATCGATTTGAGGAAATTCGGTAGGGTGGATTAATAGGGTGAATGTGTGGAAATCGCTGGATTCTTATCTGAAAAGTTGTCGATTAGCTAAAATGCGTCCGAAAGTCGATCAGCGAAGGATCTGAAATACGTTGAAGTATCGATTTTTGCAACAGTCTTGCTAAAATCGATTTATAGAAAGCGCCCGAGGCGCAACTGTCGACGATGGATGACATACTATTACGTCATAAGCCGACAGGTGCGCTCAGGGCGCTGCGTGAATCAATTTCGTCGGTAGCACCCGAAGCGCAACGTATGTGGCCTGCATCGCAACATATGTGGCCCGAAAATTGCCAAGTTTGTCACCCTGAGCGCAACATAGACGCGGCTCCGGATGCATTCGGGGTGGGCTCAGGGCCTGCTATCGTCTGAGTGAAAAATATTGCTTAGATAACCTGGCCCGCGTTGAACACAGGCACGGAAAAAATCACAACGAAAAGTTTCGAAGAATACTAGAGGTATCGATGAGATAGAAGTAGGTGATTTAATCACTCTCGATCAGTTAAAGGCAGTGTCCACGATAATCTTCGATTTTGAGATTAATCCCTAAATCGATTGTTTGGCCACCGGGTAGAACTAAACTGACGAAAAAATAAAGAAAAACGCCCCAGAAGGGCACCAAATCATTTACTCTTACCTCACCTTTTTACTCCCACTGGAACTGTTCGTTGTGACAATGGAATCTTTTGTGGATCCGTCTTTTACAGTTCGCTGTTCTCTGTTGCTGTCTTCTTTGTTTCGGACCCTAACTAATACCGTTTTGCCTAAAGTATTCTTCCATTTTTGACTAAACCCATTTTTCACCGGTGACAATCACCGTGAACATGTTCATCCAATCGGACTAGTTCAGGCCAGAGAATAATGTCACTGAAATAAGACTTTTAGTGCGTTTCAAGCCGTTTCTTTGTAACTTTGGTAACACTTGATGGCCAACGTATTGTTTTGAATGCAAAACCCGGGAACAAAAATCATCGTGAACACTGCCTTTATACGGCAGCACACCTATCGGATAGCTGTCGGTCAAAACATGATCTGCCTGATTCAATATGTCTATGGCATCGTCCATAAGTTACGAGAGTGCGCGATTACGCAAAATCGATAGCCATCGAGGGCACACTGTTTGCTAGGCGCTCGTGCGCACTTACGATCGCTCTCGCCCTCACTCGCTAAGACCCTTTTCGAGAGAGAGAGAGAGCGAGATGTAACAAGTGTCATACTTAAAGCTTCATTCCTAAAGCACCAATCCTCGAACCTCGTTCAAAACTAATGCTATCGTATTCTTTAGATCCACCACGGCTGTCACAAACCGTGGTAAATGAGCTGCCAACGAGTCGAGTTGAGTGATTGATTAACAGGTCAAAAGTTAACAATCGAATCAACGCGAGCCAGGAGATGATTGTCGGTGTCTCTCATGATATCGGGTACCCATCAGAGTTGAGGACCGTTGAGGACCGCGGAACAGAGAGAGCGCGCGTCCTCGCGACGTATGGACGCTGCCTATTAGGGGCCAAATAGACTCCCGCCGCTGAAAGGCGCGGCAGCATGTAATGGACGAGTATTGATCGTGCGGCGCCGCACGATCGATTCTCCTCCATTGCATGCTGCCGCGTCTTTCAGCGGAGGGAGTCTATTCGGCCCCTTAGGGGCTGAGCAGAGTGCCATCAAGGCGCGGCGCGACCTAATGGTGGGCTGCCGTATAGATAAATCGCGGCGATCTATCAATACGGCAGCCCACCATTAGGTCGCGCCGCGCCTTGATGGCACTCTGCTCAGCCCCTCAACCCATTCACGACTAAGCCTAATTTTGGGTGGCTGCACGTTCGGACCGCGTGCAATATTGCGTCACCGTATAACGTGTCCCACCGGTGGGACACGCTGGCTTGAATAGCGTCCCACGGGTAATTCCTTTTTCTTTGTCGTGTCCATATTGTACCTAGCAACGATGGTCGGACAGTATCAGAGTTTGAGCTTCCGAGACGCTTTTGTTATCGAGAAACAATAACTCAAACCAAAACGGGGTCAACTGAGCTGCAACGCTTTCAGAAAAGTAAACGAGTTTTAAACGATAGGTTTGTACCAAGCAACCTTAAAGGCAGTGTTCACGATAATCTTCAATTGTGAGATAACTTGCTATATCGATTAAGTGGCTCCCGGATAGCACTAAAATCATGCAGAAATTGAGAAAAACGCGCTAGAAGTACACGAAATCCTTAAGTATCACCCCGCCTCTTAAGTATCACAGGAAGTGTTTGTTGTGACAATGAAATCTTTTGTGGACCCGTCCTATGCAATTCTCTACTCTCTATTGTTCCGTTCTTTCTTTAGGACCCTAACTAATACTGCTTTGCATAAAATATTTTTCTATATTCGATTGACCTCATTTTCCACCGGTGACAACCACCATGAACATGTTCATTCAACCGGACAACTAGTCCATGTTATAGAACAATGTCACTGAAATACGACGTTTTAATGCGTTTCTCGCCGTTTCTTCGTAATTTTGGTAACACTTGGAGGCCAACGCATTGTTTTATGTGAAAAACTCGAGGACGAAAATCATCGTGAACACTGCCTTTAAAGCTAGCAAAAGGAGGAAAAAAGAAATGACTAGGTGCTTCTATAGCTGCTTTACAGCCGTTTTTTCCTCTACTTCAGCTCACCCAATTTTAGAAAGTTTTATTTTAGAAAGAAAATTTTAGAAAACATGTTGTTGCATTTGACCTTCTGATGGACCACGAGGTTTTTATTTAGGACTTGGGTAGGTCAAGACATTGATCATGTGTAGGTTCGAAAGTAGTTTCTTGTGGCGGAGAAATCGATTTTTGAAAAGGGTGTCCCACCGGTGGGACACGCGGTCCGAAGTGGTAGTCAACGCGTGTCCCACCGGAGGGACACGTGGTCGTGAATGGGTTAAGAGCAGGGTAAGGCGTGTCTGGCGATGTGCCCGTCGGAGGTACCTCCCTTCCAAGTTCGAAATTTTCGCGGTCCCCCCCCCGTACTCAGTTTAGTAGTGAGTGTACCACTCACTAGAGCCTGTTTTACTTACACCCCGATGTTTTTTTTAAAGAACCATGTTCTGGATGTTGTCGGTATAGTCCTGCATATCAATAATCCGTGTTCAGAATTTCCTAAATGCCTCAGAGATTTACAGATTTCCAAAAGTGGGCATTACCATAGCTTTGCGAAGAGAGACGGGGGTACCCAAATGGCGATTTTTCGGGTATTAAGAAAAATTCTCCCGAAATTAGCTTTAAAAAAATTCCAGGAGTTGTTCTGGGTGCTTATTACAAATATGGCGCCCTTCGGAAAACTATGTACGCTATTTTGTAGAGCGAATTTTTTCTTTTCAAATAGTTTATGGCATGTCGCCAAAAGTTGCAAAAATCGATGCGCTATTCGCAATTCAAAGAAACGCAACGACTTATTCACAACCAAATATATAGTGAAATCACTCATGATTGAGGTCTTGCCGTTGAAGGGACTCTGGGTCCAGCGCAACCCGAGAGCCCGTTATCAACTTTGCAGTCAAAAACAGCAGGGGAGCTGTCTACATCGGCAACTACAACTGACACCACTACTTCTCCTTTCTACTCCACATCTACTGTTTTAGCTTATGCTATACGGTGACTAGATGTATGAAACATCTACATCTGAAGTCCGAGTAGTATGTAGTACTCTTTGTCGTTCTAGTGGCTCTCAGTGGAGAGAAACGACGAAATACTAAGTGCCTGTTTGGTACGTGATGCGTGCGTGATATGCCGCGTACAATGCGTAATCTGAATCGAATTCATCCTCAATCATCAAATAATTTTCAACCCTAATTTTTTTCGGTTCAATACGGTTGGCAGTCGCATCAGGAAAACGAGAAATTCGTTCATGCTACAAGGCACAAGAAAAGTGATTTACGAAGGGAGGATAATCATATCGAAAACGAACACCAGGTACTGCTAAGCCTAGAAAAAATATGACTAAACAAAAGAAAAGAGCAAAAAAAAACGGCGCGGTGTAAACTCGTTGCTTGTCTGCACTCAAGAAGGGTCTGCAGAGTTGCAGCAACCCGTGAGTGATCGCCTAGCGTCCAAGTTGAAGTTGAAGTCGCGGCGTTGCTCGCAGCAATGGACAATGTGGGGCGATCCAATGGTGAAAACATAGGGCAAAAGGGCGAACGACGCGGCATAAAGGGCATCACAGTAATTTGATGCCGCGACAGCCAGCGAGCGGCAACCGACGCCGCGACGATAATATTCGAAATCATTTTTGCCGCCGCTTCAAGCCTGACGCTCGGCGACCGCTCGCTGGTGTCTGCAACTCTGCAGACACCAATAGCTGACGTTAGGCAGCCACTCGCAGATCGCTGCAACTCTTCAGACCACCTCAGCCTCGACGCGACGACAAGAATGTTTTCGAGGATTATCGACGCGGCGTCGGTTCTCGGCATCGCATCCCCCAGGGTCACTGCGAGCGACGTCGCGGCTTGACTCTGCAGACCCCTTAAAGGCAGTGGTCGCGCTCAAATATGCTCGTCTTCTTTTCCGCTCTAAACCCTTCTCTGGGTATAGAGTAGTAGAACCTATAAGAAAAAATCGCGAAAAAAAACGCTGTTCTGGGCCAAATTCGAAGCCTGAACTTTCTTGTCTTTTGATGGTTCTAAGCTGATTTTTGTAGTATTTTCGTCAACGTTTTTCATCGTGACCGCTGCCTTTAAATGCAGTGTTCACGATGATTTTCGTTCGCGAGATTTCTACTCAAAACAATGCGTTGGCTAAAAAGTATTACCAAAATTACGAAGAAATGGCGAGAAGCGCACTAAATCGTTATATTTCAGTGACATTATTATCTGGCATGGACTAGTTGTCCGATTGAATGAACATGTTCATGGTGGTTGTCACCGGTCAAAAATGGGGCTAATCAAAAATGGAAGGATATTTTAGGCAAAACAGTATTAGTTAGGCCTTGAAGAATGTACGAAGCAACATAAAGTAGAAAATTGCAGAAGACGGGTCAACAAAAGATTTCATTGTCACAACAAACAGCTCCACTGACAGTTAAGAAGCGAGCTGAGAGCAAAGGATTTCGTGTCCTTTGTGGTGCGTTTTTCTCGGTTTCTTCGTCATTTCAGTTCTACTCGGGGGCAGGCATGTGCGAAAAACTTGGATAAAAAAACCGAAAAACGAGAAATTTTCAGTTTTGAACTCGAAAAAATCCAAAAAAAAAATGAATTTTTTTGTGTTTTGAAACGTCCTATTTTTATAATTACACATATTTGACTGGAAAAACAAAGCAACGTAATCTAAGTGCTTCGAATGATGACAGAATTATGTTTCCTTAGTGAAACAATTCCTAGTTAAACAAAAAGCATACGTAATCAACGTATTAGTGTGAAGAATGTTACCCTTGTTACAGTGTCGAATCCTGACAAAATTGTAGCGCTGAACACCTTCCGAAATCCTTATTGTAAACTTGTGGTTCAGAACTGCGGTAGTTCTCTGAACATTCATGTCCACGTTCTTTCGCGTTTTTGATCAAAACTGTGGGATCGAATGTGGTCCCTAACTTTATGAAAAAACTGAATTTGTAGAGGTTAAAAATCGTGGGCAAGTCACAGATCAAAACGGAACAAACATTGCTCAGAGACGAACATCAATAGTTCTTGATGCATAGCACAAATTTCTTGCGCTGTCATGTTGAATTTGAGTGTGAGCGATCGCGTCGTGGTCAGCTCTTACCATTAGCTCAGTCTTCCGGCACGCATTGAGTCGTGGTGTCTACACATGGGTTAGGTTCAACCACTATCGCTGGATGGAACTACACATGATGGCGTTGGCCCAAGAAAGTTTTTATCCGCAGTTTTTTTTTGGTATTGATCGATAGAGGGTGTTGTGTACGGGACACAATCGGCGTGCAAAAGTTTATTCCAAAAGGTTGCCACACGCAGGTGGCTAGGCAAAATGTACAGCAATAATAACAGAGTAGTGAGGCGAGTGGTTGGCTGCTCAGCGTCGTCGTGGTGGCTTGGCGTCGAGGCGTCGTGTAGTGGCGGTGCAGGAACGGAGTGGTAGTGGTAGACGAATCCAATAGGATCTGTAACAGTGCGGCGGCAGGGGTTTATATAGCGCGGTGGGTGGTCTGTGATTGGCCGGTTTTCGCGCCTAGATCAAAACCCACCAACATGGTGATCAGTCGATAAATCATCCGATGTTTGATCTCCCATCACAACACCTCCCCTTTTAAGAGGCGTTCTACGGTGAGGAGAACCAATTTGTTATCAACCGACTAAAGTTCGTAGCGCTTTGGTTTACGGCGCTTTCGGGTTGATCTTCGTAACGTAACTGGAGCAAACCCAACTGTTCGCGGTTTTCGAGCTCGCCTTTCAACTACCCCTGGAGTTGCGCGACTCGTACTGGGTTGCTCATTGTTACCCTGTGTAGCGGCATCGGAGGGATCATCACTGGGTATGATCACGGTATCATGCTCTTGATCCGGCCCATCTTGACTAGCTTGTTCTGGCACTCTTTCAGTGCTGAGCGGGGCAAACATTTGCATGTTTGCGAACTGTTCTACCTCCAATGTCAACTTCGTACATGACTTTTCCAATGGTCTTTACCACTGTCCCTTGAGTCCATTTAAAATTGGATGCTCCATTGTAATCCTTTACTAGAACAGTGTCTCCGGGTGAAAAGTCTCGATGTTTTGTACCATTTTTCCGATTGAATTGTTTTTCGGTTCTTTTCCGATGGTCAGCGGCACTGTCTGTTTCTGTCTGCGCTTCCGACGGTCTTAGCATACTCAACTGGGTTCTTAGCTTCCTTCCCTAAAAAAACTTCAGCTGGGCATTTACCTTGCAGAGCAGAATTAGGTGTTGTGCGGTAAGCCAACAACACAACGTTTAGACAGTCACTTTCTGGGCGAGCGGACTCCCTTCCCTCCCCTTTTAGCTTCTTAATCCCTCTTTTCAGGATATCCACGAATCTTTCGGCTTGACCATTCGACTGAGGATGGTACGGCGGTGTTCTTACATGGTTAACACCTCGTTCTTCGCACATCTGCTTGAAAAGCTCGGATAGAATTGTGTTCCATTATCGCTCACTAGCGTCTTTGGATTTCCATAGCGTGCGAAAAGCTCTTTCAACAGCTTCATTGTTGTGCCAGCTGTGATATTTTTCATTTCAAACATCCGGCCATTTACTCAAGGCGTCAACAACGACCATGTAGTACACTCCATCCATTGGGCCAGCAAAATCAACATGAACTCGCTCCCATACATTTTCTGGTGTCTTCCAGGTTTGCAGAGGTACTTTAGTCGAAGATTTCGATTGTAGTTGGCAATCAGCGCAACTTTTCACAACCTTTTCGCAGTCTTCATCGACATTTGGCCAGTAGACATAGCTTCGCGCTAGTCCCTTCATCCTGACAATCCCAGGATGACCATAGTGCAGCTCTTTGAGAACTTCCTGTCTCAGCGCCTCTGGCACGAAAACTCTATCGCTTACCATCACGCAGCCTTGCACTACTGATAACGATTCACGTTTACTGTAAAAATCTTCATTTCACCTTTTACGACTTTTGGCCACTTTTCAGCTTTCGCAGCAGAACATCCTTTTCTGTGTGCTCACGAATCATATTTGCCGTGACGGGCAACCTACGAATAGCGTCTGCGAGGACAACATTCACGTCAACCTCCACTATGGCGACTAGGCGATCCTCCTCAACAAGAGGATGCCTCTGTATCAGCCTTGACAAACCATCCGCCTGTCCAAACGAGTCCGTCTTGATGTACTCGATTTCGAAATCATAGCCTATTAGCATTGTTGCCCAACGCATCAGACGGTTGGCTGAGTGGACCGGTATGCCCTTTTTGCTACCAAATATGGCTAGCAGTGGCTTATGGTCAGTTCGGAGCGTAAAACGCCTCCCATAAACAAATTTGTGGACCTTTTTGATTGCCTCCACAAGACCCAAAGCCTCCTTTTCGATCTGGGCATAGTTTTTTTCTGCGACTGTTAGTGACCTCGAGCCGTGGGCGATCGGCTTTTCTGTTCCATCCGGCATTTTGTGCGAGATCACGTATCCTATCCCATAATCGCACGCGTCAACAGCTACGATTAGCTTCTTTTTAGGATCGTAGTAAGTCAGGTTCAAATCTGACATCAACACTTTCTTCAGTTTTTCGAACGCTGTTTCATGTGTGTGTTTCCATATCCATTTAATGTCTTTTTTCAGCAAAGCATCCAGTGGTCCACGCATCTCCTTCATGTTCGGTATGAAAGACGAGTAATACGTAACCATGCCTAGGAATGCGCGCAACTGTGCCACATTCTGTGGTGCTGGCATTTTAGCGATGGCAGCCACCTTCTCTGGATTAGGACGACGTCCATCTCGGTCTACAACGAACCCGAGAAAACGGATTTCTGGTTTTGCGAACGAGCATTTTTCAAGTCTTACACGAAACCCGTATTCCTTTATTCGTTCGAATAAAGCATGAGTGTTTTTTCTGTGCTCTTCAAGTGTCCTTCCGACTACCAGAACATCGTCCAGGTAGGCTGCTACTCCTTCCAGACCAGATATCATTTTATTCATGATGCTTTGAAAAATTCCTGGCGCTGTCTTGATACCAAAAGGCAACCTTTTGTATCGATATAGACCCTTGTGTGTATTGTTTACCACCAACTTTTGGGCCTCATCCGTCAGTTGCACTTGAAGGTAAGCATCCGAAAAGTCAATCTGTGAAAAGAACGTTCCACCATTCAGAGATGCGAAAATATCGTCCGGAATGGGAATAGGATACTCATATGCCTCCAAGGCGTTATTCAAACCAGTTGAAAAATCAGCGCAGACCCTCATTTTGCCATTCGCTTTACGAACGCTAACTATTGGAGCGGCCCATTCACTGTGGGTTATCGGTTCGATCACACCCATTTCTTCCAGGCGCTCAATCTCTTTTTCAACTGTCTCTAACAATGCATGCGCGACAGGTCTTTTCATTCTGAAAATCGGCTTAGCATTATGCAAGAATTTCAAATCTGCCTTTTCTTTCGAACTCGAACATGTGCCTAAGCCCTCTTGAAACACACTTTCGAATTTCCGTTTCCAATCATTCACCAGGTTGGCATCATCTACGGTACTCACACGAGCTACCATTCTTCCCATTGTATATATGCCATTTCAGCGTTCTGTTTTATCCAATCGAGGCCGACTAGACTTCTATGGGGGGGGGGGTGACGTAACAACATCCCTCACTATTAGCACCTCTCAGTTTGAACTGACATTTCAGCTCACCACGAACCTTCATTCGGTTCCCACTAGCGTCTTTCACAACCAGGCTAGTGTTTCTGAGTTCAGGACTGCCCATTTTCTTCCACTCATCCACACTCAACAGCGTGATGTCTGAGCCTGTGTCCAACTGAAACTCTATTTGGTGCCCATTGATTTCAGCGGTGACGTATTGTCGAACCGCATTTACCTCAGCTTCAGCACTTCCTGCGAGAACTACTCGCCCGCACCGTTTCTTGTGAGGTTTCGCAGCCGTCCTCGATCTGGACCTGCTTCGATATTGCGATGCTTTCTCACAATATTTCTCTTTGTGCCCTTTGCCTCTACATGAGTTGCATACCCATGCCTTGCTTCGGCACTCACGACTTGTGTGACCAGTTCTACCACAGTTCCAACATTCTAATGATCTTTCCTTTTCCTTCCGAAATGGCCCTTTTCTGACCTCTTTAACATCAGCTGAATCCTGTTCGATCATCTTTGGCGCCTTCAATAACGTCATTATTCGGTCACATTCCTTATACATCTGATGAAGCGTAGGCTTCCGCTGTTCCTTTGCTTCCTTATCCAAGAAGGCAAGCAATCTTGGTCGAATTTCGCGATCTCTATGCGACTTGAGACCATAAATCCACAATAATGCCTTCAACCCTTCACTATCCAGCTCGTCGAAGCGAGCGTGTTCACACATTTCATTTATTCGACCAGTGTATTGCATGTAATCCTCTGTGTCCAGTTTTTCTACTTTCATACACTGATATCGCAATGTGAATAAAGATTTTCTTACATCGAACATATCTTTAAGGGTTGAAATCGTTTCGCTGAACGAAACGTCTGACGGTGCTTTCGGTAGAATTTGACGCTTATATCTCTCGAAGACTTCATTGTCAAGCTTCCCTAGCAACAATCTCAACCTTGCATCTTCAGCAAGGGATGCACCATCCTTCATTAATGTGTCTTCATGTCTTTCATACCACCGAGAGAAACACCTATCAATCTCGGGGTCAAACTCGAATGCTGTGATTCGACAGTTCAATTCCGACATCAAAGTCGATTGATGCGGCACCACCTCATTTTCTGGCTTCGCCTCACTTTTTGTAGCCATTAATTTCATCATTTGCTGTACTAATTCCATTTGTTTCTAAGCATTCTCTTGCATCATCAGCCTCATTTGCTGAGCATTCTGATCTACCAGCTTTTGGACGGTTTCCTGGTCCATTTTCAATGTAGGGCGATAATATCAAATCAAGCCCAATATGCTCTTTTGCCCAAAAACTTTGCTCCAGCGTCTTGAACGCGAGCTCAATCAATTGCCTTTTGGATCAAGCACAATCAGACAAAAATGTGCGATCTCTTGACCAAGTTCAAGCCCAGAGGCGACTATGGTCTATTCAGGTGCTCAAGCGCAAAAGCGCGACTTCCCTGATTTTAGCAACTCCAGAAAATCAACCGCCAGGGCGGGCTCCTGGTCTATCTTCAGGTATTCAACCGCAGGGCGGGCTGCTGATCGACTTTTTTTTGCACTTTTAGTTCGTTTTGCAGGTAATCGACCGCGAGGCGGGAGACCTGATCGCCAGTTGTTGTGTACGGGACACAATCGGCGTGCAAAAGTTTATTCCAAAAGGTTGCCACACGCAGGTGGCTAGGCAAAATGTACAGCAAGAATAACAGAGTAGTGAGGCGAGTGGCTGGCTGCTCGGCGTCGTCGTGGTGGCTTGGCGTCGAGGCGTCGTGTAGTGGCGGTGCAGGAACGGAGTGGTAGTGGTAGACGAATCCAATAGGATCTGTAACAGTGCGGCGGCAGGGGTTTATATAGCGCGGTGGGTGGTCTGTGATTGGCCGGTTTTCGCGCCTAGATCAAAACCCACCCACATGGTGATCAGTCGATAAATCAATTGATGTTTGATCTCCCATCACAACAGAGGGAGCAGAAAAATTAAGGTTGGCTTCCGCTTGAAAATTAAGGGCCTCCAAAGAGCAATTCTCGACTTCTTTTTCATGTACATCTTGAACGAAAACGAATTTTCCTGACCTTAAAGCAGTGTTCACAATAGATTTCACTTTTGATATCTCAACCGTTTACGGAAGGTCTGGTGTCCTATACAGCAAGGCATGCTTGAAGAGAACGCGAAAACCGTGTCTTTGAGCTAAAAGAGGGCCACCTTTGCTTACGTTGACTTTTGAGCGTGGAGGAATTAACCGCTATGAAGGATGATACCTATCAATGCAATCACCAGTTACTGAAAGGGTTTGCAACAGAAAACAAAAGTGTCTTAATGAAAGCTTTCGTAACATATGTTGGGCCTCTGGTAGAATGCGGGACCACAGTGTTTGCACCACACAAGGTGAAGGACATTCAAGCTATCGAAAATGTACAAAATAACTATACCCGCAAGGTTGTAATTAGATATGGAGGATTCTTATACTCTCCGTCTTCCGAAGTCCAAAATAAGGAACAAATTTCTGGGAGTACACTCATTGCAGTCTAGGAGGAGACTCAGGGATGTCTGCATGGTTTTTAAGATAATTTCTGGGTTAGCTAGTGTAGAGCGGTTATCGTTTTACCGACTCACTGCATCGCGAACGCGTGGAGGAAGCATCAAATCACATATCCCATACCTGGGAGTGGAATTAGATTGCATGCATTTACTGCGCGTGCTGGCTCTGCTTATATTGAGTTGAGGAGCACCATTGATCCTGTACCGACTAACTTTAGGGCTTTTAAATGAATGGCTTCTAACACAATACTTTCATACTAAGGTATTTCACTATCTATTCTGTGAGCAATAATCATCGGTGTGAATTTATTTTATGAATTTATTTTTGAGGTTCCTTGTGTATTATATCACGACTGTCCTAAACGGCATAATGAATTATTATAATTATTATTATTATTATCAAGCGGTTTAGCTCGCCTATCAATACTTCCTTGACTTGATTACTTCATGTTATCACAACCTCGAGTGTTCATTTCTTCACGTCTAGGGGGCGGAAAGGGGACATGAGGCGTTTCGGTGACCTCAGAACGCTTGTTTGCATCCGTTATCTTGTCACTCCTAGTTCTTTTTGACCCACGCTTCCGACACTGAGAGCATAGAATTCTTCTCGCCTATCATTTCACTGCCAAAAATCATCGAGAAAGATTATCGTGAACGCTGCCTTTAAGGTAACGATTAAGGTTATCAGCTATGCGCGATCGATTATTAGATTGGTGATGTTTCCGCCTGTCGAATTTTTTTATTTTTTGTTCTTCGGAGAATCCTTCCTGAAAGTTATGGCCATGCTCAAAAGATGCGCCGTAGTCGTTTTAGTCTGCTGAAAAACGGCGAACAACGGAAAACGCACACCCCTGCTCGGAGGCGAGACAATCGATTTAGCGATTAATCTCAAAATCGAAGATTATCGTGAACACTGCCTTTAAAGGCAGCAGACACGCTCAAAAATGGAATAGATTTTTTGACATAAATCAAAGGTTTGGAGCTGGTTGTATTGGGAACTGACGAAAAAACGAACGAAAACTGTGCGCAAATAGAGGGATAACGGTTATTTTGTTATCGGGTGAAAGTGGACGAGTTTTACCGCGCGCGGTTGAAACAGCGAATATTAGCAACAAAACGGTTGAGATGGAGAAACCGATATATTCCTAGAGCGTGTACTGGAACATTCACCTCGTTGTAAGCCTCAAACACCAGCCAAAGTGACCGTATTACTACTATCAATCTGGACGAGTTTGCATTTTGGGGCGGGGTTGCAGAAGCTCAGGGGCGGGGTTGCAGAAATTTTTCCATTCGCATTACTGAAATTCAGTAGTTTTCACTTGTTTTTGACGCTTCCTTCGGCGTGAGCGTTCTACTAGGGGCCTTACGACCCAAGTAGCGTAATTATCTCAACAACTTTTTCGAGCGTGTCTGCTGCCTTTAAGATAGCCCTACCGATTGTAACAAAACATAGCCTAGGAGAGAAGTAGTACTCAGAGGAAAGGAATTAAAAGTCCGTAAGGGAAACAAAGACCAAATGGTGACTGCGACAACAAGCAGAGACAACCTTGATTTTGTGAAGTACGCACGAGTAAACGCAGAAAGGGCATTCGAAACCACTCAAATGGAACATATTCGAGTGATCCTAAATTCCTAACATACGGATCACTTACCGTAGCAAATTGTTTCGTCAACCTTGATCGCGTTACGCATTGGTTCAATGATACTTCCCGGCGAGCAACGAATTGCATCAATTTGCTAAAAAAATACCAAAGGAATGAATGTGACGAAAATGAAGATCAGATACAACCCACTCTCTGAACGAGCAGAGTCAGCAGCCGAGAATTCCAATGGTTAAAAAACCATTGCAGTGTTAACTTATATGTACTGTTTAGGGGTGATAAAGCTGCCGAGATGTCGTACGTTCGTGCCGTGGCAGTGTGGAGGGAAGAAGATCACCTCCGTGCAAACCGACGTCAATCCCTCCGCGGAGAGGGTTTTTGTCATGGGAGAGGTGCTGGCTGGCTGCAGCTCTCCTGAGGATTCTTCTACAAATGGCCGGCGTCGAAAGGAATCCAGGACCCGCGAAGAAGAAGAAGTACCCATGTGCCACATGCGGCAGAGATGTCAATTGGTATGGAACCAGCGTCCAATGTTTTGGATGCGAAAGGTGGGTGCACTTCTCTTGTTCGGGTCTCAGTTCTGTGAAGCACCACGATTCTTCCTTTCGTTGTATTGTGTGCTCCGCCTCCAGTAACTCAAATTCCTCATCTACCAACCGCCCCCTATCTATTGTACACATCAATCTAAACGGCCTTCGGACCAAGCTTTCTGAATTATCTCTCTTTGCCCGTACTCATCACCCGGATGTTATCATGGTCCAGGAGACTAAACTCTCTCCCTCTGCTACCTCTAGACATCCAAACATCCCGGGCTATACTGCA
This sequence comes from Aplectana chamaeleonis, assembly GCA_029168955.1. Classification (NCBI taxonomy): domain Eukaryota; kingdom Metazoa; phylum Nematoda; class Chromadorea; order Rhabditida; family Cosmocercidae; genus Aplectana; species Aplectana chamaeleonis. The sequence goes on along the minus strand of JAPDOI010001173.1, from coordinate 52,335 downwards.
TATCATACTCCCAGGTCATCTCAAGGAGGCGGAGTCTCTACTTTTGTTCTGTCCTCTCTTCCCTCTCACATTATTCCAAACACTCCAGTGGATGGCACTCTCGAAGTACATCCCCATCCATCTACCTCTTAAAACACCACTTTCTCTTTTTAATATATATATCCCTCCTTCTTCCTCTTGTCCCTCAACATACAATCCTATCCCCTTCTCAAGCAGCTGTATGACTGCTCTCTTTCTCCCTCAATTGTCTTTGCGGGTGACTTCAATGCGCACACGTTCTGCTCGTCGCTTGATTCTGATGCTAGAGGAGGTGACGTCGAAGAATGGGCGGAGGAGTGCGATCTGGTTATCTTAAACGATGGCCAGCCCACTCGTCTCCCTGCCAACGGCCGATCATCTAGCCCAGACATCTCCCTCGTCTCTTCCAATCTCTCTAATGCCTGCTCTTGGTCGACATCCACAACTCTTTCCAGCGATCACATCCCTGTCTTTGTCGATATTGATCTCTCTAACTCTCTTGCTCCCTATACAGGTGTTCGTCATCGTTCTTATCTTAATTTAGGCCTTGCAGACTGGAGCCTGTTCAGGGAGGTTGCGCTCCGCCAAGCGGCTGATTATCCGTGGAATGGCGATGTACACCAGAAGGAGCGCCACCTATCTGATGCTATCTTGAAGGCTATGAAAGCTGCGATCCCTGAAGGCCGCGTTAAGACCTTCTTTCCCAATGTCACCAGGAAACACTGCAGAAGATAAGGACAAGGGACGCAAAGAGAGCCGCAAATCATCTTGACCCAGACATCGCTGCGCTGGATGATGAGATCAGGAACGACCTTGACAGGCACAAGAAGGAAACTTGGGAAAAGTTCACTGAGAAGATGAACTTCAGAAATGATGCAGCAGCAACGTGGAAGGCCTTGAAAAGGATCTCCGGAAAATTCACCTCCGCCGACAATTCCACGATTGAGTTTGAAGATGGAGTCTTCAAATCAGGGAAGGAGGCCGCAAATGCTCTTGGGAAGCATTTTTTCATCACTAGAACCAAAAGAGAGAAACAGAACAGAATAACTGTACGGGAACTCTGTAAGTTGCCTCTCATGGATGTAGATGATGCAGTCACGCCTGCACAGGTCGAGAAGGCGATAAAGGAGATGAGCAACTCGAAGGCATTAGGGCCAGACGGTTTGAGCCCTGCAGTCCTGAAGAGACTGCCCAGTGAACTACTGCCCTTTATTGCTGACGTCATAAATACATCGTTTCGTACATGTATTTTACCCCAAAATTGGAAAGTGGCTCGTGTTATTCCACTGCCGAAGCCGGGAAAGTCACCATCCACGGCTAAAGGGTACCGGCCGATCAGTCTGCTCTCACCCATCGCCAAAATTGCCGAAAAACTGGTTGTGGAGGAGCTTGCCGAGCATAACAGCCAACAGCAGCACCAACATGGTTTCCGTAAATTACATTCCACCACTACGGCCTTGTTGGAAATTGTGAGCTATGTGCTGGACGGCTTCAATGCCATCAAACCCCAACGTACTGTTGGTGTGGCCCTCGACTTAACAAAGGCATTTGACACTGTCAATCTAGGCCTACTATCAGAGAGTCTGTTGAAGTCTACCATCAAGCCATGGCAGAAGCGGTGGATAACTGCCTTCACTAAAGGACGTCGGGCAAATGTGCTATTCCAGGGACATGTTTCCAATAGCATCCCCATCGCCGCTGGTGTCCCTCAAGGAGGAGTTTTATCGCCTACAATTTTCAGTTTATATCTAGAAGATCTGCCCGTTCCCCTCAAGACATCAAGGTCGTTGCATACGCGGATGATATTACTATTCTGTGCCGAGATCGCGACACTAAGGTAGCCACCAGTAAGATCAATGACTACTTGATCGAGTTGAAATGTTTCTTCGATCGCAAAATGCTCACAGTCTCTGCCTCCAAATCGTCCGTCACCGTCTTTTCCACTGATAATGCAGAGCACAGTGCCCGTCCTATGGTGAAATGGGACGAAACTCAATTGCAGGCCACCCGATTCCCCAAGCTGCTTGGACTCGTGTTGGATCCTTCGTTGAAGTTTCATAAGAACACTGAGCAGAAGCAAGCCACAGTGAAAACAAGACTCAACGTCCTGCGTGCTCTCGGTGGAGCGTCCTGGGGATGCAATAGAGAAACGATCCTGACCACGTATAAGGCTATTGTGCAACCCGCCTTGGAGTATGCTGCGCCAGTCTGGCAGCACATCGTGTCGGACACTTCTTGGTCCAAGCTGCAGCGCGTCCAAAATTGTGCTCTGCGAATTGCAACAGGCTGTTCCAAAAGCTCTCCAATACAGCACTTACATGCCGAAGCTCGCATATTGCCAGTTAGAGACCACTGCCAACTCCAGGCGCAACAAATGTACATTAACATCGTGAAGCAGCCGAATCATCCTTCGCGAAGAGTACTAAACCCGGTGAGAGAGATGTATCAGAAAGCCTTTCGCTGATGCTCCGTCGAAAGTAGATGTGCAGAGATGGACTGAAGCACAACAAGAACGCCTCCGTCTCTTGCGCGCGGAGCATACCCGATTCGTGAACGAACACTTGAGCAGAGTTGCCATAAACCCCATCCTGGGAGTCGCACCTCCAAAGGTCTCCGAGACAGAGATGGAACTTGGCAGGCGTGCCAGGTGCACCTTTGCATCGTTACGCTGTGGACACTCCCCCATGCTTATGTCATACTTGCATAGGATTGACAACAGCAAACCTGACGAGTGTCCTGATTGCGGTAGTCAAGGGCATACTACTGCGCACCTGTTCAATTGCCCGAAAAGACCGACTACATTGACGACAATGGATCTGTGGACGAACCCAGTGCTAGTGGCCGAGTTTCTGAACCTATGACAGAACCCCTCTCTGTGGCCGCAAAGAAGAAGAAGAAGGGGTGATAAACCAGTAGCTGGGTTGAGCGCAGGACGATTCTTCCCTATCCTCAGCTAATCATTCACATCTAACCACTTGCTGAACCTCAACTATGTCTCACCTCTTCGGATGATCTATGATAACCTTGAACAACTTCGCCAACCTCTTCAAAGTCCCTAGTCCATTTTTAGATGGCCGCTGGACCCACTTGGACCACGGCCATGGTTGCCACTTGTAGATAAGATATTCCCTGCTTCTCCTTTTCGGCATTTTTTTCGTTGAGAAAACACAACACACATTATTGTTACTTAACACCTCATCCACAATTAGGACATTCCCCAAGGATGATATGCTGCCAGCATCCCGGTGGGTCGCTGACGAGAGCGCGGGAGGGACAATGTTGCGCGCAGCTGAGGATCCTTTTAGCGCATCCACAGCGCTGTCCGGCGTTCATCAGGCAGATAGGTTCTATCACATATTGAGCGACTTTCCGTCCAGAAATTTCAAGACAGCGAAGAAAAAATAGATGCAAGGGGTCGAAACGAGCGAAATAGGGGGGGGGGGGCAACTGACGTGCGGAGACACGGACAAGAACATCACGGGAATAGAGCAACACCAGTAAGTCGCCCAATGATGAGTCCGCTCCGCTTGCTCTACTTCTGCGAAACTCTCCCTATTTTTCCACTTCACGACAATCACCCGAAAATTCCGCTACCCGCAGCGAACTCCAAGGTAGAAGAGGAGTAGCCGTTGCGCCCGCATTTTGTATCGGATATTAAGATTAGGTCCATGTTAGCACCTTGTAGGGCTATTTGGAGTAAACAATACCAGGACGTCTCGAGAAACATGAAAATGCAGAGCGCTTTGAAAGTGTTCCAATTTTACCTGTCCAGAGCACCTCGAGGAATTCCCAGTCTACTGGGCGGACTCTATAAAAGGATAGGTTACTGAATTGGTCTTCGAACTCTACATTTTCCCACGTTATCCCTTCTCACTATTTCCCCAGAGTAATGGCGGAGTATAGGATTATCCAAGAATATGGGAATGTTCAAAATCATGAATACTGTTGGATGAATAGACGTTCAAAGCAGCAAGACAAAACATCAGCAATCCAAGCAAAATATGTGCAGCAAAGTGTCTTACCCCTGCTCCCCACGTAGCATTTGCCAGACAAAATATCGCTCCCCGTAGCACAAGTTTCATTTTCTTTTCATTTGCCTCATCATTGGCACGTCGTTCTCCATGCGTGCGTTGTCCGAATCCTGTGCCATTGAGAATAGACAACAGCGCCTTCCGCGTCCTAAAACAGAGCACATTTCGCGCAGCTCCCACTTAAAGGCATCGTACTCGCAAAAAAACATTCAATATTCCTCATATTTTTGTTAAGCTTGGCATATTTAATGAACAAAAGCGTCTAAAGAGTCCCCGCAAAACCTTCATTTGTAAAGAAAAACCTGTATGAATACACTGCGTATTCGAAATTCGCGCTAAAATCGTTTTTGAAGTTTTGCTCCATTCGTAGACCTGGTCACTGACATTTTTGAAGTTTTCCTGCATGTGAAGTTTGTGCAAAGATAGTTCTTCATACTGTTTGTTTGAGAGGATTCAATCTGTGGATAGTGAGTGCTCATGCGCCCACTGAAACCGCCGAAGACAATTCAAAGGATGCGTTTTATGAGGAACTCAATACGTTGCTGGCCAGGATACCTTGTCAACGTGCTGTTGTCGTGGGGATTGACGCAAATGCGAAGATGGGACTTGATCAGGAATCCGATGTACTCGATAAATGGTTCTACCCAGTGGAGCAAACATCGGACAATGGCTACCGCCTTGTCGACTTTTGTGAACGCAGTGGTCTAATTATTGCATCGACATTCAAGAGGAATCATCGCCGCCATCGGCTTACGTGGCAGGGACCAACCCAGCTATCTCCAGAAGAGCAGCGGAAGCGGAAGATGACAACTTTGAAACTACAGCTCGACTATGTTCTGACGAGGAATATTCCAGTATCGGACATTCGAAGATCTAGAGCTGTGTGGGATGTCGCATTCGATTCGGATCACCGTCCTGTTCTGTTGAACTTCACTGCGAGGATTCATAAGAGGAAGCGAGGGGCTCAGCCTCTCCAGAGGATTGACATGACAAGTCTCAAAGATGAGGAGTGCAGAAGGGATTTTCGACAACGCGTTTCTATTCACATCGGAGTACGGACTAAGAAGAAACTTTGCGACGCGGATTCTTTTGTCAAGTGCATCCAGGACGCTTCGAAAGAGGCACTCCCGGTTGTACAGAATAAGAAGAAGTTCGCCTACGTCTCAGAAGAAACAACATCTACCTACAACTGAGTATGTGCTCTCCGAACTGCAGGAAACTTCGTGGAGGAGAAGCGTCTGAGGAAGTTGCGTCGGCAGCTTCAAAGTGACCGCGAACGAGAGTGGACGTGTAGAGCTAAGGAGTTCGAGAAGGCTTGGGAGGAGAAGAATCCGAGGAAAGTCTACACGTTGCTGCGACAGTATAGCGGGAAGATGAAGAGATGTTCTCCTGTCTTGAACACTACCAATGGAGTTGCAGTTGGTGATGCGACGGTGCCAATATGGAACGATTACTTCAGTTCACTACTGAATCGTCCAGCGCCATCAGTACCTGAGCTCCCGCATGTTCAGAGAGCACATTACGATGTCAGTGAGGAACCGCCGACTGAGTCTGAAGTTTTGGATTGTGTCCGGAAAATGAAGAATGGCGATCATCGTACCTCTTCAAAAGAAGCTATCCGTCACGGATCCTAAGAACTACGGAGGAATCTCTCTACTTCGTGTCATGTACAAGGTTTTAGAACGTATCATTCTCGAGCGACTAATCAAACATCGTGAAAGAACGACCAGAGATGAGCAAGCCGGTTTTCGACCTGGAAGATCGACCATCGAGCAAGTGTTCGTCGTGAGAAGAGTAATTGAATCGCGGCCGCGGTATTCGAAGCCATTACAGCTTGCTTTTTTGGACTTTGAAGCCGCGTTCGACTCTCCTCATCGTGATCGATTGCTCAATGCTCTGCGAGCAGATGGAGTCCCGGAAAATTATGTTCGGTTAATCGAGGACATGAACAAAGGAACAACAGCAGCAGTTCGTACACCTGTCGGATTTACGTCAGCTTTCGAGGTGAAAACAGGAGTAAGGCAAGGAGCCGTTGCAGGACCTTTTCTTTTCAACTTCGCCGTTGATGACATCATGCGTAGAGTTGCAGAACAGTTTCCTGCGGATGTGATCCTAACACTATCAGGACGCTCCCTTGTCGACCTGGAGTACGCCGACGACATTGTGTTATTCGCTGAAAACAAACTGCAAAGGATTGTGAACCTCGTTTCGAAGTATGCCGCAGCCTATGGACTTCGTCTTCGTCCCGACAAACGCAAGCAGATGTGGGTCTCTCAGAGGCCTTCAACGGGAGTTTGTGTGGACGGACAACGTATCGAACTGGTGGACGATTTCCGTTATTTGGGCTGTTTGCTGAACAACGATGGTAGTTATGCAGCGGATACTCGACAACGATGTGCGAAAGCTACGTCTGCATTTAAATCCCTACCCAAGTGTTTGTGGTCTACCACCATCGCGAAGAAAGTCAAGTTGCGCGTCTACCTATCCGCTATTCGCTCTATCATGATGTACGGATCGGAGACGTGGGCAGCACCGAAGACGCAGATGGAAAGGTTGGATTGCACGCAGAGGAAGCTTTTTAGGCGTTTGCTTGGATATTTCTGGCCGCGTGTATGCCATAACGAAGACCTTTACAAGGAAATCGACGCAGTACATCAACGCTTGACACGAGGGAGGTGCCAGCATCTCCTAACGCCATCTCAAGCAGCAATGGAAAGTCGACTTCGAATGCTCGGGCATATACTAAGAAGAACGCCGGATCGTCTCGTACAACACGCTTTATGAATGCTTCCAAATCCTGTCTGGAAACGGCCACCTGGACGTAGGCGAAAGTTCTGGACGGATGTGGTTAAAGAGGATTTAAAGTCACTCGGCATCGAGAGACAGTTCAGGCGCGATGTTTCGTTTCGCATGAAATGGAATAGTGACAGCTGGATGGAATGTGTTCAAATTGTGGATGAAGACCGTGAAAAATGGACACGGCTGACTACTAGGACGGCACACCTCGGTGAAGATGCGGAATGACCGCGTCAGGCGAAAGCCAACCGATTAAGTCAAGTAAGTCACTGTTTGACCCCTTTCATGCACCACCTCATCGCGGTGATAATGTGAACACCACTTGTTGGTGGCCAAAGGTGCAAACCGGTCACGCAGTATGCAGTTTCTTCTTCTTCTTCTGCAGCCTCAAAGTGGTTTTTGTCATAGGTTGAGGAACTGGGCGGCCTTCACAGGATTCGTCCAGAGGTCCATTGTTGTTAAGGAGGTAGGTCTCTTCGGGCACATGAACAAGTGCGCCGTGTCGTGTCCGGGAGCACCACAATCCGGGCATGCGTGTGGTCGGCTGCTGTCGATCTTGTTGGCGTAAGACATTAGCAGAATAGAGTGACCACAGCGCAGCGAGGCGAGAGCACATCTGGCTCGCCTGCCGAGTTGAGACTCGGTCTCGCAAACCCGAGGCGGCACTGTTCCCAAGATAGGGTTCACAGCCGCCTTCGCTAGATATCTCCGAACAAAATGCAGTTTCTGTGTACGGGCGGCTATCCTTGTATCCTTAGCGGGAAACAAGCCAGAGTAACCAGACCGAAAAGAAACGCTCAGACAACTAAATCTGCGCCCCAGTACTCCGCGCACCGGATATGCCCCACTACGGCGTCGTAGGAAGCCTCTACCGGTGAGGGGCCATCTAATCTCGAAGCAACAGGAAGTGCTGCCGAGATGTCGTACGTTCGTGCCGTGGCCGTGTGGAGGAAGCAACATCAACTCCGTGCAAACCGACGTCAACCCCTCCACGAAGAGGATTTTTGCTATGGGAGAGATGCTGGCTGGCCTCAGCTCTCCTAAGGATTCTCCTACAAAGGGCCGGCGTGGAGAGGAATCCTGGACCCGCTCAGAAGTACCCATGCGCCACGTGCGGCAAGGATGTCACATGGAGTAAAACAAGCGTCCAGTGCTTCGGATGCCAAAGGTGGGTGCATCTCTTCTGTTCGGGTCTCAGTTCTGTGAGGCATCATAACTCTGCTTTTCGCTGTGTTCTATGCTCCTCACCTTCCAACTCTGATTCCTCTACCTCCAATCGCCCACTTTCTATTGTACATATAAATCTCAATGGCCTTCGTGCCAAACTATCTGAGCTCTCTCTCTTTGCTCGTACTCACCATCCAGATGTTATAATGGTTCAGGAAACCAAACTTTCCCCCTCTGCTACCTCTTCTCACCCAAATATCCCTGGCTATACTTCATACCATGCTCCAAGATCGTCTTTCGGTGGAGGAGTTTCTACTTTTGTGCTATCCACTCTTCCTTCTCACCTAATTCCCAATGTTCCTACGGACGGTACTCTCGAGTGCGTCCCCATCCACCTCCCACTCAAAACTCCCCTATCTCTCTTCAACATCTACATTCTCCCAAAAACATCTTGTCCCCCAACCTATAATCCTATCCCTCTTCTAAAACAACTCAACGACTGCGCCCTCTCACCCTTAGTCGTCTTCGCGGGCGACTTCAATGCTCATACCTTTTGCTCTTCACTTGACTCTGATGTTAGAGGAGAGGACGTCGAGGAATGGGCGGAGGAGTGCGACCTGGTTATCCTAAACGATGATCAGCCCACTCGCCTCCCTTCCGTCGGCCGATCTTCTAGCCCAGACATTTCGCTCGTTTCCTCCAATCTTTCTAGTGCTTGCTCGTGGTCCACTTCTACAACTCTGTCTAGTGATCACATTCCCATTTTCGTCCATATCGATCTCTCAAATTCTCTAGCCCCTTATTCTGGTATTCGTCACCGTTCTTATCTCAATTTAGGCCTTGCAGACTGGAGCCTATTCAGAGAGGTTGCACTTCACCGAGCGGCTGAATATCCATGGAATGGCGATGTGCACCAGAAAGAGCGTCACTTATCTGACGCTATCCGGAAGGCTATGAAAGCGGCCAAACCCGAGGGACGTGTTAAAACTTTTTACCCTAATGTCACCAGAAAATACTTCAGATAATCAGGACAAGAGATGACAAGAGATCTGCCAACCATCTGGACCCGGAGGTCACTGAACTTGACGACGAGATTAGAAAAGACTTGGACAGGCACAAGAAAGACGAGTGGCAGAAGCTCACTGAAAAATTGAACTTCAAGGCAGATGGTGCTGCTACATGGAGATCCTGAGAAAACTCTCCGGAAAAACCACACCCGCCACCGTATCTACTATCGAGTTTGAGAACAACGTATTCAAGTCAGGACAAGATGCCGCTTACGCTCTGGGCAAGAGCTTCTTCACAACATGTGCGAAGCGTGGCCCGCAAAACCGAGTGACAGTAAGAGAGCTGTGCCGCCTTCCGCTTATGGGCACGGCTGATGCCTTCACTCCTGCGCAGGTGGAGAAGATTATAAAGGAAATGCGTAATTCCAAAGCCATTGGACCTGACGGAATCTGTCCAGCAGTCCTAAAAAAGCTCCCCAGTGAATTTCTCTCGCTGCTCACTGATTTAATGAACACATCATTCCGAACCTGCACACTGCCACAAGACTGGAAAACAGCAAATGTCATTCCTCTGCCTGAGCCCGGTAAATCGCTGTCATCAGCGAAAGGATACAGGCCAATAAGCCTTTTGCCACCTCTAGCCAAGGTTGCTGAAAAGCTTATCGTCAATGATTTGGCTCAGCATAATGAGAAACAACATCACCAGCACGGCTTTAGGGAGCTACATTCCACCACGACGGCGCTTTTGGAAATCGTTGGCTATGCCATCGACGGCTTCAACATGAGAAAGCCCCTCAGGACCGTTGCTGTAGCCCTGGACTTGACAAAGGCATTCGACAGTGTTAACCTGGGTATTCTATCGCATAACATACTGAAGTCCTCTATTCCACCGTGGCAGAAGCGCTGGATAACAGCATTCGTCAAGGGCCGTCGAGCAAAAGTTATGTTTCAAAATCATGTCTCTAAAAGTATCCCCATAGCTGCCGGTGTTCCGCAAGGCGGAGTCTTATCGCCCGCTCTGTTTAATATGTACGTAGAGGACATTCCGGCACCTCCCCAGGACATTAAAGTTGTCGCCCACGCTTATGATATGACTATCATGTGCCAAAAGCGCGACATACAGGTGGCCGCGAGCAAGATCAACGAGTACCTGATTGATTTGAAAAGCTATTTCGATAACAAGATGCTCATTGTCTCAGCTGCCAAGTCTTCAGTATCAGTTTTCACAACGGACCCCAAAGAGCACAGCGCCCACCCCGATGTCAGCTGGGGTGGAGATTGCCTGCCTGCTGCTCGCTTCGTCAAACTACTCGGCCTTATACTCGATCCGTCGCTGAAGTTTCACAAGAACATCGAACAAAAGCAAGCAATTGTAAGAGCTAAACTCAATCTGCTAAGGGCACTGGGAGGTACATCATGGGGCAGCAGTAAGGAAACTATTCTGACCACGTATAAGGCTATACTGCAGCCCGCCCTAGAGTATGCGGCACCGGTTTGGCAGCACTTAGTGTCGGACTCATCATGGACTAAGGTGCAGCGTGTACGAAACCGAGACACGGGTGCTACCAGTAAAGGAGCACTGTCAGCTCCAGGCCCAGCAGCTGTACATTAACATCGTCAAGCAGCCCAACCACCCATCTTGGAGAGTACTTGAGCCTGTAAGAGAGAGAGGCATCAGAAAACCTTTTGCCGATGCTCCAGATAAAGTCTATCTGCAAAGATGGCACGATTCATATCAAGAACGCCTCCGTCTGTTACGCGAGGAGCACACTCATTTCGTCAGAGGGTATCTGGAAAGAGCGGCTGTTAATCCTATTCTGGGTACTGTGCCGCCTCGAGTTTCTGAGTCTGAGTCTCAGCTTAGTAGACGTGCCAGATGCACTCTAGCCTCGTTGCGCTGTGGGCACTCAACGTTCCTGAAGTCCTACGTGAACAGGATCGACAATAGCACTCCCGACGTTTGCCCGGACTGTGGTGGTCCTGGCAACAATACCCTACACTTATATAACTGTCTAAAAAACCCTACAACATTGACTACAATAGACCTTTGGACGAATCCAACGCTGGTCGCCCAGTTTCTGAACCTATAGCAATTACTCTCTTCGCGGCAGCATAGAAGAAGCAACAGGAAGTCATCGGATACGAAATTCGGAAACCCCCACCTACCACGATATCAACACTGCCTTTACATCTGCACATACAACTGCCGCACAACTGCATTGTGGATCCAGACTTGAGGGCTTCTATTTTCGACGCGGCTGTTTTGCCCGCAATGTGCTACGCGACGGAAACCTGGCCTGATAACAAGACTATCTCCAATGCCATGTAAACAACACACCGTGTTCTGGAGAGGTGTCTTCTGAAGACGAGCCGTTGCCAACAGTGGCACAAGGCATACGAAGTTCAGAAATGAGGCAGAAGTCGCGTTTGAAGGATCCGCTGCAGTACACGGCGAAATCGAAACATCGCTGGGCCGGCCATTTTCTGCAAAGAACCTGTGATAGAAGGAGTCTCCGAGTCAGGGAATGGCTCGCAAGAGATGAAAAGATGCCGCTGGGACGAACTTCATCAAGATAGCCTGACTCGATCTCGAAACATTTCAGGGATCGTGGTCAGTCGTGCTGGATGCAAGTGACCAGAAATCGCGCAGAATGAAAGAGTTGTGGTCCACGCAGAGAAGATCGCCAGCTGAATGGATCATCTAAGTGTCAATGTAAATACTGTTTGAAGGTCGCATCAACATTCTGTGAAATTGTTGTAATATAAGGAATCCCGGTTGTATGAGAGTAGAAAAAAAAAGCGGAACGGTGGATCAAAATATAAAAAGAAAAAAATGCCCAGGCGGGCGCGGTTTGAAATTTCAATTACGGTAACCTGATAATTCTGAGGTGGACAAGGACCGCCTGGAACTGCAAATTTGGCGGCACGCGATAGGCTTCGATGCGAGCAACCCTTTCGGAAAGCTCATTCTTCTACTCCGGACTCGTCGTAGCTGCCGCCGTCTCTCCTTGTGGAGTTTTGTTGGGGAATAGGTTTCTCTTCTTAGCCGCCGCTTGTGAGTCTCACGCGAGGAAATTTAAAATATCGCAAAAATAGGATATTTTTGGTCAGGTATTTCACCGTTTCTGCTCCTACTAGGTGTTTTGACGCTCTAATCTCATACTCTTGGGTTAATTGCTAAATAGTTGTGTGCCTGTTAGCCTTGTAAAAATCTCCTAAACCAAAATCTCAAAGTTTTCTCTGCGGGTTTGTTTATGCTCATCCTGTACTAGTTTTGTAATAGCTGCCACACATCGTATAATCTCTATTGTCATCAAATACTTCACACGGTTTTATCATACTCACTTACCGTTGTAGGTTTTCCTTGATTTGTGTTGGTTGGTGTCTAGAGTAAAATATTATCCTACCTTGTGTGTCGCCGAGAATCATTCGTAACGGTTGAGGCCGTTAATATTTTTTTATACATTTCGGTCTCATTGCTGGGACAGGGTTTTTGTGCTCGTCATACTTACACTTGTCCAACTTGGGGGCCAAGCCGAAGTTGCGAATTTTTCTCAGTGAAACTCAAGGTTAGGTATCTCAGTAGATCGTGTTCATTCGTGCACATTTCGCTGATTGTGTCGTATTCGCGTCGCGTCGTCTTAATTCCGTGCGATACCTGGGGCAACCTTGTGTGTTCACGCGAGATATCGCAACAGAGTTGAGTTCTGTTGTTGTGTTTGATTTCTCTTGTAGAAATCACTACTGGAAAAGCGTTTTCCTTAGGGGAACCGCTGCCCAAATTTTTTTGGGTAGTTAGTACAGTGGTGTTTTCCAGAGGAGAGATTGAACGCATGGAGAAGGAAAGTGTGAAGACAATGGTTGGCTTAGAAGCGTCGGTTGACGCATGTTCGACACATAGTGAAGGTGTTGTTGCAGAGATGTTGGAGAATGGCATGTCTGCGATGGATGTTGACGACAGACGTGAAGCTGAGATGGATGATCTCAAGGTATGTAACCGTCTGTTGAGGAAAATCAAGGATATAGAGACGTTAGTGGGAGCGGAAGTCGCAAGGCATTCGCGACTCGGAGATAAGGACCGAGAGCACGTGCAAGAAGTAACTAAGGGGGCTGTAGAGGAAGCAACACATCAGTTACTAGAGCTGAAACAGGTGTGCGCTAGAAATAGAGAAGAGCGCGTGAGGTTCAGGCAGGTGATGGAATCTCTCGAGTGCAGCTCTTGCGTTGAGTTAGTGCAGGCCGTGGAACGGTTAGTGGTGAAAGCTAGTGTAGTAGAGGAATTGCAACAAGTTACTGGTTGGCGGTTAGAAAATGTAGCGAAATATGTTAGTGATTACGAGAAGGGAATGGAGAAGATGTGTCAAAAAGAAAGTGAAGTAGCTTGTTTGCAGGAGCAACTCGAAGCGGCCAGACGAGAGCTCAGTGCGTACAAGGCTCGGCAGGAAGCGCCGGCGAAGACAGAGGCAGAAAAGGTGCCGGGTGAGTTCAATTATTCGAGAAACTTGGATACATTGAGAAAGCTGAGAAATGAATGGGGTACTAATGAGCCCTTATTGCAGAATGGGCAAGAATGGCAGCACGGTTCGAGCAGATCGACGCACCCCGTGTCGTGGAATTCTGCAAGGAGGATACCGAGCACCAAAGGTGAGTATCGGTTATCGTCTAGTGAAAATGAGTGGAGCGACGTGGAGAGTCAGCCCGGGCGGAGCTCTAGAAGTGGTAGAGATAGAGGGAACCTTTTGGGCGGTAGAGATGATATGAGTTCTTATCTCAAATATATTGCGTTGCCGGAGGTGCGCGCGTATTCCGGAAGGGATAAAGATTACTCATGGAAAAACTTCATGGAGGCGTTCGAGTTGAAGTACCCAAAGAGTAGTTGGTCAGATCGGGAATTGAAAGCGTTACTTAAAGACACAGTCCAACCTCAGAATCGATTTTTAGTTTTTTTGCCTGTCTTGGAGAAAAATTCACGCTGATCACAATGGTGTCTCCAGAAGTGCTCAGAACTTACTATGAACGGAGTTACGGCTTCTCAAACATTCCGATTTTGAACGGCTAGAAGTTCTCGGACGAGTTGTCTCGAGCCTGTATTTTCTCGTTATTCGCAGCCATCCTTCTGTAGCAGGCCACAATATGAAGCCAGACCGAAAACAAAAGGAAGAACATAGATTTTGAATACAATCATGCGCGCGTCTCTTCCCTATTGAGGTCGGAAGCCTGGCGGTGGGCGTTACCCATTTTTTCTTTCAAGGGGGCGTGGCCGACTTTTTCCTAGCTTTTTCTCGCTTATTTGAGCGAATTGAGATTCCGCGCTTGGCAGGGTTACTATAGGCGGCAACCGGACCATAATATCAAAATTTACCTCTGAGGTTGAACTGTGCCTTTAAAGGCCGTGTTCACGATGATTTTCTTTCCCGAGTTTTCCACTCAAAACAAAGCGTTGGTCACCGAGTGTTACAGAAATTACGAAGAAACGGCGAGAAACGCACTAAAACGTCATATTTCAGTGACATTAATCTCTGGCCTGGACTAGTTGCCCAGTTGTATGAACATGTTCACGGTGGTTGTCACCGGTGAAAAATGGGATCAGTCGAAAATGGAAGCATATTCTAGGCAAAATAGTACTAGTTAGGGTCCGAAGAAAAGAACGGAGCAACAGAAAGCAAATAATTGTAAAGGACGGGCCCACAAATGATTTCATTGTCACAACGAGCAGTTCCTGTGAGAGTAGAGATGGGGTAAGAGTAAAGAATTTCGTGACCTTCTGGTGCGTTTTTCTCGATTCCTTCGTCATTTATGTTCTACCCGTGGGCCAAACAATCGATTTAGCTATTAATCTCAAAATCGAAGATTATCGTGAACACTGCCTTTAAATCAAAGCTGGTTGGTAAAGCGAAAGCACAGTATGAGGCGCTTCCGGGAGAAACCCGGCGCAGTTCTTACGGGGGTATAGTCAAGGCGCTTGGTGAGGCCCACAAGGTTGAGGCGCAGATGAAAAGGGTGATTGCATTAGGCAAGTTGAAGCGTTTGCGTAAGCCTGAGGCACAATCGGTGGCGGAATACTGTGTAGAGCTCGAAAGGTTGTCGGCCAGCGCTTATCCGGAGTTGGATTAGAAAGCCTTGGCGACAACGAGAGCTCAGCAATTGTATGACCAGATAGTGCAGTGGCAAGAATCGTACTATTTCTTGGAAGCCATGGAAAAGGAGAAAGGTGACGCGTATGCAAACCTGAAAGAAGCTGCAATGCGGGTGGAAAGAAGGCAGCTGACGTTGGAGAGTGCAAGGGGTCAGCGAGATTGGAGCTATAGGTCGAGGCACACGGTGGGTAGATACCAGAAGCCACAGCCACGTGGAGAAAGGTCATCGAAATATATGACTTACACAAAGGCGAATGGTGAAGCTAAGAAACCCATAGAGCATAAGACCGCAGTCGCTTCGGAACGGCAGGAGCAGAACAGTGCGTCTGGGGGAAGTCAGATGCGCTGCTTTAAGTGCAGCGGCAAGGGACACAAGGCAAAAGACTGCAAGGGTAGTAGGGAGCCACAGAGCAACGCTATCGCAGTGGAGCCTGAAGTGTCTGAGGGGCGTGCAGGGGACACTGATGCAAGTAAAAGGGTACCTGCATCGTATGGTGAAAAATGCATTACCCAGGTGGAGGTTTTCGGAACAGTGTTGTCTGCATTGCTGGATACTGGGTCCGAAATCTCTATATTGCCGACCACCGTGTTCAATCGCTTGAAGAATGAAGGGCGCAACCTTCAAGAGCACGAGGTGGATGGGGGCGTACGAATTCTCGACGCTTCAGGAAACCGAATGGAATTCGGGCGTCTGGTCGAATTGCCATTGAATGGAGTCGGTGAAAGTGCCGTGACCATTAAAATGCACGTCGCAAACAGGCGAGATGGCACGCTGTTATTCGGTACAAATGCGTTGAGAGAGTTGGGCTATGAGTTAGTCCGACAACCATTGAAGCAGGAAGGTATGGTAACAGCGAACGAGGGTGTTCCCAAGGAAAAGGAAGAAACAACGGTAGATTCCTCGTCCAAGGTAAGGGTGTGTAAGCGAGTTTACGTGGCACCCGGGGCGATGCAGTGGATCATGATCAAAGGAAACCCAGTGAGCAGAAACGAGATGGTACTGCATTCTGGAGTTGAGTGCTTGCAGTCAGGTTTGTGCTCCGTTAGCAAGAGCGGTGTTGCGGAGATTCCTGTATGGAACATAGCAGCGGAGCCGTTGGTGCTAAAGGAGGGGCAGGAGGTTGGCGAGTGGGAGCAAGACGTCGAGTATTCCAGAGTGCGTGAAAGCAACCTGTCGACGGACATGCTAACCCTGGGTATGCCGACACTGGAGGAACCTGAAAGGGAGAGGGTTCTCCACGAGTTCTTGATGAAGAATAGGGAGGGTTCTTCGGAAAATGTTCCTGAATTGTGGACGCTCGTGCGGGAATACAAAACGGTGTTTGCTGTGGAAGATAAAGAGTTGACACAGACAAACCTGGTCGTCCATGATATAGATACCGGTATAACGGCACCAATAAAACAAAGAACGAGACCAGTTCCCTTGGGGGCGCGGTCAGAGTTCAAAAAGATGATAAAGGAGCTTCTTGATAGGGGGATTATCGAGGAGTCGTCATCGGAATGGGCCTCACCAGTCGTGCTCGTTAAAAAGAAGGATGGCACACTCAGACTTTGCATAGACTACAGGGAAGTAAACAAACACACGAAACAAGATGCTTACCCCCTGCCGCAGATTGATGTGATGTTGCAAAGTCTGAGAGGCAAGAGGTTTTTCAGTACCCTGGATATGGCATCGGGGTATTGGCAGATTCCTATGTCGGACGATGCGAAGAACAAGAGCGCATTCACAACTTCGGAAGGACTTTTCCAATTCAAAGTTCTACCATTCGGCCTCTGCACGTCGCCAGCGCGATTTCAGAGGTTGATGGACACCGTTTTGGGAAAGTTGCGCGGAACGGAAGTGTTCGTTTATATAGACGACATATTGGTCGCAACGGCAGAGAAAGAGCGGCATTTTGAAGTGCGGCGGGCAGTGTTCGATGCAATGCAGAAAGCGAACCTGAAGTTGAAGCCGCAGAAGTGCGTACTGTTTACGGAGAAAGTAGCTTTCTTGGGACATGAATTATCGGGGGTTAGTGTTCATGCTGAACCTGCCAAGATAGAAAAGATCCAAAATTATCCGCGACCGACGTGTTTGGCTGAAATGCGAACATTTCTCGGGTTGTGCGGATATTACCGTAAATTAATTCGTGTTGGGTTTCTCAAGCGTGGCTCAGCCGCTGTTTGAACTGACAAGCGTGAAAGCGCCATGGAAATGGGAAACCCGTCAGGAAGACGCGTTCCGTGAACTCAAGTCACGCATGGTGAAGCCGCCGGTGTTGGCTCAGCCGGACATCGACGCGGCTCAGAATGGACAGCGTCCATTTATCATATACACGGATGCGTCAGGAGTTGGGGTTGGGGCAGTACTGTCTCAACAAGGGCAGGATGGATTTCTGCACCCCATTTATTTCACGTCGAAAAAGCTATCCAAAGCCGAGCAGAACTACCACGTCACCGATCTGGAGGCGTTAGGTATTGTGGTGGCTTTGCGAAAGTTCCATTACTTCGTATATGGCATGCATGTCATAATACGAACGGACCATCTACCCCTCACGACAATTTTCAAGCAACAGAATGTGTCACCGAGAGTGCTCAGATGGGCACTTGAGGTCCAGCAATACAAGTTGAGCATAGAATAAGTGAAAGGAAAGGTGAACGCAGTGGCAGATGCTCTGTCTCGTGGAATCCCGACTGAGGGGACGGTTGACGTGATACCTAACCCAGGGGAAGAAAAGGTCGTGTGCGTGGTAAGCACAGAGAAGCAGTCTGAATGGATGAAGGAGTTGGAAGAGGACAACGATTACGGACCGGTAATAAGGCATCTGAAAGAGAGCAGGTGGGATGAGGTCAGGTTACCGAGGTGTGGCAAAAAGCTCAAGGTCGCAGGCTAAGATGGTTTCTTGAGTTTGATACAGGAGGATGGTTCCACGGTACTGGTGGTGCCCCGGTCAAAAAGGAGGCAGGTATTCGAGGAAGCGCATAGCGGATGTCTGGCGGGACATTTTGCAACGCGGAAAATGCTCCGGATTCTGAAGAAAAGAGTTTTCTGGGAGTCAATGGAGAGGGATGTCGCTGTATGGGTTAGAGGTTGCAGAAAGTGTTTCCTGGCGAATCCTAAGGTGGTGCAAACTCCACCGTTAAAGCCGTTTGTAGCCAGCAGGCCATTTGAATGCGTTTGCGCAGATGTGTTGGAAATGGGTCTCTCCGAAAACGGCATGAAGTATGTCTTAGTGCTAGTAGACCAGTTTTCAAAATGGCTTGGAGCGTACGCCATGAGGGACAAGATGGCGAAAACGGTAGCAGAGCTTATATTTCAAAGGTGGATTTGTGAAAATGGTCGATGGCCGAAGCAGTTGCACACCGACCAAGGCACCGAATTTGTCAATGAAATAGTTGACGAGTTGGCCAAGGTCTCGGGCATTGTGCACACCACGACAAAGGGATACAACTCCCGGGAGAATGGTGCAGCAGAACGTGCCATAGGGACCATACAACGGATCCTGAAGAAGAAAATTGCGTTCCCGAATTGGGACGTGATGTTACCGAACGTGGTGTATTCGTATAATGTGACGCCCCACTCGGCAACAGGCGAAAGCCCATTCTTTCTGCTCCATGGGATTGATCCTGTCATTCCTTGGAATTCGGTGCCCGAGCCTAGGTTGCGACTGAGTAATATTGACCTGGACGACTACAAAGCCGAGCTGTTGACTGGGATGAAGTTGATACAAGAGGAGGTCAATGAGCAGACTCAGAAGTATCGGGAACAAATGAAAAGATACTACGACACTAACAAAGACGTGGAAGTCGAGGGTCTACCGAAAGTAGGTAGCCGTGTTTTCATGAAGATGCCGCGTGAAAGAGTGCAATCGAAACACCCAAAGCTGGTCTGTGAATGGGACGGGCCATACAGGGTAATAGAGGTTTCGGAGAATTCAGCATTAGTAATGAGAATTGGCGCTAATGAAAATCCGGTAAGGGTGCAATTTGACCTGCTAGTCAAGTGTCCGGATGAAATAGGTGACGACCCAGTCAGAGCAAAGACCAAGTGAAAGAAAGGTCCAAAAGCTAAAGAGTGTGTGGATAATGTAATTTGCGGACAAATAACGGTACAAGATGACGTCTGTTTCAGGCCGGAAGACGTATATGATGCGCTGGACGCAAAACATCTGCTCCATGTGACCTGCTGCTGTGTCGGTCAAGATTTTCCAAGCTTCAACGGCCACAAAAGCTTCTCGATATCCAATTGTAGATGCAGTGATTGTTATGATGTTCATGATTTGTTGCCATTGGTACCATTACCTGCATCTGAGTTCAAAATTCGATGCGTATTGGATGCCGCTCGTGTGTTGGCCATTTGGTGGGGCCCCGGATCGATTGCATATAAGACGCAGAAAATCATGGATCCCGAGTTCTTGGCGCTGCAGCCCAAGGCAGTCGGAGTGGCGTATGCCTTCTTCAAAGAGAAGTGCACGCATATTGATCTGATGTCAGCACTGGTGCCGCGCAGTGCAAGGATGAATCATACGCCGCTACCTGGTTGGGCGTGGGATACGACACGCATAATTCAGCATGGCTGGAACATATCTCACGGGATGAAATGGTCGTCAGTCAAGGATAAGATCCAGTCATCTGATGAACACGCGAGGATCGTACTTGTGATACCCGAAGTATTGCACAGACTGGCCCATTGTATGAAGGGCCCAAGGACAACGATTTTCTATTACCGGTCTTTCCGCGAGCTGAAGCGGAACAACAACATCATCTTCGCTGACGAAGTTGGGAAAGTCGTGCTCGTTCTGCCGCCCAAGGAGCCTGACGATTCTTTCTCCTGGATACCTTTTGTCGGTGCGATAGATCTCTGGTTGATTTGTGGTGCTCATATCTGGATGGTGAATGGACCCCGTGCGGATATGGATGGTTCGTGGGATCGCATGAACGAGAAAAGTCGTCAGCACGCGCTGGGCTACCTGAAAAACAATCAGCAGTTTCTGTCACAATGGCACGATCTCGTCCCAACAGAGCCGGGAATGGTGAACGCAAATATGGCATGCCTACGAGTTGGTGTTGTGCTGGACCCAGGAAAGTGGTGGCCGATAGATCGCAGTTTGGAGTACTATGGATTCCTAAAGACTCAGCTACGCGAACATGGATTGCAGTTGGAGAATATGAAGATGCCAAAGGCAATGACGAAGCATGACACGGAGTTGCTAGGAAAACCGGCGGCTCGCGATGGTCGTGTATCGAAGAGGTATCTCCACCGTGTTCAGAAGCGCCAGGAAAGGGATCAGCAGCGATCTGTGTGTGGAGGAAGCTTTCGCCAACGCGCATATTTGATCTGAGGACAGATCATTTTCGTGAGGGGGGCATGTTGTAATATAAGGAATCCCGGTTGTATGAGAGTAGAAAAAAAAGCGGAACGGTGGATCAAAATATAAAAAGAAAAAAATGCCCAGGCGGGTGCGGTTTGAAATTTCAGATTACGGTAACCCGATAAATCTGAGGTGGACAAGGACCGCCTGGAACTGCAAATTTGGCGGCATGCAATAGGCTTCGAGGCGAGCAACCCTTTCGGAAAGCTCATTCTTCTACTCCGGACTCGTCGTAGCTGCCGCCGTCTCTCCTTGTGGGGTTTTGTTGGGGAATAGGTTTCTCTTCTTAGCCGCCGCTTGTGAGTCTCACGCGAGGAAATTAAAAATATCGCAAAAATAGGATATTTTTGGTCTGGTATTTCACCGTTTCTGCTCCTACTAGGTGTTTTGATGCTCTAATCTCATACTCTTGGGTTAATTGCTAAATAGTTGTGTGCCTGTTAGCCTTGTAAAAATCTCCTAAACCAAAATCTCAAAGTTTTCTCTGCGGGCTTGTTTATGCTCATCCTGTACTAGTTTTGTAATAGCTGCCACACATCGTATAATCTTTATTGTCATCAAATACTTCACACGGTTTTATCATACTCACTTACGGTTGTAGGTTTTCCTTGATTTGTGTTGGTTGGTGTCAAGAGTAAAATATTATCCTACCTTGTGTGTCGCCGAGAATCATTCGTAACGGTTGAGGCCGTTAATATTTTTTATACATTTCGGTCTCATTGCTGGGACAGGGTTTTTGTGCTCGTCATACTTACACTTGTCCAACTAAATAGTGCTAAATGATCGGCCCAGAACTGCTAGACAGTCGACCCAACAGTAGTTTTCAGGTGGCCATAACTTTTATAGAGAGCATTTTCAGAGTCTCAAGATGTCAACTAGCGCCAATGGTTCGATTGCACGCAACAAATTCGAAGTGATTCCCAGCGCGCACGATACCTTCAAGCAACGGCCAGGAATCTATTGAAATCTGCTTTTTTCAAATATCTTTGCTCTTCTTGCGACTTTCCTTTTTATATTTCAATATGATATTTTCAGAAATGATGCCGATATAACGAAGTATATTGCAGGACTATAACGCAAATATACATCGATGGGAAAGGTTATTTTCAACCATCGCGACGTGTGACTTTTTGTTTCTCCATAAACTCGTTCACTTTCTTCATCGTTTTCGATATTTTCTTCTGGAGTTTTTTGTAATTTGCAGGATTGACCGTTCACTTGGAAGTAGAAATTTGCTACAGAATGAATGAAGACCACCATGTGACCAATTGGCGATGTTCTCGAACGGGTCTATCAGGAGGTTCTTGGAAGTCACTTCGGAAACACAATAGAAGCAATTTAAGAAACCTGAAGGTGGGCACCAGACCCCTCTTGAGACCGGGAGCTAGGGCAGACTTCGTGAGACGAGAGCAATATTGGATGGTAATTGGTTGTTCCAATAGGATGGAGCAATATTGGATCTTACGCGGCATTTCGAGGCTCAACGCTCAGGACACATCCAGTTTCCCGAAGATGCCCACAACTTGAACTACAATGGACCTATGGACGAATCCAACACTAGAAAAATAAGAAGAAAAGGAAAATAATAATAAGCAGAATCAGAAACAGAAACAGAAGTAGAAGTAGAAAAAGAAGTAGAAGTAGAAGAAGAAGAAGTAGCCAAGTTTTTCGGTAATTGGTTCTTTCAGCTCCCCAACTTTCTTTCCACGCGTAGCAATACCATATTTAGTCCTCTAAAGTTTCATCGTTATGGATCGTGGTGGGACCACCCTACCTGTTGAATGCTGAGTCCTTAAAACTTTCATCGTTATGGATCGCGGTGGGACCACCCTACCTGTTGCATATTGAGTCCTTTAAACTTTCACGAAATCTAAGTTCACAGTTAGCCAAGAAAATAGCTCCAAATTGCATTGAAAAGAGCGCAAAAAGTTGATAGAATCCCCCGAAAATGGTTTGGAATGGTTTGCTGGTTTTCGAGAAAATTTTAAAAAACCGCTCGATTTTGGTGTTAATCTTCTTTTTTTTCCAGTTGGCGTTCATCAATTTGTGGGTACACTTAAAATTGAGCTCAGAACCGATTTTAAGAAATGAGAGAGAGAAGTTTCAAACAACACTGAAACAAAGTCAATGCGAGTAAATAATCATGATTAAGCCTAACCTGTGTCCCAACTGAGAAGTGAGGAGCGCTCTCGCAAGAGCCCATGCTTGTTCGCGAGCATTGCTATCGCAAACTAATACACAAAATGTGGTCACAACGGATATGAGCTCGCCCCGTGGAAGTTCACTGAAGACAACAATTTTGTGCGGACTGATACCACAATTGCTTGCTAGGCTACTAACCTATACTTCAATATGCTATCCAAAAGCTCGAGGCAAGAAGATGTGAGGCGATCTATGCTCTGGCAAGCCCGAACACATACAGTGTGGACGATAGTTTGCATAGACGACTCTCCCATGTAAGCAGCATTATGCCTGATTCATATAACGCATAATAACAAAATGTGAGGAACGAATTGGCGTCAATCACTAACTGGATAGCATGTTGAGTGAGCTGTAACACTTGCATAGCCAAGGGATGATCTTTAGTCAACAACGTTTCTTTGATCCAGTCGGCAATAAGTGCATCGATATCCTAAACTAAGAGAAGTTAAGCAACAAAAACTCGATTGGATAAGTATGCTTCTTTCGCCAATTAAGATTTAGCGAGTGGGCGAGAAGCCGATATTTGCGGCAACCCGTGCAGCGTTCGCGACACCACTGGTTAGCGAGCTTTCAATCACGAATGACGATCTGCGGCCGTGGCCTCGTCCGTTCAGTACAGCGCGTTTCATAACTATAAAGACACCGTATCTTTTCAGGATAACTGAACCGGTAGATTGTTGCGGGCACCTTTTGCACATCTGTTAAGTTTTTGCCTTCCGCATGCCCTAGTTCGAAATAGGACCCCCCCGCGAAACCTACTTTCGGGAACTTTTTTTTTGAAATTTCTTTCTTTTCGCGCTGTTTTAAAACTATAAAGGTACTTGTCCACATGATGAAAGAAACGTGAATAAGTGATGATTCATAGCATTACAAAAATACATAGGTTCTCCACCGTGAGAATCAACTTCACGAAACAGACTTAGTGATGGAATTAAGCAACTTCCATATCAGCCTTCACTATATTTTCTCTCTGGAATCAATAATCGCTTTTCTGAGTTCATCAACGGTCCTGTAGTGATTATGACCCAAATAAATCTTTCTGACTAGCACAACTCGAATACGTTCAATGAAATTATTGTCCGGAGTATGTACCGCCTAGCCAAGAAGTAAAATATTGCTCTGGTAAAAATTGATGAGATAAAGCCGCTTCTTCTTCTTCTTTGCAGCCTCAGAAGGGTTTGTGTCATAGGTTCAGGAAACGGGCGACCGAAGTTGGATTCAACCACAAATCCATTGTCGTCAGTGTGGTGGGTCTCTTCGGACAATCAAATAGGTGTGCTGTAGTGTGGCCAGGGTTACCACAATCCGGGCACTCGTCAGGCTTACTGCTGTCGATCCCATGCAAGTGTGACATCAGCGTAGGGGAATACCCGCAAAGCAACGAGGCAAGGGAACATCTAGCCCGCCTACCGAGTTCCATCTCGGTGTTGCTAACAACAGGTGGTGCGATCCCCAATGTGGGGTTGACAGCCATCTTACTCAAGTGATCCCTTACGAATCGGGTGGGCTCCGCACGTAAAAGACGAACACGATCCAATTGGGAGTCTGTCCATCTTTGTATATTGACTTTCTCGGGAGCATCCGCAAAAGGCTTTCTGATATCTCTCTCACAGGATTCATAATCCTTCTTAATGGGTGATCAGGCTGCTTGACGATATTAATAACCAGTTGCTGCGCTTGGAGTTGACAGTGCTCCTTAACAGGCAGAATACGGGCTTCAGCAAGAAGATGCTCCACTGCAGTGTTTTATCAGGCCGTCCAATAATTCCTGTCCGAAAATTTTCAAAATTCTATAATTTTCCTTAGAAGTGTTATAATATCAGGCAAGTGTAAGAACCCTCTAGAAGGTTCTCCAAAGTTCTACGCTAGGGGTATATAAGGCGCAGTCGCCGCGTCTAGCTACCAGTACAAGCTAAAATGGACCAAGGTTGAATTCGTACGTTCGTGTACTACGAGTGGCTGCTGGGCAACGACACGGGCACCGCGGTCGCCAACATCTGCAGAGCGTGCAAGGAGGATGCAGTGTCCCAACGCACAGTCAGCCGCTGGTTCAATCGTTTCGAGAGCGGCGACACGAGCCTCGAGAACAGGGAGCACAGCGGGAGGCCTTCTACGGTGGATGATGACGAAGTCCGTCGCTGTATCAAGGAGAAGCCGGAAGCCACCACCCGTGAACTGGCGACGACGCTCGGCTGCAGCAAGTCCACCATCCACAATCGACTCAACTTACTCGGCTACCACAAAGTTCTGGCCCGTTGGATCCCCCACCGTCTGACGGACGCCAACAAGCAGAGCCGCGTGGCCGTCTGCCAGTCCCTCCTCCTTCGTCCGCATCGCAAGGAGTTTCTCGAGGACCTGGTCACTGGGGATGAAAGCTGGGTCCTCTACGACAACGTCGCCCACCGTACCGTCTGGATCCCGCGCGGAGAAGAGCCGCCGACGACGCCGAAAGCCGACCTGCTCCCGCTGAAGATCATGCTCTGCTGCTGGTGGGACACCAAGGGCATGCTGTACTTCGAGCTGCTCCCGCGAGGCAGGACGGTCACCGCCTCCATCTACACCGATCAGCTTGAGAAACTAGCCGCCGCCATCCGAGAAAAGCGTCCCCGACGGGCCTCGGTCCACCTGCTGCACGACAACGCGCGCCCCCACGTGGCGAAGGAGACCCAGCAGAAGTTAGCGACGCTCGGCTGGGAGACGGTTGCCCATCCGCTGTATTCCCCGGACCTCGCCCCCTCCAACTACCACTTGTTCCACCCGCTGAAGCACCATTTGGCCGGAAGAAAATTCACCAACTACGACAACCTCAAATCCGACATCGCGGACTTCTTCGAGTCGCAGCCCCCGGAGTTCTGGGGCCGGATGCATCAACGCGCCGGGTTGGGGTAGGGGGAGGGCAGTCGGCATCATTGAAGATCGCAGTGCGAGGGCAGTAGATCATCTAATCAATCGTGCCCCAGCTGTGCTTTTCGCTGCCCTAGCTGCCCCAGCCTCTGAGCTGGGGCAGCTGGGGCACGATTGATTTGTTGATTTACAAAGTTCTTCAAGGGCGCGGACTGCCCTGCCCCCGCCCCAACCCGGCCCAATGATGCATTCGTCCCCTGGGCGAAGGGCATCGGCGACCTGCCCAATCAATGGGCCACTGTTGTGGATAACAGTGGTGATTATATTGTTGATTAGACTTGTTTTTCAATAAAGTTGAAAAAAACTAAAAATGGTGAAATTTTCGGACAAAAATTATTGGACAACTCAGAAAACCGCCGCATTCAATGCGTGTCGAATATGCATTTCACTCGAGTG
This sequence comes from Aplectana chamaeleonis, assembly GCA_029168955.1. Taxonomy (NCBI): domain Eukaryota; kingdom Metazoa; phylum Nematoda; class Chromadorea; order Rhabditida; family Cosmocercidae; genus Aplectana; species Aplectana chamaeleonis. Next base: position 26,326 of record JAPDOI010001173.1, on the reverse strand, counting down.
ACCACACCCATCGAAGGGCTCTATCACAGGGGCACGTGCTCCAAACAGCTGCACGTGCTGCGAAATTTCATAGCAGGAGCATGCGCCGCGAAATTCAATCGCAGGAGTACGTGCTGCAAGGTAGTCCACCGCTATAATAGCAGCACGCAGACGCGACGCGTCTGGCACACCGACGTGCCCTGATCCCCGAGCGCCACCTGGGGCCGTCAGCGATCGGACGAGGCCACAAGTACCGCAAACTTGGGTAATTGAACCGGCGAAGCTGCCGACCTCTCAGCTCCGTCTCAGAAGTGCATCGTATATTTTCCTTTTTTCGATAATCGTTTTGTCATCGAGTTGAATGTGTAGCATGCACGCATTGGACGGCTTGTTTGTTGGGGCATGTGCTGTTATTTGAAACACAATAGGAGCACGTGCTCCCCTAGCAGCACGTTCCCTGACTGTGCTCGAAACCACCTTGTCTTCGAGTTGAATGCATATTCGACACGCTTTGAATGCGGCGATTGCCTGAGAACCTGGTAGCACACCCAGTGGCAATCCGAAGTGCAGCATTTAGAACTCGCTGCATCTTTGTCCACGATGAATCCGATATTATGTGTTGCCATACCGGTGCTGCATACTCCAACGCCGGCTGCAGGATTGTCTTGTACGTGGTCAGGATCGTCTCCTTACTGTTTCCCCACAACGTACCGAACAGAGATCGTAAGACGTTGAGCTTAGCTCTTATTGTAGCCTGTTTCTGCTCAGTGTGTTTATGGAACTTCAGCGAAAAATCCAATACCAGGCCGAGTAGCTTCGAGAAACGTGCAGCAGGCAAACGAGCGTTTTCCCAGATCACAACGGGGTGAGCACAATGTTCCTTAGGGTCAGTGGAGAAAAGAGATACAGATGATTCAGCGGCAGAGACAGCGAGCATCATATCATCGAGAAAGCTCTTCAGGACGACAAGGTAGCTATTGATCTTGCGTGCAGCTACATTAATGTCTCTGTCCCGGCTCAAAATGGTGATGTCACCCGCATACGCAACGACTATGATGTCACTAGGGGGAACGGGCAAATCTTCAAGGTAAAGACTGAACAGAGCAGGCGATGTAACTCCTCCTTGAGGGACAGCGGCGGCAATAAGGATGCTATTAGAGACACGTCCCTGGACCAGCACTTTTGCTCGGCGCCCTTTGATGAGAGCGGTTATCCATCGCTTCTGCCAAGGCGGGATGGTGGACCTCAATAGCTTCTCAGACAGTATTCCGAAGTTGACAGAGTGAAAAGCCTTCGTGAGGTCCAGGGCTACTCCAACAGTGCGTTGAGGTTTTTTTGGCGTTGAAGCCATCTGAAACATAGCTGGATCCAAGATGTTCAACCTACGCGTGGTAAATCTGTGGAGTCGACGTTATGGAGACTCATCAAACGGACATCAATCACTCCATGTGGAGTTTTTTTCGTATTGGGAGTGTAGTTGGCTGGCTGCTACACTCCTCTGTATTCTACTTCTACGAGCTGGCATCGAGAGGAATCCGGGACCGCGCAGCAAGACACCGCGATATCCCTGCTGTCACTGCGGACTATCTGCTCAACATGCAAGCATTCAATAAGGTGGTTGCATTGGCTGGGTGCACCTCAAATGTTCGGGATTGTCCAGCTATGATGACTACACTCATGCTTACTGTTGTATGTCTTGCTCTGTAAATCCTCCTAGGGTTCCTCAACATAGTCTTTGCATTTATCAACTCAATATGAATGGCCTACGTGCCAAAATTGCTGAACTCACAGTGTACATAGATCGCACTCAACCTGATGCCATTCTCCTGCAGGAGACCAAGCTTAGCCCATCTTCCCCCTCCCTTCCCCGTCTCCCTGGTTATTTGTCTTATCATGTTCCACGTACGTCTCACGGTGGTGGTGTTTCAACATTTGTAAAATCTTCTATCCCTTCTCACCTAATTGATCTACCCACTGATGATGTTGTAGAATGTCTTGGTGTTCATATTGTATTACAAAGTGGCCCCCTTGATATTGTCAACGTCTACATACCCCCATCCACGTCCTGTCCTAACGCGTTTGACCCCTCAAATTACTTACATACAGTCCATATTGCCTTGTCATCTAGTTCGGTTGTAGTAGCTGGTGATTTCAATGCTCTTTCTCCCTCGTGGTTCTCTCCTCTAGAGCCTGACAATAGAGGTGAACTCATTGAATTATTCGCTGATGATTGTGATCTTGTGCCTATCAATGAGGATTCTCCCACTCGTCTTCCGGCAGTGGGTAGGCCTTCCTCACCCGATATCACCTTTGTATCATCCTCGCTAGCTATCTCCTGTAACTGGTCTACCGATGTGGTCCTGGCCAGTGATCATGTTCCCATAATCACGTCATTGGATTTGTCACTTAATAGCTTGCTTGCTCCGTTCTCTGGCTCTCGTTGTAAGTCTTATTCCAATTATCGTAAGGCTAACTGGGACCTATTCAAAGAGGTGTTGCTCAGCCAGGCGGCCGACTACCCGAGGAACGGAACAGTCTCCGATAAGGAGAAGTTTATCGTCGAAGCCATCGAACGTACCTCCAAAGCAGCTATTCCCACTGGACGGACTTTTCACACAAATGTGCCCAGTGAAGTCCTTTACCTGATCACGATGAGAGACGACAAGCGAAGATCGGATCCCAATGATCCTGCGGTACAGCAGCTGTCGGACAACATCACCGAGCTGCTAAATCAACACAAGCAGCAGCGCTGGAAAGAGCTAACCGAGTCGATTGATTTTGCCGCTGATGCCAGAAAAGCTTGGACAACACTGAAACGAATTTCTGGCAAAAAGATGAGCACGGATCGTAATATGCTCGTTCCCGCCTGGAAGATTCGAGCACGGATACAAGGCAGCTTGTCTGCTTGGTAAACTTTTCACATCGGCCTCATCGCCTCGTGATATGCAAAACACACGAACAGTACGAGCAATCAGAAGGCTCAACCGGCTGGATGTCCCTGCTATTTCTCCCTCCGCCATCGACAAGATCATCAAATCGATAGAAAATTCGCGTGCAGAGGGACCCGACGGAATATCGGCTGTTCATCTCAAGCATCTTCCTGATCCCTATCATGAATTGCTCTCTGATCTCATTTATTCATCATTCAGTTCTGGTGTTATTCCGGCGCGCTGGAAACAAGCTGTCGTCATTCCCATCGCCAAACCCGGCAAGCTACTGGATAAGGCTGCCTCCCACTGCCCCATCTCCCTCCCTTCCCCCCTCGCCAAGCTTGCGGAAAAAGTTGTCAATCCGCTCCTCCAGAACGCCTTACAGCACAACACTCATCAGCATGGTTTCAAAAAAAAAAAGCATTCCACCATCACTGCCCTGACATCAATCACCGAGCATATCATCGCTGGATTTAATTGCAAGACTCCGGCTGGTCGAAGCCTCGTCGTTGCTATTGATCTCTCGGCTGCATTCGATAGCGTCAGTATCCCGCTCCTATCGAAATCCATTCTGGAATCGGACATGCTCAGTTGGTCTAAAAGATGGATTAATAGCTTTGTCAAAAACCGCTCCATTCGTGTCAAGTTCGACGGACATCCATCGTCTTCGGTCCCATTGAAAGCCGGTGTCCCGCAAGGCGGGGTGTTGCCCCTAGCCTGTTCTCGCTATTTCTGTCTGATATTCCTGAGCCACCAACTGGCATTCATCTGTGCCTGTACGCTGATGACATCACTATCGTTTGTACGGACTCAGTTATTGACCGAGCCACTGCCACCATGAACAACTACTTACGGACGTTGGCTGTGTATCTCAAATCAAAGTTGCTGACTGTGTCTGCCTCCAAGTCAAGTGTCACACTATGTACGACGGCTACTATCGAACATCGGCTTCATCCCAAGGTCATCTGGGATGGCCACGAGCTGCCACTGTCTAAGCATCCTCGACTACAGGGAGTCTTCCTGGATCCCTCGCTACGATTTCATGAGAATGCGCGTATACGTGCTGCCTCAGCCAACTCGCGCAACAACATTCTTCGCGCACTGGCTGGAACCACCTGGGGCAGCACGAAGGAAGTGCTACGTATGACATACAGGGCCATGGTGCAGCCGGTCCTGGAATATGGTGCCCCTATATGGACCAGACATCTCTCTGAATCCTCTTGGTGCAGATTGCAGAGAACAAAGAATGCTGCCCTCAGGATTATCACTGAATGTCACAAGTCAACGCCTATTCCGCATCTTCATCACGAAACCGGCCTACTTCCCGTGAAAGAGCACTGCTTACTCCAGTCTCAGCAATTTCTAATAAAAATTGTCAAGAGCCCGGCCCATCCAAATTACCATATTCTGTCGTCTGGCCCCCACCCAAGAAGAATACGCACGCCGCTCATTCTCTGTCTGCAGTCGATCAACAACGCTGGGCTACATCCGAGCTATCGCGAAGAAGACTCCAGATGGCTGAGCATACGCGGTTCGTGGCAGAGTACCTGTCTGATGCTCAGCCCAACTTAATCTATGGCGGCGTGCCCCCGCGAATCGACGACAGCGAAGCTGGACTACCGAGACGTACCCGAACAATCCTCGCTGGTCTGCGATGCGGTCACTCCAGATATCTAAAGGCCTACACTCATCGGATTGATCAGTCAGTCCCAGATAAATGCCCCGATTGTGAATGTGCTGGACACGATTCATTGCATCTATTTTCATGTCCGGCCAGGCCTACAACCTTGTCTGCTCGAGATCTATGGTACAAGCCATGTGGGGTGGCTAGCTTCCTACGCCTCTGATGCGATGCTCTGTTCATGGCTGACAAGAAGAAGAAGAAGAAACATAGCTCACAATCTCCAACAGCGCCGTGGTGGTAGAGCGTGATTTGCGGAATCCGTTGGTGCTGCTGTTTGTTACTATGCTCGGCGAGCTCCCTCACGACCAGTTTCTCAGCGAGCTTGACGATTGGTGATGAAAGACTTATTGGCCTGTATCCCTTTGCTGCGGATGGCGATTTACCAGGCTTGGGCAGCGGAATGACGCTTGCCATTTTCCAGTCTTGGGGTAGGATGCACGTGCGAGAGGACGTGTTGATGACGTCAGCTAGGATTGGCATAATCTCACTCAGCAGCTTCCTCAAGACCACTCGGCAGTTTCTTTAAGATGTGCAGATGCTGCAAGCAACCAATTAAGTCAACGTAAGAGCTTACAGGACCACGCCGAATAGGAAAATGGCTCCAAAAGCCGTAGATGAGCGTCTAACCTAAATTCGACGCTGGGATAGGAGCGGCACTTCCTTCAAATGATGGCAAAAGTGACAAAGACATGGAAAGCGTCCATGATATTATTAAATCAGTCGAAATATGACGCCGTTAAGGCGAAAAGGTGCCTGGCACTGACAAGGATGAGAGCAAGTTCAAGGATGGCCTCTTCACCTGTTCTGTCGCAATGTTTTTTTGTAGTTAGCACCTAAGCTATTTTTTCATGTTCTTTTAGAAATGTAGACCTCCTCCTAGCACCTCTGGCAATGTTTTCAGTCTATTTGATTCATCTTCACATGCTCGCCCTGCTCTGGCTAGAGATCTGCACTAATCTGCACAAAGCCGGATGTGCTATTCGACAATTGTCCACATATCAACCGTTTCCTTTTTGATGCCAGCATTCTTGATGCTCCTCTAGCTCTCTTGGTCCTATATGCAGCTTGAGAACATAAATGTGTGCCGATGCAACTGGTGGAACACCTCAATTATGTGCAAGTTTCTCCACTGGAATGTCAGCCTTGAAACGCGTCCACTTGATCTTGACTCTCGCTAGAAAGCATGAGATCTCGGGTGTACCCTGTCCCAAACGAGATGGCAAGCGAAGAGTCCAAAGAAGCAGCACGCCCTCTGTGTCTGACATTTTCGGATTTTCGGACGTCGCGTACGCATACACGTATCATGTCTTACCGTAATCCAAAAATAGAAGACTTCGTGACCTCCGCGCTGTTATCCATATCCTGAAACACATTCGCTGATAAGTAGAGAAGAATGTCTGTATCAAGAGTGAGCATCACGTGAATTTCGAGCGAAAATAATGCAAAAGAGTTGTCAAGTATGTGAAAAAAAAGAAGTGAGGACGTGAAAAACTCGTCGAGTCCTGTTTTTGAATAACAGTAGGACATTTTACGTAACGTAGGCATGGATCGTGAAGAGATTTGCGTTCACTGCTGAAGGTTGGCGCAAACTCGCTGCCACATGCTATAACATAGATGCACCGGGTTTGCGGCAAACTTCGACAATGAACGCGAAGTCTCTCCACGATCCACGCCGACCTTATTTTCTTTCGCGATGTCCGAAAGTTCGAAAATGTCAGAGACGCAGAGGGTGCGCTGCGTCTTTGGACTTTTCGCTTGCCATTTCGTTTGGGACTGGGTATAAATGTGTGCCGATGGTTAAGGCAATGTCTAGGGGTATGGATGACCGGACCAAGCTGTTTTCGAGATAATCACGGACCAAACCGACTTTACAGTGCAGTATACTTGAATAAATACTTGTTTAATGCTTCAAATAAATGACAGAACAACTGGGTTAAGTGACGATTATACCTGAATATCGATAAATGAGTATCTGGAGTAAGATACGTGGGCTAAGTAGGCTGATTACTTGAGTAACAATTCTTGAGATACGATTATACAGCAAAAACCACACAGGTAATGATTTGCGAGCAGAGGCGTCGCTTGAGACAGCCACTAAGGCGGGTTTTGAACCACTAAGGCTTTCGCTCTCGTACTCGTTCGGGGGAACCGTCTCTCTTCAACGGCGCCACTAAGGCTACTCCCTTCGCGGAGATGTGCGTTTCGCCACTGTCTCGCTTCCCCATCCCGGTCGCTTTAAATACCCGCCCGCGTGTCTGTCTCAGTGCAGTGCCCGCCTCTTCCTGCCCACTGAATCGTGAGCAATAGTATCCCGTGGACCAGAACGATCCCTGTGCAACACTCCTCCCCATCGGGGAGCCGATGTCCCTGGCGGCGCACTCATTTCCGGCAGCTGCAATCCATCCGTACGTGTGCGCATGGCGTCTTAGAGGTACCTCGCATTGCAGACGCCACTGTAGGTGCCATAAAACTGGAAGCTTCCTTCTGGTGCTCCTGCTTCGATGAAAATTTTGTCGTCCTCGATCTTACCGCTTGCAGTTTTAAAAAACTAGCTCGGGCCTGCCCAGGTTTCGATCGTCCTCTCAAGCGATCTCCACAGTTCAACAGTGCTCTTCCACAAGGTGATTTCTCTGCTGATGACGGGTGGCCACACCGACTTGCCGCCTCCTTCGAGGTATTTCTTGCACAACATTGCCGTGTCTGTAACGGCTTCTTTGTCGTTTCTGTAATTTTTCGGCCATACTATGACCCAGACTCGGTATCCACTCCATTTCTCCAGGATACTCTTGAAATCACTGAAGTGTACGACGACTCGGGTGTCAATACCTCCTTGAATGCCGTCTCTTTCAAGCGCAACGGAGCACCTCTGGGCGATAAATCCGACGGGCCCGCTTTTCACTGGTCTGCGGCTTTTCTCGGCCAGTGCGAGTTCAATCTTGAGCTGCTGGAGTGCCTCATTATACATGCCTTCAACACAGTACTGTTCTACAGGAGCGTGTTTCTTGATACCACTGCGGCTGCAAATGAACTCGGTCCACACAGTGCGCTTTTCGAACGCTACACGGAGGACTTTCACCAGTGAATCGGCGTCCAGGCACACATAACCGTTCCTGTACAATTTGATCTTCTCGTCGAGTGCAATATCAGTTCTCGAAAAAACGCTGCTGGCTATCCACGCTTTCCATACGGTTCCAAATGACTCTTTTCCGAAGGCGCCGGGAAAACTGATTCCTTCAATGTCATTCAATTCGACCACGTCCATACAACCATCTAGGCACTGGTAGAGCAGGTTTCCGGGCTGTTCCAGATCTTTGATGTAAGCGTCTCTGCAAATAGTCAATTTATTACACTTGATGCGGTTAAATTTTTTTCTACCTCTTTTGCATCTTGACGTGACGGTGTCTAACCTATCGTCTGGGATATCGTGTGGTACTACCCTAAGCATGTCGAACTGAATCAGCAATGGGTCACATATCTCACCAATACGCGTTATTGTTGCTGAATTCTCGCTTGTTTCTAGCACCCTATAGGGTCCAGACCATTCACATGCAAGCTTGGGGTGCGAACTTTTCGATTTCTCGGCGGGACAAATCATGTATACTCGATCGCCTACTTTTGGGTATTTCCTATCCTTGACACCATGAGCTTGGTCATATGTTGTCTTCATGCGGGCTCTTACCCTATCATTGTAGCCTCTCACTCGTTCTTGTGTTTCCGACATTGTCTGGAGCAGATCTGATTTATACTCCTCCACGTTGTCGACTCCATACGACAGCGCTGATCTCTTCCATTACTTTGTTTTCGAACTCGCCTCCTCGATCGGATAAAAGGGCTCGAGGCCATCTACAACCTTCCGCTATCCAGCGCAGAAACCAAGTCTCGGCGACGGTTTCGGCTTTTTTATCAGGAACGGGATATGCCGCAGCGTATCTTGAAAAATGATCGATTACAGTGACTGAGTACCGGTTACCGCTTGTTGTTAGCCCTAGCTCTAGGATATCTACTCTTACAATCTCGAACGGTTTTGTCGTCACGATTGGTTTCAGTGGAGGTACCAGCTTCTCTCGCGAGTTTTCGACGAAGCACTGCTGACATTGTTTTGTCCATTTGAATATATCTTGCGCCATTCCTGGCCAATAAACCCGTTTCTTGAACTGATTTAGCAGTTTCTGTCCTCCAAAATGTCCTCCTAGAATACCTGCATGTGCTTCTTGAAAAACTTCATGGCGTGCACTCCTGGGTACGACAAAAACCGACGTTACGTTCTCCTGGTACAGCTTCAAGCCACCTTCTTCCAGAACAAAATCTGCGGCACGCAGCGGATGAGGCATACCTGCCAATCTTACAACTCCGTTTTGGTCTCCTTTCCTCACCATTTTGATGACTTCTGACCATTCGTCATCTTCTTCGAGCTCTTTTCCCCATTTGGACTTGTTCTCTGCTCTCACAGACCCAACTACTACCTCGCCAAAACCCTCTATTGTCTCACCCTCGAGGGTCGTGGATCCTCTGCTAAAAGCATCTGCTACGACATTCGCTCTGCAATCAGGTATTGGACATTCAGATTGTACCCTTGCAATTCCAAAGACCATCTTAGAACTTTTGCAGAGACATTACTTCGCTTGAATAGCGCCGTCAGCGGCTGGTGATCGGTGTACACCGTAGTTGGCAATCCGTAAATGAAAACATGGAACTTCCTTACTGCAAAAAGCACACTTAAGGCTTCGAGATCGGTCACATGAAATCTTTTTTCTGCTTTACTCAAACTCTTAGAAGCGAAATACACTGGGTGAATTTCCTCGTCATCGCCTTTTTGTGATAAAACGGCTCCGAGTCCTGTTGTGGAAGCATCAGTATAAATCAAGAATGGTCGTTCTCCAGTCCTTGCTTTTTCGATGTTCGGCTGCGCTAGTACTGGAGCCGAGGCAATCACTCGTTTGATCGTTTTAAATGCTTCTTCTTGGGCTTCTCCTCAGGTCCACTTGACTTTCGAGGACGTCAAACGGAACAAACACTCGGCTCGTTTAGAAAATCCCAAACAGAATTTCCTGTAGAAAGACGCCATGCCCAAAAATCGTCTGAGCTCTTTCTCGTTTCTCGGTGTTGGAAACTTGTTAATGGCGTCTACTTTGGCTGGGTCTGTATGTACTCCTTTTTCGTCGACGATGTGTCCCAAAAATGACACGGACGACTGAAGTATTACACATTTTGACGCTTTCAGCTTCAATCCTGCAGTGCGTAGGCGATAGCACACTTCCTTGAGTAATTCGATGTGCTTTTCTCTCGAGTCGGTACATATCATGATGTCATCGATATAATTACTAAGATCTGAAAGATTAATAATAACAAAACACATCTTTTCCCAAAAGATCTTGCAGTACTGAATCCATCAGACGTTGAAACACTGCTGGACTTGTGCTTAGCCCGAAAGGCGTTACTCGGAATTGGAAAAGACCTTCCGTGGTCGTAAAAGCTGATTTTTCCTTTGTGATCTCGTCAAGCGGAATTCGCCAGTAGCCACTGCACATACCGAGCGTTGAGAAAAACTTCTTTCCTGCCATATTTTGCAGGATTGTGTCCATTGTTGGGATGGGGTACGAATCCTGCTTGATTCTTTTGTTCAGCTCTCTGTAGTCAATAATGCATAATCTTATTGATCCACCCTTCTTCTCTACAAGAACTATGGGAAATGCCCATTCAGATGCACTTTTCTCTATCACATTTCTTCTTTCCAGATCTTGAAGCAATTCTTTCAACTTCGAGCGCATCGCGAGCGGTACTGGCCTAGTTTTGAGCTTTATGGGCTCACTATCCCCTGTATCGATCTTCATCTTTACGAGATCCGTTTGCGTGAGTTCTTTGTCCGACACCGCGAAGGCGTCCACATATTCGGTGAGAAGCTCGCTCAAGACTGCCTCAATTGTCTTGTTTTGTCGATTAGTCTGTATTTGTTCCCTTAGTAAATTCAGCTTCTCGGCTGCGTCCATTTCTGTTCCTTGGCTATCGAGCATAATCGGGTTGACGTCTTCTCAGTTCAGGACGTACCATTTGTCCGTTCCCCAGTTTCCCAATTCATCGTCTGCTTTCAACACCATTACTTCTGGTCGTGGGTTGCAGACCGGCACCGTGGTTGTCTGGTGAGTTATCTTGAAAACACCCTGGGAAACTTCTGCTCTTGACGGCCAAAGAACTCTTGCAGCACTCTGTTCGGCTGTATGACACTGTAGTTTTACAAAGGATGTTGTATATGGTGGAATAACAACTCGGTTCGCCACTTTTGCTTTTGAATCTAAGCTTTTCTCTTGCTTTCTGGTCTCTCGGTGATTTGTACCTTGTTCTTCAATACTTATCTTGACGCCTAGGCTTTCCAGTGCATTTGTTCCGAGCAAGATGTCATCTTCTTCAGCTGTCGACATGTGAAAAGCAATCTCTTTACTCACTCCATTCTTTAGTTTTACTTGGATGCGCACAGCACCTAGGAATTCCATTGCGTTATTAGAAGCATCGTTTTGGTGGATACCAATGGTTACAGACACGTGTAATAATAGTCGTTTATTACAACGAGTCTGATCAGTGAACAGACGAACCCTCAATATACATATCCGCCTTTTATGCGAAATGGGGAGACGGTCCCGTTACAAGCATCATACATCGCTGCTATCGCAGCGATATTCAAAGACGTGCCGTACCTACCTCAAAGCGCGGACCGCGCCTCGAGTAATCGGCTTGATACGGCACTCAATAGTCTACTCGATATACCGACGTATCAAAGAATGAGAAAATGTTTGATGAGATACTTATGTTACGGTATATCGAGCAACACTATTTTATACGACATTCTATCATATTGTTCATATACACCCGTAAGGTTGTGACTACGGTTCACAACACTGGGGCGGCCCGAAATGAGCGGTAGCGATTAAGAAGTCAGAACGCACTATCTACAGCAGAAGAACCTATCACAAGTACATACAATGACCAAACCTACAAAAAACATCTAAAATGGCAACAAGTTTACACACAATACTATCTGAAGGACCCACTGACGACCTTTTTCTGAATCTGCGGTTGATTCCTGGCTCTTCCTTGATCGGTTTGGCTCCGGAACGCGTCCGCTCGCACATAACATCGGTTCCGATAATCGTCGTTGCTTTTGGTGAAGGAGTATGAGCGACTGCGGCTGTCCATACGTTGTTGAGTAGGTGGTAAATATTGTTCCTTCACACAAGATGTGGCGTCAGCTTGGCCTCCAGTTGGCCTACTTCCAGGATGACTGTTCTCAGAACGTTTCCGTTGCCTCTTTTTCTTTGAAGGGCGACATCTACTCAGCGCTGGTCGTTGTATGGCGATCCATGAAGGCCTTTTTGAGGGAAACTCTCTGTGCAATCTCGAATTGTTCTGCTGTTGTGCACTTGTTGTTGTATCATCGAGTGAGCTGAAATCAAAGCGGAAATGGAGCTAGAGGGAGGCTCAGTTGAGTGCATCATTGAGGTTAGGCCACTCGTTCCAGATATGGCATAACAGAATATAGTTGGAGTCAAAGTCAGGCCAGAGGGTAGCTTCATGACAGGAGTACTGAGCTCGATAACGTCATTCAGGAGGTCTTGTCCGATGAGAATCTCTGGGCTTACCTTCGAAGACAAAAAGTTGGGCTGAGCAATTGCGATTCCACTCTTTTTATGAAGTTCGTGTCTGCTTCCGATAATTTAGCTGTTTTCGTGCAAGACGTCAGATTATCTTTGGTGAAAAGTGTCACGTTTTTCATTTTTCTGGAGTTATGTCGACTTCTCAAAGTGACGTAAACTTCGTTGGAGTCGAATTTCTCTTGAAGCTCGCCAATTCCTGTAGTGGTGATCGAGGCGGAGCTTCCTATGAGAGGTTTCACCCGATTTTCAACCTTCGTTTTCATGAAGTAGAGTGATCGGCTCATACTCCATTTCTGATTCGTTGAAAATCAGTGCAGATGCTATGGGCAGCACTGGTTGACTGATGACGTGCACACGCTTTTGTGAAACAGAGCAATGAAGCGCCTGGGTTGAAGCTGCCTCCTCTTCGTCTGTGATTTCTGTCTCCGGTTGCAAATTGGAGCATTTGCTACCAAATGAGCGGTTACTATTCGTATGCTTTTGATGCCCTATGTACGACAGCTGATTCTCGCATCGTATGTAGTATTGACCGGGGTGGTCACTCCCGAACATCGTTTTCAGTGTGAGCTCTGAGGTCTCCTGGAGTGTAATTATATCTTCGATTGCTTCTATAATATCGTTCACTCCATAAGGGACGCCATCCTCGTTCTCCTTCTCAATCACTTTGCTGCAAATGTGCTCCGTGAATTTTGAGAGAATTAGGCGTCTCCACATTCTGTCGGCGTTCATTGGCACACCAGTTTGCTCTAGATGAGTAATGCGAGACGAAATGGCTGAGAAAGTTTCACGGCAGCTCCTTGGATTTTCTCTTGCCCGTGGCAGTCGCTCAATTTCGTTTATCAATACGTCAGCGATACTTGATGACCTATCGAACTGCTTTTTGAGAATGTTGACAGCAACGTAGTATTTTTCCCCTATAACAGGGATACAGCTTATTGATGCTGCAGCTCTTCCTTTCAGTGCCTGTTTCAGAAAGAGGAACTTCTCTCGATCAATTAGCTCTGCATCGTTGTGAATTAAAGACTCAAAGACCGACCAGAATGTGTTGAATTCTCGGAAGTTACCGTGAAATATTGGCACTTCGAGCTGAGTTAACCACTAGGCAGACACTGCGTGCGCCCAGTGCGGTCGGTGTGCGACGTGGCTCTCCCGTCAACGTAGCCACTTTCGTCAAGTTTCGTCTCTTTCGACTATCTGAACTAAAGCGTCGACTGCTTCTACTTCTGCCATGATAGTAAGCCTATGCCTGTGATTCCGACTGTCAACGTCTGAACTCCCTCTTCGCCTTCCTATCCCAACCTAACTGCAGATTCGTCGTCACCAACTTCCTACTATCTCCTGCCCAGTGATACTCCAATATGTCTATCACGCCCAGCCGGTCATCTTCCGTACCTGTGAAACGTTCCCGATTGGAAACTTCGCCTCAAACTGTCGAATACTCTGATCGATTGGATGTACTTCGTACTCTTGATGACGTGCCGATGTATGCGAAGCTGCTGATCGAGGTCGTGATCGATACCAAACAGCAAATGGTGGAGATGGTCAATCAATGTCGAGCAGTCATGGAGGAAAACAAGGCTCTCAGAGAAGAAAACCGAGTGCTAAAAGGAAGGATCGATGATCTTATGTCAGTGAGTAAACCTCTGACTTCAAATGTTCCGATTGATTCTGATCATGCTTCTCTCGCAGTCTCTAAGGATCCTGATTTCGAAAAATCTATTGTAATTTCCGGCGTCCCTGAGTCTCTCTCCTCCAATTCCATCGATAGGGCAAACTATGATCTTTCCTGTGTTCACTCCATCATTAGTTTTTTGGATGTTCAATGTCTTCCGCGTGAAGTATTTCGTATGGGCCAAGTTAATTCTCATAGGCCACGGTTGCTGAAGGTTGTGTTACCATCTTCTAATTTTCAGAAGGCGCTTGTGAGATGCGCTCCTCGTCTGCGGTTTTTCTCTCATAAGGGGGTCTATCTAAGGGCCTCCCAAACAAAAGAAGAGAGAGACCGCAGACGTGCAGAGCGTCTTACCATGCGTCCCACTTCTAACAATTCTCGAGTTTCTGGTGATCACTGTGACATTCGTTCCAATATCAATCCGTTGAACTCATCTGATTTTGTTATACGTCAATCCAGTAATTCCGGTACTGTTCAGTCACATTCTCCTCCTTCTTTTTCTCAATCTCAGCCGACTCCGTCGGGAAACCTCTGAACTCTCCTCGGTCTGATAGTCTGAGCGGCGAAATCAAGTGCATGATGTCTAATGTTAGATCTCTGGTCAAGAATATTGATCACCTATTACATACTATTGTGCATGAGAACTATGACCTAATTTTCATAACGGAATCATGGTTGAGCTCGAAGAATGAAATGAGTTCTCTTCTAAGTTTTGCTGGTTCACAATTCTCCGTCTTTGGATGTGACAGAGCATATAGAAAAGGTGGTGGCGTTCTCGTTTTATTCAATAACAGAATCCCTTGTGTCGAAAAATTTCAAGTCTCTGTCAAGAATGCGTACGAAATTCTAGTCTTCGATGCTATATTTTGTTCTGGTAACGTCAGATTCATTTTGGTATATCGCACCCCAAGTTGTAGCTCTGGAGACACTGAAGTTCTCCGTAATGTTATTAGTGATTTTTGTACAGATAATTGTCTCAGCGTAGTGCTCGGCGATTTTAATTTGCCAGAAATCGACTGGAATTCACCTCAACTAGCGAAAGGTTCTTCTAAAGAGTTTATGGATCTTTTCACCACTCATAACTTCTCTCAATCAGTCAAATCTCCGTCTAGAGGCAGTTCCTTTCTAGACCTTGTTTTCTGCAATCATGATCGACTAGTCAATGCAGTGAGAGTCAAGGCACCTATTGGCAACTGTGACCATGCGACAGTGGAATTTACAGTGAATTCAAGCATTTTGGAAAGTACTCCCCAGTATAAGCACGATTTCAAGGTAGCCGATTACAAAGCAATTGAAGGGTACCTAGCGGACATTGATTGGTTCGGTTCGCTTAGCACTGTTGTTTCTGTGAATGAAAAATATGAAATGTTCATTGCTATTTTACATCACGTTATCGATTTGTTCGTTCCCCGTCGGAAAATGAACGAATCGCAGAGAAGTCTACCTGCGTATCTCAATAGAATGATGAATCGTAGAAATGCTCTTTGGGATGCTGCGGTTGAGAGCAAAAACGACAATACTTTAGAACTATACAAATCATATAACGCTAAGGTGGACAAAGCTATAGTTAAATACGCCTCTAGTGTGGAACGTAAATTAGTAGAATCAAGGAACAGTTCTCAACTCTATTCGTATATCAGTAAGAGGTTGAAACAAAAGAAAAAAATTCCTGCCCTGCTCTCAGAAGGAGCTGAATTAGTCTTTACAGATAAGGGGAAAGCCGATCTTTTTGCTGCTGAATTTCAAAAGACCTTCACTGAAACTTCGGAATCAACTGTTGAATGCGCTACAGCGGATTTCCCTGGAATGGAATCTACAGTAAGGTTTCACAAAGATCAGATTTTCGAACTTTTGGCTAAATAGCCCAACTCTTCATCCCTCACCCCAGACTACGTCCCATTACATTTCGTTAAAAAAATTCTGCCTTACATTCTGTCCCCTCTTGAGCATCTGTTCAATCTATCCTACATCACAGCTGAAATTCCATCCCGCTGGAAGCATGCTTTCATCATTCCAGTCCCAAAAAAACCTCCTTATTCGAATGTTAAAAACTTTCGTCCAGTTAGTATAACTTCTATATTTGCACGGGCTTTCGAAAAAATAGTCAAGAATAAGGTTATCATTCATTTAGAGAACTGTAAAATTGTTCCCGAGAACCAGCATGGGTTTTGGAAAGGTAGAAGTACAGAAACTGCTCTACTTTCGTCTCTAAACGAATGGACGAAAGCGGTGGAGAGTAAGCAGCAAGTTGATGTAGTATTTTTTGACTTTTCGAAAGCTTTTGACAGAATTCCCATCACCAGGCTGATTGGTAAACTAACTACAATAGGTATGCACCCTATGGTCATCAAGTGGTTGACCAATTTTCTTCACGATCGTACTTACCAAGTCAAGGTTGGTGAAGATTTTTATGAGACATACTCTGCCGCAAGTGGTGTTCCACAGGAGGAGTGTTGTCCCCAATTCTCTTTCTTATCTACACGTCGGGATTGCCTGATTACCTTGAAAACTTCGGAGTGACTTGTGAAATGTATGCCGACGATATCAAAGTGTTCACTGTTGTCAAGAATTCGGAGGATGCCAAAACTCTTCAAACGGCGATCGATCATGTGAAAATATGGTCAGATCAATGGGGGCTGCCTCTCGCGGCGGACAAAACTAAGATTCTACGGATCGGAACCTGTAAGGTGAATGCTACACATAATATCGGTGGCGTGGAACTTGAGTTAGTAAAGGAAGTGAGAGATCTTGGGTACAGAATAAACGACAAACTGAGTTTTGACAGCCATTACAAAGCGCTCTTCTCCAGTGCAATTCATAGAACGTACAATCTCTTCAAGGCACTCAGGTCTAGGAATTCCAAAACTTTACTCAAAGCATACAAGACCTATGTAAGACCTATTCTAGAGTCTGGAACTACAGTTTTCTCTCCATATAAAAAGAAGGATATAAATTATCTCGAGAGCGTGCAAAGCAACTTTACGCGAAAGCTTGCTATGCGTTGTTCTGGTCTCGGTTACGAGTTTATACCTAATGCTGTGGAACGACGCCAGCTTTATGCTCTTCCTAGTCTAATCAGTCGGAGAAGGAAAAACGATCTTGTTATGGCTTTCAAAATTCTTACAGGTAGGGCAAGAGTCAACTCGTCTCAATTCTTTTCAACTGTCCATTCTAGAATTAAGGGTGGGAGCACAAAAATCAAGCTTCCGTTAACTAAATCTCAAATTAGGTCACAGTTCTTTTCTATTAGAGTAGTACCTTTGTTGAATAAGGTTTTTGATCAGGATATGATGCACTTGTCTCTGACTACGTTCAGACGTCTAGCTACCCATCTACTAAAATCGGAGGTTTTTAACGAAGTCGATTGATCTTTGATTACAGCTTTCTTTCTTTCTTTTTTTTCACTGTTGGCTGTTCGAAATAATTGATTGGCTGCTTGGTTTTAATTGTTAATGATTTGTGCTATTATTTCTATTTTTATCACGTGGGTGTTAACCTGCGTCAATAAAGAAGAAGAAGAAGGTCGTCTTATTCTCACATTGCGATTGCTAATTACTGCACTGCCGGTATCGTGTCATCAGAATGTCGGCTATTAGCGCTGCTGCCAGCTTGTTGGTTACCGTAATTAGTCGCTTTGGTGAGGAGTGTCACTTGTTGAGCCAGTTCCTCTTTCCTGAACTCAATTGTGTTGGGCCATTGGATGACATCTATATCCAAGTTGTTCGCCTCAGATTCCAGGTGCTTGTTAAGATCGAGCATCAGTTTATCACTCTCTTTCTGTTCTGGTCGCGAGTCAGTCCTTTCGATGGCGTCTCGAACGCATTTGTCCAAAAATTCCTTAGCCTTTGTGATGGATCTTGAAAGGTGGTTTAATTCCACAGTGCGTTCCCGTACGTAGGCTTCAAATTCTGCTTTTTCAGAGGGAAACGTGAATGGTGCGTCCAATTTCTTCATACCGTCTTCATGGGACTTGATCAGTGCACAAGCATTTGTGATCTTTGTTTTGAATACTTGAATTCCAGCCATTTTTTTATTTTTTTCCCCGACTTCAAGCTTCTTTTGGATTTTTTTCACTGCTTCAGTTGGTTCCGCAGTAGGTTACCTCCTGTCACGCGGGACTTCTTTTTTTTAGATTACCTCAAGGAGGATTTGCTTCGCCTGTCAGATTTTCCCGGGTTTATTAGGAATCTGCTTCGCTTTCTGATTTTCTCTCTTGAGGAGACGAAAGCTGTGATACAGTCCTCTTGGCCTCTTGGTTGAGAAGGCTCAAAATGAGAACTTTTTGCGATACTTTTTTCCTGATTGCAGGAGAAAAGTTGATACTTCACCGGTTCCTCGTGAGGGGACGCACAAGATGAAGTTTGTGATGTACGCCTTGCCGGTTCCCCTTTCGGAGACTCACAAGACAAGACGATTTCGAGGTTAAAATCTGCCGGTTCCCCTTTCGGAGACGCACGAGACAGAGATCACGCTCTTTTTGTGAAGGTTCAGAGGTAAAACAATGCCGGTTCCCTTTGCGGAGACGCGCAAGACAGAGTTCACGCTCTTGGGCTGCGGTTTAGAGGTAAAAACACTGCCGGTTCACCTTGCGGAGACGCACAAGACAGCGTTTACGCTCTTGGTCGAGATTGGAAGTTTGTGCACTGCCGGTTCCCCTTGCGGAGACGCACAAGACAGATACTCGATTGAGGTAAAAAACTCTGCCGGTTCCCCTTGCGGGGCGCACAAGACAGAGATTCACGCTCTTTCTTCTCGTTCCTCCGATGAGGAACACGATATGAGAAGTTTCGGGTGAGTGGGGCTCACTTTTCCCTCGTTTCCTCGGGGAGGAACACGCTAGCTGAGAGAAAGGCGAGGGATCATTCACTGGCCGATGCACCAATTTGGTGGATACCAATGGTTACAGAGACGTGTAATAATAGTCGTTCATTACAACGAGTCTGATCAGTGAACAGACGAACCCTCAATACATTACATATCCGCCTTTTATGCGAAATCGGGAGGCGGTCCCGTTACAAACATCATACATCACTGCTATCGCAGCGATGTTCAGAGACGTGCCGTACCTACCTCAAAGCGCGGACTGCGCCTCGAGTAATCGGCTTGATACGGCACTCAATAGTCTACTCGATATACCGATGTATCAAAGAATGAGAAAATATTTGATGAGATACTTATGGTACGGCATATCGAGCAAAACTATTTTATACGACATTCTATCATATTATTCATATACACCCGTAAGGTTGTGACTACGGTTCACAACAATCGTAGATTTGGCAGTCGTGAATGGGCGCAACCTGGAGTTTGTCAATATCGTATCCTCGTCTGCGCGCTTCGTCCAGTATTTTGATCGGAACAATACTAATCATTGATCCCGTATCGATTAGGGCCGGAACTTCGTTGTCAAGAATTTGTGCTAGTATCACTGTCCGCCTACCAAACAGGCCATTTTGCTCTAACGCGGCCCGTATGACCATGTTTCTTGCTCTATCGATAATTAATGAGAGTGCATTTGCAAGAGGCTGTTCCAGCCGCGATCCTGCTTGTCTATCACCTTGTCTCCGCCTTGGACAGTCTCTTGCTATATGACCATACTGTGCTTATCTGGGCCAAATTCCGGTCCGCAATTGCGTCTCGACACGCTTTGCGGCCGCACGCTCCCAAGTCAGAAGAGCTTCCAGCGCCGCAACCGCCGATCTGCTGACTCTAGATGGGTTTTGGAAACTGGAAACTAGGAAAAATTTGAGAAAATTGAATAAAAGAGCCACATCGAGTCGGCTTTGGCGCTGGAAACCCGACTGACTCGAGCGCGTGCGGCCGCAAAGCGTGTCGAGACGCAATTGCGGACCGGAATTTGGCCCAGATAAGCACAGTATGTAGTACAATTGTAGCACCTCTTTGAGTTTGCGTCACTCAAAGGTCTCATTGGGTCATTTGACCTAGTTCCTGGTCTTCGAACGTCCTGTCTGTCCTGTTGTCCAGGTGGCCTTGCTGTTGACTCTTGTTGTGAGTAATCTTGGCGAGCATTCTGAAGGTTGTAATATCCTCTGGGTCTTTCTCTCCAACCTTGTTTCCTATTTGTGATCGTCCTTTCAGGATTACAAAGTTTTCGAGACTGCTCAATGCTGATGGCAAGCTGCTTGATGTCGTTATACGCATGTGACGGTTCAGCGCGATGCAGAGCTCCAAGCTGAACGTACTCGGCCCAACTCGTGAGATTTTCAAGCAATATTTGAGCGTATTCCATCGAACGCTCCTCGATTGTGCAATCAGGGTTCACTTTTCTGCCGAACTTTTCCAGTGCTACGCAGAAGTCTGCTACTTCTTGGTTCGGTTTCATTCGCAGATTTCTCAATGCTGTCAAAGCGCGAATTCTCGCCGCTGTTGAATCGCATGCTAGCATTGTGCTGAGTTCTGTAGCTACGGCCTGGAAACCTTGTTCTCGGATATGCTGTGGAATAGTCATAAACACGTACTTAGCGCGACCTCCCAGGTGGTCATCTCCTAGAAATTAAATAAGTGTAGCGTCGTTATTGACTATACTCTCATACTTGCGCAAGCGTCTAAGAAATTCCTTGAAGTTCTCGTGCCCCTTGAATACCCCAGGATCCGTGCACGTCAAAGCTTGAAAAAGAGTACAAAACTCGTCCTGCATACCTGATTGGGACAGATTTGGGCTTGACGATGTTGTCGCTTTGGCAGATTGCCTCCAACGCTGTGCTGACCTCGAGCCACTCTCGATCGCGTGATCGCTCTGCAGCGGCGGTGCTCCTCGCATCTGAAATGGTCTCTGTGTTTGTGAACTCGACATTTCGTTCATATCAGTATTTGACCTTGAAGTCTCACCATGTGAGCGCTCGGTGTCCATCGGTTCATCGTCCTTACTGCGATTTTGGAGTGCTGCGGAGTCTTCCTTGAGATTTCGCACCTTGTTTTTTACCTGTAATACGTCTGTGTCCAACATTTGACAGATTTCATTCAGCAATTCACTATCTCTGTCTGTGATTGCCACGTAATCTCTCCAGTCCTCTGCCGACTCTATCCCCTTTTCTCCAAAGGTTTCGTGAACATCGGCACTAAAGCTGTTGCAAAGTTTTGTACCCTCTTTTAGGTTCTCCAACTTAGCGCAAACCTGTGTCACAACTTGAGCTACATCTACGCTAGATGATTCTCGGACTCTCTTGGAGACTCGCCAGTTCCCTATGACTGTGTTTACTAATGTTGGCAGGTCTTGTAACTCTTTTACAATCTGCTCTACTGCAGTTTCTACTGACTGTATTGCGAATTCAATCACCTTTTCGGTGCCTTGGTCCTCTCCTTCGAGTGCCATACTGCTCAGACGTCTTCCTGTGAGTGCAGCGATGTGCTTCTGAAACCGTAAATTTGACTTAGTCGCTTGTATCTATAGAATCACGGGCAATACTCTCGAAGAACAATTCAGAAAGCTGATGCTTGCACTGATAGGAATCGCATGAAGTGAGGGAATCGGAGCAAGGAGGGCGCCCTTTGCGCTGTCGACGGTAGTCCTGCGTACCCTAGACTGGCTGGTGTCAAAAGGCAGAGACACTGATGTGGTGAGACAGCGAGGCGGTTGTTTTGCCCTTCTCGGACTTATTCTTGCGAAATCTCAGGCTGAATGTGCCTCGACTGTTGACGACAGTGAGGAAGCACCGCGGACGCGGTGCGGCTCTGTGCACTTCCAAACCTGCCCTTTTGAACTCCTTGCGAAATATCGGTCTCGACTGTGTGTCGGTCGATCAATTTTTTTTCTCAAGCCCAGTGAGGTTCGGCCCCATGTGCCGATGGTTAAGGCAATGTCTAGGGGTATGGATGGCCGGACCAAGCTGTTTTCAAGATAATCACGGACCAAACCGACTTTACAGTGCAGTATACTTGAATAAATGCTTGTTTAATGCTTCAAATAAATGACAGAACAACTGGGTTAAGTGACGATTATACCTGAATATCGATAAATGAGTATCTGGAGTAAGATACGTGGGCTAAGTAGGCTGATTCCTTGAGTAACAATTCTCGAGATACAATTATACAGCAAAAACCACACAGGTAATGATTTGCGAGCAGAGGCGTCGCTTGAGACAGCCACTAAGGCGGGTTTTGAACCACTAAGGCTTTCGCTCTCGTACTCGTTCGGGGGAACCGTCTCTCTTGAACGGCGCCACTAAGGCTACTCCCTTCGCGGAGATGTGCGTTCCGCCACTGTCTCGCTCCCCCATCCCGGTCGCTTTAAATACCCGCCAGCGTGTCTGTCTCAGTGCAGTGCCCGCCTCTTCCCGCCCACTGAATCGTGAGCAATAGTATCACGTGGACCAGAACGATCCCTGTGCAACAAATGTAGCGGATAGAAGCAAGGCAAACCTCAGCAGGGAATACGGGAGCAGCATTGGCGATGTAGTCAGAAAGAAAAACCATTTCTTCAGTGCCTTTATAGTTTTGAAACGCACTGTATACCTTCCAAGGCGGCCACACGTTGTTTCAAGTGAACTCTGGCGATACGGACCTCCCAGACCGCAGAGTACGACAAGAGGAGGCAGGACAACGTTTTTTACATGTGAAAAGGGTCACCTTTCAAAAAACAGTCAACTTGAATTCAAAACGAATGAAAAAGAATAGAAGGACCCAAATCCCCATAACACAAAACAGCAAGCGAAGTTGTCTGAGAAACTCCTAGGCAATCGCTGAACTTGCAGAGGAGCTGAACTGCGGTGCGCCCGCTTGAACTGAGGCCTGGGCCAGCCCGAAACTTGCCCTCATCGAATGCCTTACTTCTCACCCGATAGCTCATGATCTCGACGTGCTCCCCACCCGTTGCTCTTATCTTACTGACGTGTAAAAGCCTAAGAGTATAGGGCCACGAAAAAACAAGTTCTGTTGGTTTGTGGGACTTTCGTACGCCATATTCTGTTCCTATCAAGTCAGATAATGGAGAGACCGTATTGGCGAAATTCTCATTCTGCGTCTCTGAGCGCAGTTTCGGATACCTACTAACACTGAATCCGACGAACATGCCGTTCCTTATCCCGCTTGCGATGGATTCCTCATAAAGCCTTGTCGTCAACACTGGAGTGAACGCGATGGTCTCCCCTTATTTCACCTGGGTCCTAAACGAAATGCCAAGAGAGTATGCGCGGCAGAGACGCATAGGTAAAAGATCTCTGCATCTTTGGGCCCTTCATTGGCTGACTCACTTTGAACAGGCTATAGTTCCTCCTCTTTAAAACGGTGTATAAAAATGGGTATTTCTAGGTTGAGCATTGCATGGACTACTACCAGAGACAAAATCAGTCTAAGAACAACTCTTTTTTTTTGAGAAGGAAAACCCTCTGACCATGTTGGACTTTCAATTTCATCTCTACAAACGACTTCGGTCTTACTTTCTCAAATCCGTTGATAGTTTTGCCACTTTCAGAGAGAACATCCAGCCATTTAACGCTAAGCTCCTCACATCCTAGTTCATGAATAGTCTGCAATCAATAGCTGAGCATTCGACAGACTTCAATTTATTTTCCCCTGATAAAATCATAGAATACCTTAAAAAATGTATGTCGCAGGGCAAGCCCGAGTTGACTGTGCTGTGTTTCCGTCATTTCCACAAGCACTTTCAGCGTCGGTATTTTTGTATCCGGATCATTCAGCATGTCGTAGGAGTCATGCCATATGCCTTCCAACGATGATACTTGTAAAGTCCGAGATCTCAAAACCTACAAGCAAGAATTGGCAAAAAAAATTATTATTATAAAATATGAATAAAAATTATTTATATTATTCACTTTGACAGTCTAAGCGTGAAAAGCTGAACAAAAGTTCAATGAAGCTCTAAATGTGAAACGAAATTAAGCACATGTGAGACATACTAGCAAAAACTGGTGCACTCAAAATGGTGTGGGTGGAGCCCGACCATACTTCCGCCGTTGCAGTAATCGCCGCACAGTATCAAGTGGAAAGATATGTATACAGTGCTATTCATTGTACAGCGCGTTTCAGAAGTATAGAAGCACCCCCAAATGAGCCTTCAATGGGGCTTGATCAAGGTTTCCACGGAAGTTATCACTACTCCTAATCTCCACTTGCTGGAAAACAATAGTGTACAGCATTTCAGTCGTCAGAGTCGAAAAGTACGTAACTTATATCACCAAGCCGCAAAATAGACTGCTTCAAAAGTATAGACGCACTTTCGGGAGTGGACGGAAAACACTAACTTTTTTCGAAAAGATTCTCTGATTCAAATGACGTGTTTGTAGGGAGAGGTGTTCACAACTCACCGTCCACAAGTATCGCGGTAACCGCCTCCCCTAGATCTAGCAAGTCCAATTACAAGCGGTGAATGAAGTGGGTATGACACAACCCTAGATTCGGTGAGCAACTCCGCCGTTTTTCGAGGAAGGCCAACCAGCACCAACGCTGTTCTTATTCCTAAGGACGGTAGCTGAATTGCGCGATTCTGCTCCCTCCGTCTGTCATGCGCTCTCTTACAGTCTCTGACCGCCGCTGCGGCATGCCCTTACGCGGCGGGTTAGATTGGGGTTGGGCAGGGTTTGCGGGGTCGGCGCGTTTGATGATAGTAGCGCGAGGGCTGAAAAGGGGTTAGGTAGCACTGAGAAATCGTTCCCTCGCTAACCCTACCTAGGAGGGTGGGGCAGCCGAAGCCCCTCTGAGACACCAATTATCATCTCCAGCACTCGCAGAGCAATCATTAAACGCGCCGACGCCCCAAACCCTGCCCAACCCCAACCTAACCCGCCGCGTACGCGCACGTCGCCACAGCACGCATAGAAACCATGAGAATTTCGCGGTTTTGAAGCCTTGAAGCTCCTCAATCCTGCTCAGTAAGGTTTACCGCATGGCACTTAACGAAAACTACCAGACTGATATAGTCTATATAGATTAAGCTAAAGCCTTTGACACTGTATGTCATGAAAACCGCTGAGTAAACCCGAAAGTTACGGTGTTTGCGCTGGTATCAGGAACTGGTTGAAGTCTTTCTCAATATCTCGAAATTTTAGTGTCAAAATTGGCAGTTTGTGTTCTTGTCCATACCCGATCACCAATGGTGTTTCACAGGGTAGTATTCTGGGCACATTCTTGTTTCTTATTTATATAAATGACGACCCGGATACTTTATCAAGCTCTTCTAAGCTCTATGCGCACGACCTCAAGATCTATCAGCCTCTTTACGAGCCTGCAGTTGACTTTTATGAGCTCCAATGAGACCTCGATCGACTAGCCGAGTGGTCGAAAGTGTGGTTTGAAGTTTCCTGTTTATCAGGGAACTAGATGTTCTCATTAATTCGAATCTTAGCTGGAATTCCCATTACAGAGAAATCTCCAAAAAGGCTACCGTGGTGGCTAACTGTATTTTGGGATCCCTGAAACACCCCTGTCTCGCTCACTACACAAAAAAATCATTCATCGTTTACTGCCGACCCCTGCTGGAGTACTGTACTCAGGTTTGGTCACCTTCCACAATGGAGGATGATGAAATCATTGAAAAATGCACAAGCGGTACTCTAGACGTGTGTTCGCCAAAGTATTCCCAAATAGAGAAATTCCAGATTATGCAGCTTAGAGTAAAATACACTAAGATATCGCAGAGCAGAATTTGATTTGTATCTATGCTATAAGATCGTGTATGGTTTTTGCGACATTCCCTTGACAGTCTTTTCGTGTTTACTCGCGACCGTGCCCGTTCTCGCCACCATGGATGCCAACTTGAACGGAAATTCACCTCTTAAGGCAGCATATTAAATTCCTTTGCGTTCAGGCTTGTCAGAACTTGGAACAATTTGAATGCAAAAATCGCTGAAGCTGGGACTTTTCGATCTTTCGAAGTAGACTATCCAAGTACAATCTTAAGTCACTACAAGGGACGAGTGAGCTTCCACTCTGATCAAAAGGGTATTACTATTAATTTGATAATTTGATGTGACGGGTTGTTCCAGCACGTTGTGCTTTTCTTTGTATCCAGAAGCGGTTGTCTCAGGTCTCTAGTGACTGGAGGCCATTCGATTTGTGAAAAACTTTCTCTCAAAAAGGTTCATATTTTGTCCCCTTCTTACATCTGTATTTGTTATGCATCCTTTACTCTAACAAAGAGTCTCACTCACATACGTATAGCTTAAAGGCAGTGTTTACGATAATCTTAAATTTTGAAATTATTCGCTATATTCATTAAATGGCCCTCGGGTAGAACTGAAATGACGAAGAAATTGAAAAAACGCGCCAGAAGTACACGAAATCCTTAAGTATCACACGGCCTCTTAAGTATCACAGGAAGTGATAGTTGTGACGATGAAATCTTCTGTGGACCCATCTTTTGCAATTCTCACCTCTCTATTGCTCCGTTCTTTCCTTAGGGTCCTAACTAATCCCTGCTTTGCATAAGATATTCTTCAAT